>JARHVA010000135.1:4350000-4950000 GCA_037957365.1 Torreya grandis
AAAGAGGGTTTATTTTTCATTTTAGTTATGTGTTTTATTCATGTTTGTTAACTAAGCTCTCCATAGTGTCTAGGCCTAGTGATGTTATGCTCGTTAGAGTGTTTTTGTCATTTTGTTTTCATTTTGAAACTAACACGATACTAACCATCCTCTCTTGATTAAAATTCATAGTTCACATAATGGCACACTCAGTGGGACCAAACACATCCCACACATGAAGAAGATCATTATGCAATCTTCATTTGGATCATTAAAACTCTTGAAATTTAATTTTCTAACTTTGTTTTTCCATTTTTCTTTGTCACAGGTTTACACAGTAACTGACGTCAGTTATTAAAACCATCATCAGTTGGGTAGCTATCATCAGTAAATATCGGTATAATTGATCTCAGTTAGATAACCATCATCAGTTAGTAAGTGTAACCATTGTTGGTCACTGTGTTTTTCTTAAAACATAAACTTGAGAGCTCTTTTTTTAAAGTTCATTGTTTCAAACCCAAAATAGATTTAAGGCTAAAGGACATGCTAACTTTTTTGTTGCAAGACAAAGATTTACATTTACTAAAAACATGTTTAGATCACCTTTTACATTCTTAAAAATGAATTAGGAACATTATTTTGGTGTTTAAAGTAACATTTAAGGTGCTTAAATAAGTGTTTTTAACATTAGTTTTCAAAGTTACAACTAAGAACAAGGGGTCAAATGAACACCACCTCATTTTTTGAATTTGGGCTTAAAAATGAACTCACCTTTCCAAGCTTTTTGTATTGACTTAGTTTTTTTAATTATATTTTTGTTTGGGAAAAAGAGGGATGTTGCATGTATGTTCTTCCATTTGTCCCCTTTACCGAACCCTTAAAATCAAAAGTGCCATTCCTATAGCAAATATCCTAGTCTAAGGCTTAGAAATAAATTCATCTAAAGCACTCCCCAAAAACTCATCAAAGTTTGGGTGACCTTGAAAATGACACTAAAGTCTTTCTATTTCATGCTTTCTTTATTTTTATGCAAACTTGGCTTGTGAGGGGGACTTCATCAGCTCCCACAAGTTTTTTAGGGAAGCTTTGAGCTAGGGTTTCACATCTTGACATTGAATTCATTTGCATCCTAATTGGAGTTGCACATGGGATGTATTGGCACTTTGGACATCGTAATACACTAAGTGAATAATAAGATGTAGTGGTTACAAAAAAGACTAGACCTTTTTACAACAAGCTAAGTGATATGGACCTAAAATCCATGCTTTTATTTTGCATTTTTTGGTATGAAAGTCATTATGCAATTGATTCCCCTAGAACATTATAAAACTTGTTAGATCTTAGACAAATCCTCACTTACCATGGAAGTATTGTTGGTGCAAGGTACACCTCAAGGTCCATGTCACAATACTGTCATTTGAGAGAAGTAGGGTGTAAAAACCCTACTATTTAATTTTAGATGAACACTTAAAATCCTCTCAAATGATGTATATTGATGGATTCTAACAATACCAAGCAACCTTGTCAGTTTAGATTCTAAGAGTGATTAATCAGTTGAGTCTTATCCTAGATTAAAGTATTGTTTAGAGTCAAAACTTGATGTAAACAAATAATTAAAACCAAACATATTGTCCTCATTTTCCTTTGAACAAAGAGGTGTTATGATGCCCATGTGAGGTCATCAAATTTTCCTTGATTCAAAGTCCATAAAAAATTGGGAGTCATATCATCCACTTTGGCACAGTTATGCTACCCAATTGAGTCTAAACATTTGCCAAAGTTGTTTAACTCCTTCATTTATAATATAAATTCAAAATTACAAATTTATAAGTTTATAGGGTTGATGTATTAAGTGGAGTCACCATCTGCACTAAACTTGAGGGAACTTAGGTTCAATTTCCCATTTGGGTTGAAGGCTATTTTAGACTCAAGATCATTATCACCACTTGATAGACTTAAGCCATTTTTTTCTAAACACTTTCACTTTGAGTCTATGTACCACAACATTTTGAGTCAAGAAAAGTAGTGTTATGCTATCAAAATTGTGGTAAACTATCTTTGCCTTAGAGAGTTTTTGAAACATATATTTAACCAGGCCTTTTGGCTAGTGTAGTGTCCTTACGTTGCCTAAAACATTTCAAATATTGTTTCATAGACCCTCTTGTATAGATTTCAAATTTATACCTACATTTTTAGACCAATTTGAGTGTACTTTTGTGATCCTTTATCTAGCACAGTTATACCATTCACTTTTGTCTAGCTTATTTGTCAAAAGAACCAAGTTTTGTACCATTATTTATGATAAAATAAACTATCTCTAAAGTGCCTTTTATTTCATACCTTATACCTAGTTGATCAAGTTCATGTCCAAGGATCAAATGCCTAGTGTTTTTTAGAAGTGTTTCAAATATGTTAGATTAAAACTTTCATATATTTCAAAGTCTAACTCTTGATGCCATTTGGCCAAGACTCCTAGCACATGCCTTGTTTGAGCCTAGCTTTTGACGCCGTGTTTGGCCAAAATACCTAGCAACTTTTAATTTCCTAGATTAGACTAATTTGAAACACTTCAACCTTAGAGTTTGGCATTTTGATTTTTGACCTATTTACTTGCTCATCTCTATGTGAATAGTGAGACATTGGACATTTAATTGTAACTTGTTTCTTCACCAAATCTTTGCATAAACCTTTTGATCCTTTTGATGAATCTAGACCAAGTTTGAACATCATCTATTTTAGACATTGTCCTTTATAGAGTTTGTGGAATTCTTAGACCTTTTTATCATAAAGGCATTGACTATAGACCCCAATGTGTATTCCTAAACTCGTAGTGGACTCATGTACAATATGGGGACTAGTAATGTGGTTACACAAGAAGAAATGGTGTAAGACCCCTATATAGATAATATTCCTTATGAGATGGATTCTTTTCCCTCTTATAATACTCAATTAGGGGCACAAAGCCAAGATGTCTTGGCTAACTATTTGGTTAACACACCACCTTATTCAGAATAAGACCAAGAACAAACCGCACAATACCTAACTACAATACCCACAGTGGATGAGCTAGTTTTTCAACAGTTGTATTCTACTAATACAGATTCCACATATGATCCATTTTTTTAGTGACATTTGTTAGAAAACAAAGATGAGATTTTGGTTAGAGCCATAGAGGTAGGGGCCAAGTTTCCAGCAAACTTCTTTCATGAAAATTTACCAAGCATAGTAAAAGTGCCCCACAAAAAAATTACAATCAACAAGCTTCTTCTAAAAATCCTTTGGATTTAGTCCAAACAATATATCAAGACCCTAATCTACCTAATAGAGGCAAAAACATCATGGAAGACCACTTTAACCAAATGAAGATAGCATATCAAACCTACTTGAATCTAGCACATAATTTTAATTAGAACATGGTGAGTAAGCCTCTTATTGACCTAATTCCTTCAATAGGAGTTTTGATAGAGTTAACTAATCAAGAGAATCAAAGTTCAGACCCATTCATGCAAAACACTTCAATAGACAACTTGTTGTATATGCCCATTATTGAATAAGTATCTTCTGCTTCTACACAGAATAATGAGGAAAATATAGTGAACAATGTGCAAACAATGTTCAATCCCAATCAAAGTGGTACTAACACACAAAAAAATAGCCAAAAACAAGTACTTATAATTAATACCATGAGTAGATCATCATACTAGGGAGTATGAGTTTTTAAATCCCAACCTCAACTAGTTGCTTCCTTAAGTGTATAACCTATGAGATTAGGTAGTCAAACAATGGCCAATGTCATGCCTAAACAACTAAATGTGATGAATCTTACTCCTCTAAAAGTGACGAGTAGTATTCCACAATAGCAGGCACAATCTAGTCTACTAACACAATAGAATCAAAGTACAGACCCATTCATGCAAAACACTTCAATAGACAACTTGTTGTATATGCCCATTATTGAAGAAGTATCTTCTGCTTCTACACAGAATAATGAGGAAAATATAGTGAACAATGTGCAAACAATGTTCAATCCCAATCAAAGTGGTACTAACACACAAAAAAATAGCCAAAAAACAAGTACTTATAATTAATACCATGAGCAGATCATCATACTAGGGAGTATGAGTTTCTAAATCCCAACCTCAACTAGTTGCTTCCTTAAGTGTATAACCTACGAGATTAGGTAGTCAAACAATGGCCAATGTCATGCCTAAACAACTGAATGTGATGAATCTTACTCCTAAAAAAGTGACGAGTAGTATTCCACAATAGCATGCACAATCTAGTCTACTAACATAATAGAGGATAAATACATTGCCACCTCAATCAGGGGCAACTAATGTTCCACCTTACCAGGTAATGACAAACATACCTCTTTAGTCGCAGACTAATATGGCAATCCAAAACCAAGCAATGACTAGTTAATAATGTGCAAATATTGGTCAATGATATATGCTAAATCTGTAACCTATTTTCACTTCCCCATAGGGACTTGTACAAAAAGAAGGCTCCCATGTTTCTCAAGTACCTACTAGACAACTGTTGGTTCAAAATGTGCCATAAATTTAGAGATAGGGTCTTGGTCCACAAGTTCTCACTCAACAACAAGGTTTGATTAGTCAATAGCATGTCCCTTTTCAATGACAATATGAATAGTATAGTTATATCCCTCTATCCCAACCATAAAATCCTCCAAGTCAAACCTTTATCACCAACCCAAACCAGAATATCGCACAACCAAACGTGCAATTTCAAGTACATCATAATCCATGTATGCATATTCTTGGTCCATTTCCCAACCAAACCAATATACCCCAACAAATATCTCCATCATACCCTGGTCAAAGTGTCCTACTTATAACCTCCCAACCATCTACCCAAACCAATATTCTCCCTCAAACCAATGTTCCTTCCAATTTCCTATCCCAAGAATTGTAATAGATGAATGATGTAATTGTTGCCATTTAGGTTAGGAAACAGAATAAAAAGTTTAAGTTGGATGATATGTGTTCTTATCCATTCAATATGGATTATTTTTAGATACCATTTTCTCCAGGATACGAACCACCAAAATTTAACAAAAACAAAGGGAAAGGTGACCCTAAGGCTCATTTGACTGAGATCTTTGTTGCATGTCAACTAATGGCATATAGTGACATATATCTTTTATTGGTATTTCCCAAGAGCTTGGCTGGACAGGCCTTGGAGTGGTTTATAAAGTTTCCCAAAAATTTAGTAATGGATTTTGATGATGTTTTTGATAAGTTTGTACAACACTTTTCCTATAATCTTGAACATGAGATTTCATTATTCGATTTAACACAAGAAAAGCAAAAAGCTGGTGAGAATTTTGTAAGTTATCTATAGTGATAGATAACCCTTGAAAGCCATTTCACCCATAGTTTACCAGATAAATAATTAGCTGCTATGTTTATTAAAAATTTGCATAGTGAGATAGCTTATTATCTAGTACTACAATGTACACATACTTTCAAAGAGATCATTGATAAAGGTTTATTGATCAAGTGAGTAATAATTAATAAATGAGTCATCAAGATTAATTCAACTAATCAAAATCAAAGTATCAATCAAGGAAATTACCAAAATCAACATCTTATTACAGCATAATCATCACAATCGACACAAGCTAATAACTAAGAAAGACTGAAGCAATTCAACCACAATAAGAATGTTGTGGGAAATGGATAATCAAATCATGTCATGTCCAAATAGTGAAAACATCATTTGTACCACCTTTTGAGATTAATCATACTCATCAACCTCTCCAAACAATGTCACAAGCACAATAACCAAAACTTATGTAAAAAATATAGTAGCCTTTGCCATTGTAAACTCCTCCTCTAAGGAGAACTATGATTACACATCGTGTCTTTAGTGACCTAGGAGAGCCTACTAAATCTATATTTCATAGACTTGCCACTGCTAATCTAATTAATTGGCCTACACCAAAGCATTAGCTGCAAGGCATTCCTTATCCTGAATGGTACCATGAAAATGAATTCTATGAATATCATCAAGTCAATGAGCATAATTCATGAAGATGTGTCCAAATCAAGCAGTTAATTGATAATATGTTGGATAATGGGGAGATAAAATTGGATAATGGTACTTCCACTTCTAATCAAACTCTTGGGATTTATTAAAACCCCTTTCCTCGACATAAAAATCAATATCAGTAGAATAATCAACAACAACAATAATGGCTAGTGCAGTAACAAAATCAATAGTATCAAAATCAAAGGCCAAACCAATAAAATCAACAAAATCAATAGCAGATGCCACAACAACAAAATAATGGATAAAACCAAGGTTAAAATGATAACAACCAACAAACCTACCATGTAGTTACACATGACTACAACAGGGTTGTAGGTCATATTGTAGGGCGTAGTGTTAATACCATCTCCATTAATCCTAGACCAAGCAATAATCAGCCTAGATCATTTCTAAATAATAAAATTTAGCCAAATTACATGGATAATCTTTCTTTGACCTAGGAGTTCATACAGATAAACCAGCAAACTAGGACTTTCCCTTTTGGACCTTATATTGACAACTCATCCTTTCCACGTGACCACATACAAGTGCACCAGCAACTGAGACTTGTCATGTCTGGTCCCACACCATTACCAACATTTGTTAGCAATAATGGTCTAGTATTTAAACCTGATTGTGAAATCATAACTTGATGATTAAAGATTATTATCCTAAGCCCACAACCATCCACCATGTTACCTATCATCCAACCAATCATTTAGCCTTAGAATAAACCATTCAATATTGACCAAGGCAAGAAGTTTGATATTGTGAAATAATTACAAAAGACACAAGCACAAATTTCTATTTTAGATTTGCTATGAACATTATTAATCCACCAGAATATCTTGAATGAGTTCTTAACCCAATCCACTATTGCTAGTGACATATCCCTTGATAAATATCAAGCTTTGGTTGGACACCTGGCTTCATCCCAACAAGTCACATTCAACCAAAGTGATATGTCTTCCCTTGGCCCGCTCTATGATAACCCATTATACATAGAAGTTTATACAAAGTGGTATAAATTGAAATGTGTCCTTATAGACAATGGATCAGGCCTCAACATAGTGTCTCTAAAGTTCATCAATCTTTGTGGGTACACAATGGCAGATCTCTAGCCAAAAACAATAACCATCAAAGCCTATGATAATCAGGGAAGAGAATCACAAGGCACCATTAGCTTGCCAATTATCATTGGGCCTTTGACCCATGATACACTTTGCCATGTGCTTGATCTTGATTTGTCATAACATATGCTTTTAGTTAGGCCTTGGTTACATGAGATCCATGTAGTCCCATCAACACTGCACCAATGTATTAACTTTTACCACTTAGGGATGGAAGTGTATATTATAGGATATTTACACCCATATGAACACTACAAACATCTTGAAATCAAATTTCAAAGCTACAATTATCAGTATGACATAAATCCAACTTCTTATTAGGATAAAGGAAAGGCCATACTTATTGATCCTTCACTAGATAATTGCATAGATTCTAATACCTTGGACTCCCTTTCCCACATGCCACCTTCTAAAGCTTCTAATCATTTCACCATTTCAGATAATGGACTGGGAGAGTATGTGACCCATGATGCATTTCATATTACCAATCTTCCTTAGAATCCAAAAACATTTGGGTGACGTAAGATCACCCCACATATTCATTGGTAATGAAAGAATAAAGATAAGGGATCTATCACATTTGTACTATCATCTAGCCTAGAACCCAAACCTCTTAAAGGGGATGAATCATGGTTATACAATGATGACCAAGTTGATTGTTATAAAATTGTGAAGTATCATATTCCCAATAAGATCATGGAGCATCACCATTATGAAGGAAGAGGCCTCGGATTGAATCAATAAGGAACCATTGAGCCAATTTCAATTACTAAGTATGAAAGACCTTATGGACTTAGATTTAAACTACCTGGGGGTGACCCCACATAAAATCCATCATCAGTGACTAGTGATGATGATGCCTATAGAGAAGTAGAGTTTGATCATAGCCTCACCTTTGATGACCTATTTAAAACCAACCTATTTGATAATAATGTCATTTGTACCCTTACCCTAGTCATTCATCGCAACCAATTGCCATTATATTATCCCCAACTACTAGATTGGGATCAACAAAAATCCAATATGTCGATTGATGAGTTCTAGAATGATGAGGCATTCTATGACTTCTTAGGCCTTAAAGACAACATTTCATTGGGAGAGCACAAGTTATGATTCTCAATTACATTGGATCCTGAAGCTTATTTTGGAGAATGAGTGAACACCCTTAGCCAAAAATAAAAAGTAAAACATTGAGGTCCCAAAGTGAAAAAGTAAAGATAAAGGACAGTCTAGTAGTGAAAACCTATTTTAGGCACCATTAGATGGGGATGTTCATTCTTCTTTGAATTTAGACTAGGAGACCACCAATGATGAACTTGCCTATAGATCTAAGTTTAGTTTTGCACAAGCATTTGATCAAATTCTTTAAGAATTTCCAACTATTTTTGTCACATGGCTAGATCTCCCATTAGGGGACTTAGATTCATCATGCCTAGGATAAGTTTAAGAACAAGTCCTAACAGAGGACCTTGATATAGTTTAATAGTTTAAGTCATTGCATATTATCCTAGAATATAATTTGACCCTTCTAGTAGAGTATACAATAGAGGTAAACATCGATACTCCCTCAAAACTCAAATAGATAAAATTAGGCACATCCCTCACTGAGGAAGAACATGAAATATTTATATCTCTATTGATAGAATTCGTAGATATCTTTGCATGGGCCTATTCTGACATGCCAAGTTTGGACTCCACCCTAGTTTTGCACCACCTTGTGGTCGATCCTGATGCCAAACCAATAAAATAAAAGATACGTAAGATGCATCCTTGCATTACTATATTGGTAAAGAAAGAGTAGTAAAAACTCTTAGAATCAGGATGTATCCAATCTATTGACTACTCAAAATGGATCTCTACTATGGTACCTATTAGTAAAAAGGCTTAAGGGATCAAAATCTGTACTAATATTTGAGACATCAACAAATCTTGTCCTAAATATGATTTTCCATTGCCTAATATTGACATGATCATTGAATCCATAGTAGGTTATGAAATGCTTTCACTCATGGATGAATTTTTAGGATACAACCATATTAGAATAGCACTAGAAGACCAACATAAAATAGCATTCAACACTCCATGGAGAACATTTTGTTATTAGGTAATGCCATTTGGCTTTAAGAATTGTAGAGATACATATAAAATTTCCATGACTATCATATTCCATGATATGATGCATGATATTGTTGAAGACTATGTCGATGACATATTTGGAAAATCCAAAACTAAGGCTGACCATCCAACAGTACTGTGTAAGATATTTAAAAGAGTACAAGACTAAAAAGTCAGACTCAATCCAAAAAAATGTGTGTTTGGCATAACCTCAGGCAAATTACTTGGCTTCATCATGTCTCATAGAGGTATTGAAGTTGATTTGGCTAAAGTCCATGCTATAACTGAGATGCCACTACCAACTAATTTAAAGCAACTCTGTAGTTTATAGGGTAAGATCTAATCAATATGACACTTCATCTCTCAGTTAGTAGATAAGTGTCATCCATTTACATATCTACTGGATAAGGGAGTTACATTTCACTGGGATGATCACTGCCAAATAGCTTTTCAACAACTCAAAGACTATCTTGTTAATCTACCTATTTTATTACCTCATATGTCAGGAAAGCCATTCTTGTTATAACTATTAACTACTGACAATGCTATGAAGGCACTCTTGGCTCAACATGATGACAATGGAAAAGAGCATGCCATATACTACCTAAGCTGTACCTTGGTCACATATGAACATAACTATGCACCCATTGAAAAATCTTATCTAGCCATGGTATTTATAGCTCAAAAATTGCACCATTACATGTTGAATAATAAGACCATGGTCATTTCAAAAGTAGATTTGCTCAAGTATCTACTATCTAAAATAGCTTTGCAAGGTAGAATTGTTAAATGGATCATGTTTATTAGTGAGTTTGACATAGATTATGTCAATCAAAAGGTAATCAAGGGACAAGTTCTTATAGATCAACTTGTTGAAGCACCTCTCACAGACACATAGCCACTCACGTTTCAATTTCTTAATGAATCCATAATAACCATCATGAACACACCCCTTGAAGAGAAACCCTAAAATCTGCATTTTGATGGTTCATTTACTAGACATGGATCATGGGTAGGCCTATTTTTTATGACACCATAGGGGGATCTAATCCCTAAATCATTTAAAATTAGCTTTCCTTATACAAATAACATGGCTGAGTATGAAGCACTTGTTGTAGGACTTTGATATGCAGTGCATTAAAACATATCTCATCTCCAAGTTTATGGTGATTCTTAGTTAATCATCAATCAGGTCATAGATCATTTTTAAATCATATATGACACACTAGTTCCATATAAAGCCATGGTTGACACTCTTAAGCAACAAATTGCCAACATTTAGTTTGAGCACATACCAAGGGATAATAATATGATTATAAATGCCATGGCTACTATTGGCTCCCTGATTTGACAAATAGATAAAGCTAGAGAGTATCAGTTCCTCATCAAGAATTTGTCAGCACCAGCTCGTGAACCTTCAACCATTGCAATTATTTGTGATATTATTGTTCTTAATTCTATATGGTACTTAGACCTTTACAACTACCTTCATGACCAAGTTCTACCACCTAACCTATCTCAGAATCAAACCAAACCCTTTATTCATCATTCCACTCATTATAATTTACTAGGATCCACCCTTTATCATCATAGTTTTGATGGAACTCTGCTTTGTTGTTTAAATTCAATAGAGTCTACACTAGCATTAAGAGAAGTTCACAAAGGGGTATGTAGAGCTCATTCTAGTGGGGTAATCCTATCCAAAAAGCTTTTGTGTATCAGTTATTATTGTTCCATGATAGATGTAGATGTCACTACATATGTAAATAAATATGACAAATGTCAACAACATGCTAATTTGATTCATGCCCTAACCCAAAATCTAAAACTAATGTTGACACTATGGCCATTTTTCACATGGGGACTTGATCTCATTGGAAAGATAACCCACTTCATTTGATGGACATAAACATATCCTTACTTCCATTGAGTATTTCACTAAGTGGGTTAAAGCTATACCCCTCCCTTACGTGACTGAAAAGAAAATTTCTAAATTCATCTTCAACCATCTCATTTGCCGCTATAGTATCCCCTCTGACATTATATTTTATAATGGAGGATCACTCAAGAATAAAGATGTAGACCAGCTATGTATCAAATATAACATCACACAACATTTTTTATAGAATATTACCCTCAAGGTAATGGCCAAGATGAAGCATTAAACAAAACCATTATCACTATTCTCAAAAAGCTTGTCAATGATGTCAATTGTGATTGGCACCTACAGATATTCCCTACCCTTTGGGCATACCATACCAATCATCATACCCCCATAGGAGCCACTCCATACTCATTTATGGTACTAAATCCATCCTTCCCATTGAGGTTGATTTACCTTCACTACACATCTCTTTCAAGCATATCCTGGATGATCATGACTATCGAGTAGCTTGCCTACAAGAGCTAGACCTACTTGATGAGAAATGCATAGCTACGCTCAACAATCTTTAAGCATATTAGAATAGACTCAAAGATCACTATAATCAGTGTGTTAAGTATAGAACATTTGAACTTGGTGATCTTGTTCTTAAAGAAAACTAAAATAATACCATGTCCGAGAAAAAGCATAAAGGAAAATTCAAACCAAACTGGATAAGGCCTTTCATCATAACTATAGATTATACATTAGGAGCATATAGGCTTGCCACACTATTTGGAGATGAACTTCCTAAGTTGATGAATATTATTCATCTCAAATGGTACTATGTTTGAGTGCTAAGGCATATTATTTGTAAGGACTATTTTAGTTATGCCATTTTATCACTATTCTTCTTTGTATGAATATCAGTCTTAACTGTTCTATTAGCTGTATCCATTTTACCATTTTATTCAATTGACCTAGTGTGTTCTAAAGCCTATCCCATTTGACCTTTTTTTTTCCATTTGTTAGACATTTTAGCATTGAGGAATCTAATCAATTTCATTGTTTGGTTCAAGTACTTCAGATAGAGATCATATTTTAGAGTAGTGTGATAGAAGTTTCGGTAGTTGCATCCTTTATTTGTTATTCCTTTTTTATCACTAGTCTTGTTACTAATTATAACCACCTTTGGGTAAAGTAGTACCATTGATCTATGGCATTGTGTCCTAGTTATAACCACCTGTGGGCAAACTAGGGGAAAAATTTGATTATTAAGCCTAGACATACCAACTTGCCACTTCCTATGCCACATTGTGCCTTTTTACCAACTATACTTGTTTTATTTGAATTAAATACTACACTAGTTGAATTTCTCTACTGTAGGGTGGAACTACAGTGACTAGAGGTCCTACTCTAGGACTATGTAGGAAGTACTCACTACTTTTTGAGGTCAGCTCAATCACCTTTCCCACCATGCTCTCACCATTTTGTGAGCAATGTAAGTTTAAACGCTGTCATCATTTTGTGAGCAACCTAAGTTTAAATGCTCTCGCTATTTTATGAGCAACCTTATTTTAAATGCTCTCATCATTTTACAAAATTTAACTATTTAGTGTCTCATCATTATTGATCGAGTTGAGATACTTCAAAAAATTTCAAACGTATTTGAAAAATTGTTAGAAAATAATAAAAACATTGACCACTTCTTTGCCTTAAAGATTCTAGGAAACCTTACTAAGTTACAAAAAAATCACTTGTCACTTAGTTTCCCCATATTTTTTGGCCTTTTCTCTCATGCACTTACCATTTTTTAAGACCATTCCTCCTCTTCTATCACATACATTCTATTTGTTTTCCTCAGTTATAACATTCTTCCCATTCCCTAGGAGAACTAAATTTGGCCTAAAATTTCTTATTGGATATTACATCCATAGAAATATGTAGGTAGTGTCCACTTACCTAGTGCATACAGAGACATTTTGGCCACCCCCTTCCTTTTTTTCTATTCCCCCATTTTTTTCATTTGTTCAGTTGTCACCTATTTTCTAGGGGCAATGTTCGTATGGTTTCTATTACATTGTTTGTTTGTTTGTTTTTGCTTATTTTGTTTGTTTGTCTACCTGTTTGTTTTCTTTCAGCACTGTTGCCTTGATTTATTTTATGTGTGTTCATTGGGTGATTCCTTGCCCACAATTATACTCAAATCCATATATATTCATATGTTTACATTGTCATCATCATTTTTATCATTGGTGCATTGTTTTCTATTGAGTATTGGATTATGGGAGTCAATCCTCATGCATATTTTCACCAAGTCCTCATGATGTTATACCATGATGCCTACCAACATATGCTAAAACAAACCTTAGCTTTAAGAAGTTTATTTATCAATGTTATCAATATCTCTTCGACAACAACATCCTGATTCACTTCCAATCATATCCCAAACATAGTAATTAACCATGAAAGAATTTCAACCTTTATTAGTTCAAATGAGCATCTCCCTACTAGTAGGTTGTTTCAATTCATCTTTACCCTCTATGTTAATTTATCATCATCCTCAGCCAAATTTATCATGTTTTCCATAATTAGAGTCCAATGATTATAAATGCCTATGGGCAGATCATTGAACACCATCCCACCTACATTTCTCAATGATTATAAACACCTTTGGACAAATCATTGTGTTGTCACCACTTTACATTTTTTGCTCATATAGGGGCATGTTATTATCTTGTTTGTTTATCCTAATTAGGGCAACTCCACCTTCTCAATTATTATAACTTCCTTTAGGCAAATCATTGTGTTATCATACCACATTGCCATTATTAGGGTACAATGCTTATAACCACCTTTAGGAAAACCATTATAAACCATCCCACTTACATTCATAGTGATTTTGACTACTTTTTCAAAATCATTGTGTTTTCACCCCATCATCTTTTCTTTGTTTGGCCTCCTCATTTCGCTTCTTGTTGAGGGACTGTTTGCCAACCTACTTGTGCTAACTATTCCCTCAAGGAGTCATCATACAGTTAGTTTATCATCATTGTAGTTGTAGGCATGTAGGACCTTTTCATTATTTGATAAGACTTTACTATGTTTATAGCTTTCAATGCCTTCCCAAATAGGGGCAAACTATAGACACCTAAATTTGGCCACCAATGACCTCCAATCAAGCTTTTGACCAATTCTTACTAAAATACACAATTTGGACTAAAAAAAATTAAATGAATTGAAATTGATATATTTAAGTGTTGATTCTAGCTAGGGTATTCCTAAATGGGGCAATGCAATTTATGGGCTAGCTAACTTTGATCAGATCATTTTGAGTCAAAATACTAATTTTACACCTAGGTTCTCTGGATTGCTCTTTCCTATCAAATCTCTTACACAAGACATGTGCCTTTTATATTTTTATTGATAATATCTTAAATGGGATAATGGATCCAATGCAATTTAAATTGCCTTCCAATTTCAATTTAGTTAAATTTTGGACCAATAACAAGGCATTCTGATCAATTTGAGTAATTTGTGCACAAAGTGCTTAAACATGCTTAAAAACTAATTAACTCAAATTAGAGCCTAATCAATAATTCCATGGAAACTTATTGAATACTTATTTTTGGAAATGAATATTGAATATCTACATCATCAGGTGACTTTATTTCTTGAGAAGACATCCCTAGGCCATAAATGCCATAAATATCAGGATTCATGCCTTCCATGCCTCTTAATTGCCCCTTCTTATAATGTCATGATGAGGATAATTATAAACTTAATTCCAAAAATTAAATTAATCATCAACCACACATCTCAATCTCAGGATGGATGGTTCCGGTTGATTCTAGACATTCTCAAAAATCTATAAATAGAGAGGCCATGAAAATCATTTGTAAGACATGAATATGCAAAGTTAAAATGTAGAATTGATTAAAAAGATTCATGAAACTAGTGTTATCATGCCAAATTGATTCCAAGCCAAGCCAAGCCACAAGCCAAAGGTGCCAAGGAGAGATAGAGGTAGCCAAGCTTCCATTGTCAAGGACTTCATGAGCACAAAACTGAGCAAGCCACTACAATAAGCATTTTGGAGCATCCAAGGAAGGTAAAAGAGGGTTTATTTTTCATTTTGGTTGTGTGTTTTATTCATGTTTGTTTACTAAGCTCTCCATAGTGTCTAGGCCTAGAGATGTTATGCTAGTTAGTGTGTTTCTTTCATTTTTTTTTTGATTTTGAAACTAACATGATACTAACCATCCTCTTTTGAGTCAAATTCCTAGTTCACAATGAAGAGCTAGTTTATCATGCTATAAGGAGGTTAAGGCATGAATTCAGGTCAGGGAAGAGGTTTTCATGGTAAGGGACTCAGAATTTTTCTTATGTTTATCATTTTTGTTGTATTTTTTACCATTTTTTCTAGAAAAGGATTATTTTAGGGATATTTTAGATAGGTTGACACTAGTATCCCATTCTAGGTGCTACTTTCCAGATCCTAGTGTTACTATATAAAGTGTGTCAATATTGTCAAGTGCTACTATCCTCTAAGAATTTCTAGTGTCTAGTAAGCCCATATGAGAGAGTTTCATATGTAAAATATAATAGAGACTATATAGGGTTTGCCCTTGACTGACATAGAGATGGAGGTGCTCAAAAGAGTAAGCCTGTGATATATTACTTTCTTAGAGTTTATGCCCTAGGATAAATATATGATCATTGCATTATGTGAGAGGTGGAATGCAAACACATGTACATTCTATATACCTACATGTGAGATTAATATAACATTGGAGGATGTATATCATATCCTATATTTACAGATCTCTAGCCAACATATGATATTATAGGAGGCCACTGGTCCTCAATATATACAACATGCATCTAGGTACTTCTCTACCATGGTAGTGGGGATTCATCATGTAAGTATCTAGAGTGACATATTATTGACCATGATTGTGATGGATAATGTCCTATGATTGTATAAATTTCTATGCTATTTTCATCATTTTTTGATATGGATGGGAGTGGTGCCTTGATCTCTTACAAGATGCACAAGATAGTGTAAGACATCAAGGAGTATAGCAGCATGTACTCTTGGGTTCATACCATGTCATCTCATATATATAGGGATTTATACCATTTTACAAAAGAGATGAGTTATGAGGGTATTAGTGCATCAACACTATTTCACTACTGGGCATGTGAGCATATAGTCATGAGTAGGCCTATGGCACATCCACGGTATGAATGGTCTCATTTATAGGTGTTTGTACAGATATGGACCAGGATAAGACATGCACTAAGGAGTATTACTACATAGTGTTGGAAGATACTAGATAATTTGAGAGTAGAGGGTATCATTTGAAGACCCTATAGGGGCTATCGAGGTTGGCCTAAGGATAACACATAGTTGAGTTAGATTCATGTTAGTTTTTAGATACATGATCACTGAGATAATGTATATAAGTAGTTTCAATATGAGATGGTTACCCAAAAATTTAATGTTATAAAGGATATGCCCCCAACACCAATGGTATGGTTGAGGATTTATCAAGCTCCTACAAGGATAGGTAATGGGTCTAGGCCATAAATTATTGAGCTATCTCCTATGCTGTTGATAGAGTATGATCCTAAGATTGATGTACTAGAGATAGATGATTTTGGAATGATTGAGGCTTATGTGGCCTAGTAGAATGACCACAAATGGGCACCTCTGTTCTTGAGAGGTGAGATAATCACAGATGTGGTATTAGATGTAGAGCCCCTAAGGGCTATTGATGGTAAGTTAGATATTATGTTTGTATGTTTTGTGTAAATTTTATTATGTGTTTATGTATTGTGATTCTTATGAATTATGTGGATATTTTTAGGTGTAGGAGATGATGAGTATTAGGAGGTTACCATTGAGTCAACACTACATGAGTTGACATGGCATATCTTATATGATGTCATGGAGGATGGATTGGGAGATTGAGCTATCAATGTTTCTATGGTACATTCACATTTGTTTGATCAAGTAGTGATAGCGACTATGTCATCTAGGTAGGTAGTAGGAGATAGAGATGAGTTGTGTGGAGCTACATAGGTGTAGCATACCTGATCTTAATGCTCTAGGTAGGCCTAGTAGTCATATAATATATGACTACATAAGACTATAGAAAGAGCATGTTGAGTGTATGGCTAAGTTTGGCATGTATTGAGAGAGAGTAGATGTATCCATGTATCAAGGTCATGTAGAGATAGTGGTCCCTCTATTTTTAGTTTTGAATTATCTAAGAGTGATTGTGAGAAATCTTGTCTTAGCAGTCATGTTTGTATCATTGAGGGATGTACCATATTTATATTGAAATGATGTTTTGAGTTATATATATATATATATATATGGATTTTTAATTTGTAATTATGTATTGGCAACTAGATCTTGTTAATATTGTATACATTGTTATGTTTTAAGATAGTTTGATTATTTGAAATTTTGATTTTTACAATTTATTTTGGGTGGAGTAAATTTAATTTATTTTTAGTTGTTTTATGAATGTTTTTTGGCATATGTGTATGAGTTTAAGTTTTTGTATTTTATTAGTAAATGGTTTTTGTTTATATTTCTTAATATGTCTACGTTTATAACATGTGATGGTGATATACCCTATCTAAACCTAAATGACATGGAGAACCAATGACCATACTGCTCATGCTATGTTGATGTAGACATAGACTGTGAAACTGGTACCACTCATGATGTACTAATAATATATGAATATGTATACTTTTATGAAAAAATATTGATTCATTGATGCTCTAAAACTACACTCTAGGTTGTATGCATTCTTTAAAATATTTTTATCAATGTGTAAACTAAAGCTAGGTTATGATATTTGTAATGATTTCCATTTATATTTATCGATTATTGAACTAAAATTGTACCTTTGGGTTGATATTTATTCCCACATATTTTGATTATTATGTGTATTAGAGGTGTGTTCTAAGCTCTATTATTATTTATATAAATTTTGATTGGTGATTATACAAAAACTATGCCTTTTGGTTTGTAGTTGTTCCCAAATATCTTAATTGGTATATGCATTGGAAATGCATTATGAATTTTGTGCATTAGTTTCCATTACTAACAAGAATGTGATTTATAGGAATATTTTTAAATGGTGTCTATTATTCATAAGGCTTGCATAATGAATAACCAATGGTTCCTTAAAATGAACATCCTAAGATAACTCTGTCATAGAGGAGTGTGATCTAGGAGAGTGTGGTAAATGAGGTCCTAATGACCCCTATGTAAACTATATGATGCCTCAACTAACATATTGGTTGAGGGCTCAAATTGCATAACAATGATCTTCTGAATATCCATTTATCCAATGAAAATGACAATAATGCTTATGTGGTACCTAGTGAAAATGGTGTGGTGGATGATGATTAGTTGAATAAAGTGTGATCATCCCCTTATCTAGTAGTTTAAGCAATATATTATGAGCCCAACCTTATCTAAAAACTATCTAACCCCTCTGTGTATATCCTATGTTCTAGTCATTATAGATTTTGCTATGTAGAGTGGTTATTTTCCCTTATTAAGCATTTTTATTGGTTGTTTATGTTCCACTAGTTTATGAATTAGAAGTGGAGTAGGATTTTATATTAAATTTTATGGCTAAGGCTCTGAGGGGTCTATAGCCAAATCTGCCTCTAGCTATGTAATTACTAATCCCAATTGTGCCTCTACTTCTATAGCTACATTGCATAAATGTCTGAATGATTTAAATGTCATATATAACAATTTCTCATTAAGAGGATATATTAAACTTCTAACAAAAATGTACTATATTTCTAAAATTTCTGGTTGATAAATTAGCTGATACAAACAAGCTTTGAATCATAGAATGTATTATGATGTAGGATTTTTCTTGCCCTTCTGCAGTGAAGGTAATCTCTCATGCATGACTAGGGGTCCCTTATTCTGTATGTAATGTCTGAGAAAGACTATCTCTAGCTCCTCATATGTATGTAAAGATCCACTAGGGAGTGTATGGTGGAACCAATCTAGTGCTTTCCCATTTAATGACTCTGGAAACACTTATAGGATAATTAACTTATTTGTAATCTGAGCCATGGATTTTTCATAAGCCCTAAGGTGTAAATATGGATCTCCTTGTCCATCAAAGATGGGTAACACATGTATCTGAAAGTTGTGTGATAACCTCATAGTTGATATTCTTCATGGAATACAGTTATTATGTATAACATTGGCATCAAACTGATATTTGTATGCTTCAGTCTCCAAATGAGATGATGTACTTATTTATAAAACACCCACAACATGCATCAATTAAATTAACACTTGTGAAGGTATATTATCATTATCAAGGGGTTCATTTAATGCTTAGATTCTATTATTTATTTTATCTATTAGTAAATTATATTGGAAATATTGTTTATAAAGGGCAAGTGTGCTCTCAATAACCTTTGGAGGTGTGATATATTGGACATAGTTAGAGGGAAATTAGCTATCACCCTCATTTGGGTTTTTTTGATAAATAGGTTCTACTATAGTAAGGCGGGTTAAGGGGGATTCATTGGTATCTTTCAAAATTTTAAGTTGTTGAAGGAGTGTCACATACTTGTTGAATATAATATGCTTTGTTCTCTAGTGAATGCAAATTATGCACATAAGAATGTGTGTGTGTGTGTGTGTTTTTATATGTGACATATTTTTTGGTTGAACAAGAGAGATATGTCATGTCATAGAATAAGTAGAAGGTATAGATTCTATGTCATCTTCATCATAGTCATAATAATCATCATTATCCTATGGTTCATCACAATCAAAATTTAATGCATTTTAAGAAGTAAGAGTAGAATAAGTATCATCCATATGCTCATTAGGAGGATGATAAGAAGAAGTTTTTAACTTTTTACTACTATGAAATGTATCATCATATGTAGGTGTAATTCAAGGCATTTGTTCACTAGTTATTTTTGAAATGAAAGCATGATTATCACTTTCTATTTTTGTATCTTAACATGTGGAACATCCAAAAACAAATCTAAGACATGCTATAAGTTTCAAGTAAATATTTGTCTCAAGTGAAATTCATATGGTGTTGAAACTTTTATCTATGTTAGAACATTCAAGATCTAAGTGGGCTAATTTAGACCCTTAGCATACTTTGGTTTATTATTAAATAATAATAATTTATTATTTATTAAACACAAGGTGAAAAACTCATCAATATATATAATAAAATATTATTATTTATTATTAACCAATTAATTTAAGTGATTCTCAGGAAGGATGGACCCATTGGTTACAATGGTCACCTTCCCTCACATTTTTTTTTATGAATAGGGTCTTACCCCTATTGTATTATTCATGGAAAATACACTCAGTGAATTTAATATTTGCATGTGTCAAATATTTACAAAGGTTATGTGAAGGCTTATGTGAATAAGTGAGAGGGCAAGGCTTTGTATTGAGGTGCAGAGTTTCTTAATTTATAAAATATCATCTTTGTTGGTTTTCACCTCTTGGAGGTTTTTCCACTTTAAATTCTTGTGTACTATGTCAATTCTGATGTGTAATCTTTGTCATCATTTATTCATCTAGATATAATCTATATTACATATATATATATATTATATTCTATTGATTTTATCATGGTATCAGAGCCATGAGATGATTGGGTGATTGACAAGAGTTTTTTTTTGGAAGATTAAAATATTTGTCAAATACCCAATCATCTCATGGCTCTAATACCATGATAAAATCAATATAATATAAATGATATATGTAACATAGATTTCATCTAGATTAATAAATAATGACAAAGAGTACACATCGAAATTGACATAGTACATAAGAAGTTAAAGTGAAAAAACCTCCGAGAGGTAAAAAACCCACAAATATGATATTCAATAAATTGAGAAACTCCACACCCCAATACAAAGCCTTTCCTTCTCACTTCTTCACATAAGACTTCATAGAACCTATATAAATATTTTACACATAAAAATATTAAATTGGTAAAATTGACAAGTTTAAATCTAGATTAGTTGCTCACGAGTTTACTCAAAAACTCAAGATTGACTATGTCAAAATCTTTGCTCCTGTATCAAAAATGAGTACTATTAGACTTCTTATTGATCTTATACCTCAAAATGGTTAGATTATCCACCAAATAGATGTTAAGAATGCATTTCTAAATGGTTATTTATAAGAAGAAATCTACATGACTCAACCTAAAAGTTTCACTGATCCTAATAGAGAACATTATGTATGCAAGATGAAAATCTTTGTCTAGTTTAACCAAGCTCCTTGAGCTTGGTATTCTATTTTTTTTTTTTTTTTCAAAAAATTAGGTTTCACTAATTTCTATTCAAATGATAATCTCTTTGTTTAAAATTTAAAATGGTCATTTGATTTTAATTGTATTATATGTTGATGATTTGTTGATTATTGACAATCTATCTAGTTTAATTCATAAAGATAAGGATAAACTAAGTCAAATGTTTGAAATGAATAATTTAATCATTTTACATCATTTTTTAGGAATAGTTATATTTAAAGATAAAAATTCAATTATTGTATCATAATCTATGTATGCATATAATCTTATTGTTAAGTTTAACATGATTAATTGTAAATATTCTTCCACTCCTATTGAAGTTGTTGTTAAACTTGATCCAAAACCTACATGTATAAAAGTTAACCATACTTTATAAAAACAACTTATTTGTAGTTTGATTTATTTAACTATTACTAGTTCATATATTTCATATGTTATTGGTGTTGTTTCTAGATTTATGTAAGATCCATATGGATCATTTAAAATTAGATAAATGAATTCTTCATTATATCAAAGGAACAATTAATTTTGGTTTATTTTATTCTTCCATTGATAATGCTAAATTATATGGTTATTATGATGCTAGCCATGCTGGTGATATTATAGATCACAAATCTACTTCTGGATATGTGTTTAAGTTTGGTGTAGGTGTTATCATTTTAAACAATAAGAAGTAACCTATTATCTCTATCTCTTTTACTGAAATAGAGTACAAAAGTGTTATGGAAGCTGCCAAAATATCCATGTGGTTGTGAAGGTTGTTGGGAGAAATTAATTATATGTTTCCCATATTATAATATTTCATTGTGATATCAAAGTTGTATAAATATGGCAAAAAATCCAATGTAGCACTAAAAACTAAACATATTGAATTTTATGTGCATTTTATCTGAGAGAAAGTCCTCAATAATGATAGTGATCTGTAATTATATCATATGAATAAACAAGTAGAATATATCTTCATAAAACCACTTGGTGCTACTAAGTTTTGTCACTTTTATGTAATGTTAGGCCTCTCAGAGTTGCCATTGAGGGGGAGTGTGCATGACACTACCACTTCCTAATAACCATGTGTTCTTTCTTCTTCTCTATACTTATTTTCATTGTAAAGCACTATAAACTTCATGTGGAATTTATGTGATTTAAATAAAATTCATGTGGATGTTTTACTTTTATACTCCAATACATAAAAGCATATTTTTTTAATGGAGGTCCTTATGTTATAAAATACTCTAAATATGTTTAGATGATTATTTGTGAGAAACTGTGAGATGTACTCTCAAGATCATGCTAGACTAGACTTCATTTATAGTAATTTATGGATTATAATTATTTTTGTTTCAAAAGGTGATGTTTGGCATGATGAAAGTTTTTAAATCCTTCAATTGTGTACATAGTATAATTCTTATATTAAGGTGACTATAACATTTATCCCCACTTAGCATTAAGGGGGAGTGTTAGAATATTTAATGTCTAAGTGGGTTAATTTAAACCCTTAACATACTTTGGTTTATTATTAAATACTAATAATTTATTATTTATTAAATATGAGGTGAAAACCTCATGTAAATAAAATAATAAAATGTTATGATTTATTATTAACCAATTAATTTAAATAATTATTGGGAAGGATGGCCCTATTGGTTACAATAGTCACCTCCCCTCACTTTTATTATAAATAGGGTCTTACTCCTATTATATTATTCATGAAAAATACACTCCATGAATTTAATATTTGCATGTGTCAAATATTTACAAAGGTTATGTGAAGGTTTATGTGAAGAAGTGAGAAGGGAAGGCTTTGTATTGGGGTGCAGTGAGAAGGGAAGGCTTTGTATTGGGGTGCAGAGTTTCTCAATTTATTGAATATCATCTTTGTGGGTTTTTTAACTCTTGGAGGTTTTCCCACTTTAAATTATTGTGTAATGTGTCAATTCTTATGTGTACTCTTTGCCATCATATATATATATATATATATATATATATATATTGATTTTATCAATGTAAAACTTTATTATTAAAAATTTCTATTAATGGGAGATTAAATCCCATACAAAATACATGGAAGCCTTATCCAAGCCTAGAAACAAGGCAATAGATGGAGGCTTTGAATCCCAACATATTGGGTAAAAATATAAAGATTCAATCCATAAAACAAGGCCCTTGGAAATATTATAAAATTCTCATTATTGTATTTGAAAAAGGGGAGAGAGAAAGACTTGTTTTTTAGCCCTTATAAGGGGAATAGGAAAGAAATAAGCAAGCAAGTGTCTTTTTATGTAGGAAAGAGCAACTTATATATAAGGGATTGTTATAGAGACTTCATGAGGTGGAGTATAGGTTATATTTGAAAATTAAAATCATAATTTGGTGTAAAAATTATACAAAAAGTGTATTTTGCATCATTTAATAGATCAATCGAGTACTTTTCAAATCCAGAGACATAACCATCAAAAGTATGAACTTCATTATCAATTTGGTTTGTATTTTATTTGTTTATATTTATTTACTTATTAATTTTAATCAATATTGAACCTAATTTTTAACAAAATAAGTCACTTTCACATAAAAAGATATAAATTGAAAAAAAATTCACGAGATCCAAAATTGGTAAATAGTGAGCATTTTACATTAACTAATAATTCAGATCAAGAGGCCATTGGAATACCAGCCCTTAGCTATAGCCTTATGACGTTAATTTATTGGAGGTAAAATCACTGAGAGGGGGGGTGAATTAGTGATGTAAGATATTTCAAACTTAAATTATAATCCTTTCAAATTCTTAATCAATGACCACAAGCATTCTTAAATCATGCAAGATGTTGATGTAAGATCACATGCATAACACAAGATCTACATGTAAAAACTTATTGGGGAATAAAACCGACTCTCAATCCTACAAACACATGGACTAATTTTCCTATAATAAATCACAAACATGAGACCTTTTAGTGAAACACCCAGTTCACAAGGAGCACCCACCCCTAAGTATGAACAAACACCCACTTTTTCTCGATTTTGAGCACCCACATAACACCTTATGAAATCAACAACTATATAACTCTAGTTACAAATCAATCTGATTGGATAAATAATAGTTAACACCTCTCTTTTAAGTCATCACACACACTCAAACTTGTTCATACAAGCAATGCATCCAAACACTCCTTTTAGATTACTCTAGGATTTTTCTCTCATCTTTAATTTGTTCTATACTTCATTTCATCCACTGAGCACACTCCCTATGATCTCTTTCCTTCACCTCTATATTTTACTCTCACAACACATTCACATACAAGTCTAGAAACCATTACCTTGGTCTTCACCTTTTATAGAGTCTTCATGAATATCAACATCTAGGTCAACCATAATACTTGTCTTAACCCTTAAGACATCTAACATGCTAACACATAGCTCAAATTCATCCTCATAGGTCATATGTAGCATCTATGGGTCACACTTAAGTAGTTACACCATTTAATTAGGTCTTAGTAGCCCTCATAAGTCTCATGGACACCTATTCCCTTTTTAGCATTTTATCAAGAAAAATACGAATACAAGATCCCTATCAAATACATGGGCCCACTCCATATGATCTCTAATAAAATATTTAGGTTATTGATTCCACCAAAACACTCTTCTACTAAAGAATAATTTACTCAAACAGTAGTATTTTACACATTAGCACTATGAATGAATAAATATTCAACTTTGAAGCCCCATAAATTTGACTATATAAACATTCAGACTTTCTAACTAGATTATATGGATGCACCTTGAAGTATTTTACAAGTTTGATTTTTACATCATTAATAAATTCATCCTAGATCAAATAATATAGCTCAAAAACCACATACTAATTTTCTTTCATTAATTTAAATATTCAAATTCCAACAATCACTATGTAAATGTTAAATATCAAACACTTTGACCTCATCTCATGATTCTTAGAAACTTTGAATAAATATGCACTATTAATTTATTTATAATTATCCTAGTCTTTATCTTACAACACTCATCATTGTTATTTGCTCTGAGATTTCATGATTGTGTCATTTGGTAGCTCTACATACCTTCTACACATTCAACTCTTTGACTTGACTTACACCATTGGTCTCTATTTATACTAACACCTACAAACTATTGATCTTCTATCAAATAAATAAGATAGAGACACATGTCACTATCATGTTTAATCTCAGGAACCTTTGATAATTTGACTTCACACGCACGATTAGATCACAATCTGGATGATGAATGCTCACCATTAGATCTACTGACTAGTTGACCTCAGACTTAAACATAGTTATTCTTAATGGTGTCTGGCCCATCATAGTCTATAAAAAAAATTAAAGGTTTATGAATTGAGAAAGAAAACATTTCAAGAGTCCAAATCTTTAGGGTACCTTCTTAGCACTATAGAAAACATCTCCATATAATCTTTTGACCTTAGTTGACTTTCTGAGTACCTATAATAAATGCACAAACTTGTTGGTTCATTCATATATGCATGATGTATAGTGATGGTCTGGATTCTCTTAAGCTATAATATGAATGTTTCTTTTTCCAAATGATCAAGTGACACACCAAAACTCCACCAAAACATATATGGATGTCTCACAACTTCTTCTTTGTCCTTACAGACTTGCAAATGTGCCATATCTCTACAAGCTATCAAACATAAATTCTTTGTCATTCATGCACTAGAATCATATGTTCTCTTTGACATCAATGACAACCTTAGAAATTAATGACCATGCTCAACATAAATATCCTAAACTATAGGAGAGTAGATTCCCATTGGGAGACTATAGGATGTTGAGATAAAAGTAACTAAACTGAGTCTATGTGGAGACTTTGAAATCCTCAATATAAAAACTGATGAAACACATTATCATGTGTTATTTAGGAAGAAATGGGAATATAATGGGTAAATTAATATAATATGGTAGATAATCAATTGGAGGCACATTAAGATACAAAATCATTAGTATACCATTAAATAGGACTGAGATTAAGCCTTACATCATTCCCAAAGAGCCTGTATCACCTTATGCATACCAAGATGATAGGTAGTTCAAGGCTAGAAAATGTTAAGCTCTTAACTTATGACACACTCTTCATTTTTATTTTGTCATTAGTTAATTATTACTTTAGTCTGACTTATCAATATGGAAGGGTGGTATGAATGGGTGTGACTCCCTATTCCTTCTATATATACAGATGATGTAGCTCACTCAAATCAGGTTATATGTGAGTTATATATTATTGTAAACATTTGAAGTTCCCCCCTCATATCATATATTCTATTAAATTTCATTTATATTATGATTTATTACTTTAATTGTGAATAAAGTTCATTACAAGTGATATGAGAGCAGTAATTTGGGCAAGGACATTATTTCTGTTATATCTATCAAACCAATGTGAATTTTTCTAAAATTTATTTTTTAGAGTTTTAGGATCATATAAGGATCCTACAATAAAAATTTCATGAACAGAAAATCCATTTTGAGGGAGTTATTTTATTTTCACTATTTTCCATAAAATTTCTAGATACATTATGCAATTTTCAAAAAAAAAAGATTTGTTTACATTTCTATAAATCTCACAAAAATATAGCTTACGCCCATTCTTTGTGATTTTTCAATTAAGACTAAAATAATTGCCATATTGTTTGGTCAAAGTAAAGTCAATGGTGAAAATCAAGGTAGATATTGGCAAAGGTTATTTATGGCAGGACCACATATTAGAGGCAGGGGAAATGGTGGTGAAAATCTAGGGAAAGCTCCTGGAAAAGAAGATATGGATTCATAATGTGGATCTATGATTATGATATTTTATACAAATAATCATAGAGTGAGTTAGTTGGAGTATGATATGTAAGGCATATAAACTAATCTTCAAGGGTTGAAATCAAAGAACGATGAATAAAGTAGATCAGATCAATCAATGCTTGGATGATTTCATATACAAACTTGGTCCAAATATGAATGTTTTTCAACATCCTCAAAACCAAACACATTAATACTCAAGCCAATCAAGGTGGATCTTTGGATCCAAATATTTCATAACCCAACTTGGGTAGATCTTCGAGCCGCTCCTAAATAAATCCAAATCCATCGCATGTAAGAAACATGACTCCAAAAGTTGAAATGTGTAAGTTTGATGGAAAGGATCCCCATACTTCGATCAAATAAATGGATATTTTTTTTATGTACATCAGATCTCATGTGGATAAAAGGTGGTTATGGCATCCTTGTATTTGGATCTAGAGAAATTTATTTTTTATCGATGTCTTTGCACTCAAAACAAAAATAAGTTTCTTACTATTAATTGGTCAATGTTCATGGATGAGATACAAATGCACTACCATCATAATGTAATTAAAATTTTATTTATCCAATTATCAAAGCTATGACAATTATGGTCAGTCAAATATTATATTCAATAATTTCAAAACTTATCTTTGAGGGTGGATGATATCTTAGATGACAACATGAATGATCTTTTCTTAGGTAGTCTCAAGGATACAATCCAACTAGATGTTCACATGTCTAATTCAAGAATTGTATCAAAATCTTGGTATTTACTCATAAGGTAGAGGAAATATATGTGGTAAAATAAAGGGATTTCACTACTACCAAAGAGTGTTTGGGTCCCGTACAAACATTTATTCAACCTAAAATATTGACTCCTCATCAAATTGTAGAGAAACAGGCAAAAATATTATGTTTCAATTGTTAAAGCAAATGGATCAAAGGTCATAAGTGTGTTGAGAATAAATTATTCTACATTGTTAGGGCCAATGATGATGAAGTTGATGCAACCAAATGTAGGAAAGAGGAAGACGTGTCTGACTCAGATTCCAATAACATTTTTACAATGCCATATAAATTTATTTAACATTGAGGGTAACATTATTTTTAAGTGAGGGGGTATGTTAATCCCTTAACCTATGACACAGTCTTCATTTGTATTTGAACTCGTTAGTTAATTATTACTTTAAGCCAATTTACCAATATGTAATGGTAGGATGAATATGTGTGACTCTCCCCATTCCTTCTATATATAGGGATGAGTGTGGCTCATTTAAATTGGGTTATATGTGAGTTATATCTTATTGTAAGGATTTGGAGGTTTCTCCCTCAAAGTGGCTTATCATATATTCTATTATATTTTAGTTATATTGTGATTGATTACTTTAATTGTGAAGAAAGTTCATTACAATAAATTTTAATCTTGAATTGAAGTAGAGAATTTAATTCTTTCACACAATAATTCTCATAGTTATAAACAATAGAACATTTTTCATATTGGCTTTTCAAGACGACTGGCCTATTCCACAATTCTATATGGAGTAATGTAAGTCTCTATTGGTGTGGTATCCAACTAAGTCAAAAGTGTATCTCTTATATCAAGTAATTCCTAAAAACATGGATTATGTAAATCTCACAAATGAGGGGACTTTACCTTGGAAATTTGCATATTTTTTAAGTGGTGACTCAAATACAGACCCATTAAATTGGGTATGAGGGGGACCATGAATCAATACCCATGATAATTGTTCATGTTAATGAAAGATAATCACCCTAGTACTTTTTAATTGAAGTATTAACATAGTTTATCTTTAATATGGAACATTATGTCACCAATATAGATCAAATATTTAATGCACTAAACTATGTACTAAATGGAGTAGTTGTGACATAGTGGGTAGTTCATAAATCAAATTAACTACACTGGGAAGAAGCCTACGAATTAATGAGATCTAGATTCTAGGTTATAGCTTCTATCCTAGAAAAATGGCTATTATTTCAAGAGGTTCAGTGTCCTATGTTTCACATCCATAGATGTGTATAATTATGGTAATCACTAGGTGTAGAACCGAAGTATTAGGTGCATGTATTTCAACATACCTTATCACCTCTATGAAGTGCATAGTACATGCATTAGTAGCATAGATGTGAAACCAAAAATTGGCCAAAGGTCCAATAAGACTTCATAAAAACTTTTGTATTTAATGGAAAGATTCCTATGGTGCATAAAACTCTAAAAAATGTGAAAATATTTCTATGTCATGGAAGAGAGGAGAACATGCTTGTTTTACATAATAACATTTCACAAGAAGAGTCAACTATGGAACTAAATAAAGCCATCAATAATTACTAGGATAAAAAGGTGAAATAATAGTTTCTAATAAAATATTGTAACATGATTTTTTTATAGTGTAGAGCAAGCAAAATCTAGTGAAAATTAAACAGATTTAGATCTAAAATAATTCTTTAAACCAAAGCAAAAGATGGAGGAGTCTATGGATAATGTCATAGATAAAACAAAAGATACACAACTATGAAAAATAAAATATTTAAAAGTAGTATGGGAAAACTAAATTGAGAGACTCCATTGTAGATAGACCTAGTAAGATCTACCAAGAGCCAATGAATAAGATAATAAAAATAATTGGTATAGAGTATATACCAAAATGTGTGACCATTGGAGACTACTGGACACAATAATTTTTTTTAGATGGAATACAACTATTGTGAGATTATAAAGATGTATTTCCCACTAAATTTTTATAAGTTAGGGATGTATCCCCTTCATCACAAGAAATTCACATTGCACTAAAAGAATGCACAAGGCCCATGAAAAATCTCCCATTCATTTTGAAGCTAAACATGAAAATGAAAGTCAAGGTAGAGTTTGATTGAATGAAAAAAACTAGAATCATATACCCTAATTATAAATTAGACTGGGTAAGCCCTATGGTGATCCAACCAAATAAAATATGATAAATTCAAGTGTAGTGATTATAGAGCCCTAAATGATGCATGTGTAAATGATAAATTCCCTATACCATTTATAGATGAAGTTTTGGAATCAATCGTAGGACATGAAGTCTACTCATTCATAGACAACTTCAATGGGTATCATCAAATTCCTATCACAACTGAAGACCAAATAAATACCACATTTGCAACATAATGGGGATATTTTAAATATAAGGTAATGTATTTGGTCTAAAAAATGATACTATTTTATTTTCTAGAGTTGTTGTCACTACCTTTAAATATTTCATCCATGACTTGTTGAAAGTCTATTTGGATGACTAGGTTGTATTTTCTTTGTTCAAATATCACCTTTCAAAGTTATGACTTATGTTGTAAAGGTGTGGAGCTCTTCAAGTAGCATTTAATTTGAAAAATGATTATTTTTCATACCTTTTGGCATCTTGTTGGGACGTGTTGTCTGTAGCAACATAATCCTTGTGGATCAAATAAATATCATAGTAATTATGGGATTGAAACCTCCTATGAACTCATCTAAAGTGCAATCATTCCTGGGTCATATCAAGTATTATTTATCTAGGGACATGTCACTATTTTAGTACCATTAGAGAAACTACTATGAAAGGACATAAAATTTGAGTAAACTCCTAAATGTCAAGCGACTTTCATTGATCTAAAATAGAGGTTAGTCTCATCTATGATCCTAGTATTTCTTGATTGGAATATGTCATTTCTTGTTCATGTGGTTGCCTCTAGAATAGTAGTGGAATATTTTCTAGCTTAACTAGGGGATGAAAGCCTTAAAAAATGTATCTATTTCACAAGTTAGAAGCTCTCACCTATATAAATAATTATACCACCATGGAGTGGGAATCTTAAGCTATAATGTTTACACTCCAAAATTTTAGGCATTATCTATTGGCTACACCCTTTGAGTTATGTTGGAGTAGATAATGTTTGTGGGGACACACCTATTGTAAACCTAAAATAATAAATAAACATATCTAGTAAAGTTTATATTATATATATAAATATTTATGATTAAAACAAATAATTAAATTAGTTGTAAAAGTGAAAAGTTATAACCAGTTACAGTTATAACCAATCACCTTCTATATATTCAAATCATTTAATGTGAAAAAATATATGAGAATGATAATTGTATGAAGTAAATTATTGTATTGTGAAGAATATAAATAAATTTGTATTAAGAAGAAGGGGAATAAAATATTTTTGGATTATGTATGGTTGGTTCCCTATGAAACAAGGTCATTGTACCCTTGTTTATTTTCAAAATAAAAACCAGACTTTTGTGGTCCAAAACATTTTTAGTGGGAAGGAATGATCCAAGAGGATCCCCACACTATTTGAAATAGATGGTCTAATTTTTTTATAAAACTACCCACACATCAAAGATATCCTTGAGAGGTTTCCAATGCAATCTGAATAGGGTCAAATGGACTTCATCTACAAAAATTATGGCATGTTAAAACAAAATCCAAATAGGTAAAAAATATACATAGGCTATAATGATGATGTTAACATGGTAACTATACGTGCACAAGTGTAACAATCAGGTCTTGGCATGTGTACTAATGATATCTTAATAGGATCATAAAAAAAAAATCCCTAAGACATGCTATGACTGTCAATCAAAGATTGGTGTTTTGTTATTTCTTAGAATAATGGGGTTTTATTCCTAATTAAATAAATAGGTATGAACAAAGTAAATTACTAAATAATATGCAATAATTAAGCTACTAATTTATGTAAATAGATTTGCATTTTTGCCTTTTCTAAATATAGTAATAAATAAGATAAATCTAACATAGCTTATTCTGAATGATCTAGACTGAGACATGGTCTGATACTGGAGGAGCAAGACTAGGAAACTATCAAAAACTAGATCCTGAGGTTCATTTCTAGATTGGATAGGAACACTAAAAGTGGAATACCCTGTTGTTTAACATTGTAGTCATTTTTTGTGTTGTTATCTAGGTGGTCTGAGCTTTTTGGGTTCTATTCAATAGGCTTATGTTACCCTATAAATGAAATATCAAAGCCTAAAATCCTATAGAGCTCGTTGTGCATCTATTTTTAATCTTCGAAGCCCTGGGAGCTCTTTGTGCTTGAAATTGAATGGAAACTTGGAAAAAATATAAAAGGGGTTAGTATATAAAGGATATGTTGGATGCACTTCACACCCCATATGTGGTCGTGCTACCTACATACCAATACTCTGAGGAGGGATCAAGCTAACATAGTTCTCCCATTGAAGTGTTTGGTGTAATTATGTATGATAAATGCAACTATATGTGAAACTAGATGTACTTAAAATGGCTAGGGGCTGATTCAAAGGTTTGAATTAGCTTGAAATTATCTTGGAAGCCTATATGTAGAGAATAGGCAAGAGTGTTTGAGTGTACTTGCTTGTATTCTTGTTTCTCTCTTGTAAATGAGTGTCAACCCCTATAAATAGACATTGAATGGAATTTTATAGGGAAATTAATAATCATGGATTAAATGAATTCATGTTAGGCTAATAATAAAAAGGATAAGGACCCGAAAGAATCTAACCATTAGGACCCATTTTTCACTTGGACAATAATGCCAAAATCAAGACACCCTAGGTTTCAGTGCTCATATCCAAGTTGGGCACTATTGTCCAGAGGGAATGAGACTTGGGGGGACAGAACTAGGCCTAAAAGAGTTACCTGGGTCTATAAGGGTTAAGTCTAGAAGGCTGTGGATGACTGGGAATTAGTGAAAGAATATCCTAGAAGGGTTGTGTAATCAAGTAGGAAGACCTATGGATTGGGTATCATTATACATGCTTAAGTCATCCAATTTTGCATTTTATATGACTAAATTTTCCCCCTATTTATTCTAGTTATGAAACAAAGTGAAATACTAGGATAACAAAAAGTAAAAAGCATACCTAAACTTACCTATAAAGGAGAAGCTCATGAAGCTATGTGATGTAGATGTGCATAGAGAGAGCATGCTATGAAGTGTGAATTTTTAATGGAAACATAAAATTAGATCTGTTCTTACAAGATACATTATATCTAAAATAACAATTTACAAAAGATGATTAAGAGTAAGAGAAAGGAATGAATACACCTCACCAAGTACGTGAACCAATACAAAACCTATTATGATGATGGATTATGCTAGATGATACTGGGTATGTGTTAAATCAAGAGTAAATCATGAACAGAGATGAGTGATCAATTCCTTAGAAGGTGGCTCAAGAATACAAAAGTTATCCCTTTGGCTCCATCATTGCCAACTAAGAAAATTTAATGAATCATGCATATGTTAATCGATGTCTATACTCTGTGTCTAGTCCCTCTGAATAGGTGGCTCAAGAATACAAAGACTGGCCTTTTTTCCATCATTTCCCCATTAAGTGAAGCTATGAAGTGATATCAGTAAAGAATAGATGTCATATGAGATCGCTCATGGAGCCCATGGGTGTTATAAAAATCTGACAATGTGGCGTGTATAGCTTGAATGTATGTTGGAAACTAGGCCATTCTTGGCCATTTTGAAAGATAGAGGTTAGGCTTGTATGAAAGTCACTCCAAAACTGATGTACTAGGCTTATATGAAATCTAACCTAGGTACTCATAAAGTTAAGCATGCATGAAAGTTCAAATTGAAAGTGATGCCAACCACATGTAGATGGAGCAAAGCTTGTAACTATTGAGAATACCTGGATAATAAACTAAACTCAGAAATAAAAGAAGACCAATGTGCCATGCATGTTGCCCCAATCACTGGTGTCTGCAACATGGATTATGATCTAGAAGCTATGTCATCTTCTTAATCTAAAACTAAAAGTGGGAACCATCATGTCGTACATGATAACCCCCTATATCTAGATTCTTTAAGAAAATTGTATTGAACTATTGATTCTAACTGATTTGGATGTGCAAAAACTGTATCTAAACTAATTTTTTTTCTTATTTCTAGAAAACCTTAGTGTTTTTATTCTTAGATAGGAGTGCCAAAATTAGTACACCCCTATTTTTGGTGCTACTATCTATTTTTGGTACTACTATCTATTTTCAGTGTTGTTGTCCTATGCTAAAATCGGTTGTTGATCTAGAACTATCACTATTTTTTTGCTTTTTTCTGACTGGTTTAACCTCTAGATTCTAAACTGGGTGATCTAAATGTTATTGTTTTGAATATTACGATGCTTTACCTTTGTGACAAAACCCCTATTTATTTCCCCCTCTTTTGAGGGTAGGAATGATGAACTTACAATGACTGCCCTCAGAAGAAAGAGTCCTACAAGTGTGTTAAGATGTATAGATATATTATATAGTAGTAATATTTGACAAGATATTTGTAGATATATCAATGTTTGTATTTATATATTTGTTAGATCAACATGGATATGCCTAGATAGATATAACAATGTAAAAACATGTTCAAAATACTGAACTGGAACTAAAAATGTTAGTTTTTAGTTGTTAGTTGTTAGTTGTTAGTTATTAGTTAGAGGGATGGAGCATGAGTCCATCATGGCATCCAATAAAGCAAGATAAATGCATGATTTGGATAATGGCATTGCACACATTAAGAAGTAAATAAGTAAGAAGTAAGAAGCATACTAGGATGGCCAAGGGGCCATGCAAACAAGGGGCATGGGCACATGTCACTCAAAATAGAAAGCAAGCATATAAGTCATGTTTAAATGCCAAATACATATACAAGTGAAATAAGAAAAGTTGGCATAGAGGCCATAGGTACATGGAAGAGTACAATCAAATGACATTAGAAGATGTCCTAAGGCACACACATGAATAGAATCAAAGGACATTGGCAAATGTCCTAAGGTAAAAATAGGAGACAATCATGAACAAGAAATGCAATCACACAAGCTATGTTAAGCAAGAAGAGAAAACATGTAATAACTAGAAAGGTAGAATCACATCTAACTAATCAAAGCAAATGTGAAAGTATGCAAAACATGTGTAATACAAGACTAGGTGTATGATAAGAAATACACAAGTGCTAGATACTAGTGAAATGTTGATATAGTAATCTATGTAATCTAGAACGGAATGTACATCAACATGATAACTCAGAGTGTGTAGTGTAAGAATGACATAACTTGGATGGTGTAGTCATGTAGAATATGCCCCCAGTGGGTAGGTATATCAATGTGTGTCTTGAATGTAGAAGTAATAATTCCTCCTCAATGGGTAGAATTAATTAATCAAGTAGTTAGATGCCACTGCACACACTCAAAGAAGATCATATGAACCATGGTAATGTATAAAAATTGACATACTAGTAATAATGTAAGTCCCAGCATGATAGTAGTAATGTAAAGCATGGATGATGCAAACAATCAAAAGATTTTTTTGTATTTTTGACATATTTGAATGTTTTTGGATTTTTTTAAATGTTATAAACTATGTATAATCAATCATTTAGTAGACTATGTACAATAAATTGAAGAAAAACTATGTACAAGTAAGTGGGGAAGGAATGATACTAACTGATGAGTCTCATGGGAGACTCCTTATCATGGTGTCTTGTACCAAACAAAGGAATCATGCATGATTTTGAGGCACAAAGGAATGGCTAAGAATATGAATCTAAATATTTGGCTACATACTTAGTATCTTGAATATCATAATAACTTGTATTGTTCCACTCATCATTATCATCTTGATTTTGAACCAATGGAATGCTAGTGTTGAATTTTGTTGTATCTAGGTCTTTTCTTTTGATAAATTGTATTTGTGAATGATTTGCCTTAGGATGTTCAATAAATCCCAAACTTTGGTGATAAACATTATCAGCTACGATAATAGGAATAATGATGCCTTGAGCCTACTTACCCAACCCTTGAACTTGATAATAAAATTGTTGTAGATATTTTTGACCAAACCCATGATACTTTGAAATTTGAGCCTTATTTTAGAGAGGTATATTTGCATATTTTTCATGTTTTACCTATGCTTGTGTTACTATTTATTGCTCATATTTTTCTTTTTGATCCTTTTGTTCTTCTGAATTATGCTTTGGTAACCACTTTTGTTCTGTTTCTAAATTTGACCCTTTGTGAATGTGTTCCTATGTCACTATGGATTGCTTTATTGATTTCCCTTGTATAGGGTCCTTATAAGCAATTATCTATTGTATATGTTGTTTTAATTCTAAACATGAATCTTTGTTATGCCCATGCATTCTATGATATGCAAAAAAATATCTAGATCTTCTCACTAGATGTAGAGGAAGTAGTTTGATCAACTTAGATTTAATCATTTTCCATATTACTTCATTTGAACTCTTATGTGACCTTTTAATTATTTTTAAATCACTAGTTATAGAGTTAATTTGTGGTGATTTCATGTTTTTATATGTGACATTGCTTGCAACCAACTGACTAGCTAAAGGTGCATATACATGATTGACACTAGGGTGCCTTTGAGGTTTTTGTATTATAATCTAATTTTACAATGTTGTGATATTGTCATGTAATATCTGATTTTGTGTTTGTAAATATGAAATTAACTTGCTCATACTGGTGATGTGATCCCTTAGAGTCTCACAAGTGTAAACCCTAGTTGGTTTCGATTGAACATGTAAGCACATATGCTAAAGATAGTTTGAAGAAGCTTTAGGTTGAATGTATGCATTAGGAATAATAGTATAGGCTACCTCACCTTTTGGAGGGGTGATATCATGGGCCTGGTTAGAGGGAAAGTAACTATCACCCTCTTGAGGGAGAGGAGGTGAAGGTATTTCTTTCCTCTACATGAAATATGATATTGAAACAAGAATAGCCAAGGAGGCATATACATCTAGGTAGAAACCATGTATATGGGTTAAAATGCATGTAAGTGGAGTTATAAATTGTATATAAATATGATTATAGAGAACATTCCACATGAGAGATAGAAAACAAGGGATAGAAAGCATGAACTTGTGCATGAATGCATTAAAAACTTTGACATGTGCTATGACATTTCTAATGTGTTTAGCATGATAAACTTGAAACATTTTCAATATGAGAGATAGAAAGTAAAGGATAGAGATCATGAATTTTTTCTTAAAGGCATATAAACTTTTGACATGTAAAATAACACTTCAAATGTGTTTAGCAAAATGGAGTTGGTAATTATTTTGTATGAGCAAAAGAGAATATGCAAAAAGAATTTTGAAATTTTGTGCATTTTTGGAAATGAATTTTGTAATATCATCCCATATAATGAAACATAAGCATGAAATGAAAAGGATCAATATTTGTACTAGCATATGATAAACATTGTCATTCATGTACATGATAGGACCCATTATGGTTTCCTTGTTATTTACAAGAAATGTAAGAAAAATTTGTACATAAGTGAGAATCATTTTTGTAATTTGATTATAGATGTAAGGTGATACCTCAAGAAGAAAATAGGTGATAATACATGCAACTAGGGATATAACAGTGATAGTTTTTCAAAATACTATGAATTTTTGAAATTGAAGTTGAATTTTTTATTTAAGTATGCAAGTAAAAATTTAGAAAATGATTGGAAAAGTACTAGAAAATAATTGAGAGCTAGTTAATACAACTAGAGATTATTGAATGAATTTTTTAAATTAGTATGATAATTTCAAATTTTTGATATGAATCTATAGAAAATTTGTAGAATTTTTATTGAAAAATTTAAGAAAAATCAAAAAATATTTCTAAAATTAGAAATATATTTTTCCTAGTGTTTGGAATATGTTTGTATGCAAAAAGGACCTAGTATGTGGAAACTTGGGTTTTAACAAAATATGTGATATTTTTACAATTAAATTGTAGATTTATGATTTTAAATGTAGTAAAAATCAAGAAATTATGGCAAAAAATAAAAAATAATTATCCCTAGGGTTTATAGGGTTTTTGTGCAAAATTTGAAGTAACTCGGGTTCACTGAATGTTTTGTTATTTTCAAAATAATGGAGTTTTATTCTTAATTAAATAAATAGGTCTGAGCAAAGTAAATCAAAAAATAATATGTAGGAATAAATCTATTGATTTATGTAAATAGATTTGTATTTTTACCTTTTCTAAATATAGTAATAAATAAGAGAAATCTAACTTAGCTTATTTTGAATGATCCAGACTGAGATGGGGTCTAATACTGGAAGAGCAAGACTGAGAAACTATCAAAAACTGGATCTTGATGTTTGTTTCTAGAGTGGATATGAGAACCAAAAGTAGGACACCCTATTGTCTATCACTATAGTCATTTTTTAAGACTGTAGTCTAGGTGGTCTAAGATTTTTGGGTTCTATTCGACAGGCCTATATTACCTTGCTAGTGAAATATCAAATCCTAGAAGCCTGCAAAGCTCGTTGTCCATCTATTTTTAATATTCAAACCCCTATAAGATATTTATGATTGAAATTGAATGGAAAGTTGGAAAAGATACGCTGGATGCACTTCTAATCTCGTGTGTGGACATGTTACCTACATACCAATACTTCAAGGAGGGATCAAGCTAATGTAGTTCTCCCATTAAATTACATGGTACAATTGTGTGTGATAAATTCAACTAAATGCAAAATTGGATGTACTTCAAATGACTAGGGACTGATGCAAAGTTTTGAATAAACTTGAAATGATCTTGGAAAGTTGTATGCATAGAATAGGGAAGAGTGCTTGATTCTACTTACTTGTATTCTTGTTTCTCTCTTGTAAATGAGTGTCAAACCCTCTAAATAGACTTTAAATGGCCTTTTATAATAAATTAATGATCATGGGTTAAATGCATTCTTGTTAGGCTAATAAGAAAAAGGATAAGGATCTAAAATAATCTAACCATTAGGACCAATTTTGCACTTGGAGAACAACACCAAAATCAGGACACCTTTTATTTCAACACTCATCTCTAAGTTAGGAGCTATTGTCCAAAGGGAATAAGAATTTGGGGGATGGATCTAGGCCTAAAATATTTTCCTAGGCTATAAGGGTTAAGTACAGAAGGTTGTGGATAATTGGGAATCAGTGAAAGAATAGCTTAGAAGGGTTGTGTAAGAAAGTAAGAAGACCTATGGATTGGGTATCATTAGCCATGCTTATGTCATCCAATTTTGCATTTTATATGACTAAAATTGGTCTTAAGTCAAATTCATATGATGTCAAAATTTTTATTTAAAACATTACTATTAAAAATCCCTACTAATGAGGGATTAAATTCCATCAAAAATATGTGGAAGCCTTATATAAGCCTAAAAATAAGGCAATGGAAGGGGGATTTGAATCCCAACATATTGGGTAAAAATATAAGGCTTCAAAACATAAAACAAGGGCCATGGAAACTTTATAAAAGGATCATTATTGTATTTAAAAAGGGGAAGATAGAAAGACTTATTTTCTCCCTTTGAAGGGGAGTAAGCAAGTGTCTTTTATTGTAAGAAATAACAACTTCTATACACAATATTATTACAATAACTTCTTAGATGTAGATCAATGGTTATCTTTGTAGACTAAAATCATATTTTGGTGTAAAAATTATATGAAAAGTATATTTTGCAACATTTAATAGATTGGTTTGAGTGTTTTTCAAACTGAGAGATGTAGCCCCCAAAAGGATGAACTTAGTTATCAATTTGATTTGAATTTTATCTATTTCTATTCATTTATTTACTATTTTTAATTAGTATCTAACCTAATTTTTAATCAAATAAGCCAATTTCATGTAAAAATATAGAAATTGAGAAAATTGTCACGAGTATCTGAAATTGGTAAATAGTGAGTGTTTTGCATTAACTAAAATTTTGGATCAGGAGGCCATTAGAAGAACATCCCTTGGTTATATCCGCATGACATTAAGTCTCACAAAATATGGACAAGTAGATCCCTTTGGGAGACTAGAGGATGTGGAGATAAAAATAGCTAAACTGAGTCTACATGGAGACTTTGAAGTCATCAATATGAAAATTGATGAAATGCACTCTCCTACATTAATCAATAAAAAAATGGGCATATGAATATAATATTTTAGATAATCAGTTTAAGGCACATCAAGATACATCATCATTATCATACCATTGAAAATGTTTCAGAGTAAGCCTTACATCATTCCCAAAGAGCCTATATTACCTTATGCATACCAAGGTGATATCTAGTTTAAAGTTTGCAAAGTCAAATCTTGAATCAAATCAAAGAATCAATTATTTCATGAAATAAGTATAGTAATTACCATATTTAAAGATAACATAACATTTTTCATATTGGCTTGTCAATATAATTGGGCCTATTCCACAATTCTATATGGAGGAATGTAAATATCCATCGGTGTGATATCCAACTACGTTAGAAGTGGATATTTTATATCAAGTGATTCTTATATATGTGGATTATGTCAATCCCACAAATGAGGGTACTTTACCATGGTAATATACATTTTTCATAAGTGGTGATTCAAATACACACACATTAAATTGGGTGTAAGGGGGAACATGAAGCAAGGCCCATGAGAATGGTCCATGATTAATGAAATATAGTTACCCCATAATTTTCAACAGAAGACTTAACACATTTTATCTTCAATTGGAAAAATATGTCACCAATAGAGATCAAAGATTTAGTGCACTAAAATATATACTAAAAGAGGCAGCTATGACTTGGTGCACAGTTCATAAATCAAATCGACTATAGTGGGAAGAAGCCTAAGAAATGATGATATATAGATTACAAGTTATGGATTCTGTCCCAAATAAATGTCCATTATTTAAAGAGGTTTAGTGTCCTAAGTTGTACATACATATATGTGTATAATTATGGTAATCTCAAGTGTAGAACCAAAGTATTGGGTGCATGTATTTTATCATACCTTATCACCTTTATGAAGCACCTAGTACATGCATCAAGAATGTATATGTGAAACCAAAAATTATCCAAAGGTTCAATAATATTTCATACAAAATTTTATGTTTGAGGACAAGAATCTTATGGTGCATTAGCCTCTACAAACTTTGAAAATATTTCTATCATGGAAGAGAGGAGGACATGCTTGTTGAGCATAATCAAAGTTCACAAGAAGAATTAATAATGGAACTAAACAAAGACATCAAGATTTACCAAGATAAAAATGTGAAATAATAGATTATATTTCAATATTATAACATGATTTTGTATAGCAGAACAAGTAAAATCTAGTGAAAGTGAAGAATATTAGACTTGAAAAGATTATTTGAACCAAAGCTAGAGATGGAAGATCTTACTGATAATGTCATAGAGAAAACCTAAGATACACAAATATGAAACATCAATATTGAAGATTAGGAATGGGAAATTAAACTGAGATAATCCATTCTTTATGGTCTCAATAATATCTACCAGGAACCATGAAAAAGGCAATGGAAAACATTGGTATAGACTATGTACCAAAACATGTGACCATTGGAGACTATTGGATGCAACACCAAAATTTAAAGGGATTATAATTATTTTGATATTATGAGGATGTATCACCCACTAAATTTTCAAAATTTAAGGATGTAGACTCTTCATCAAGAGAAATGAACATTGAGCCTAAAGAGTGCACAAGGCCCATTAAAAACTTCCCATATAGGTTGAACTAGAACATGAAAATGAAATTCAAGGTAGAGATAGATTTAATGCAAGAAAAAGGAATAATATACCATAATTAGAAGTTATACTAGGTAGCCCTATGATAATCCAACTAAATAAATTAGGCGAAATATAAGTGTAATGTTTATATATCCCTAAATGATGCATGTCTAAATGATCCATTCCCTATACCATTTACAGATGAAGTTTTAAAATCAGTCGTAGGACATGAATTGTACTCATTCATAGATGAATTCAATGGGTATTTTCAAATTATTATCATAGGTGAAGATCAAACAAATATCACATTTTTAATATAGTGGGGATCTTTTACATACAAGGTAATGTATTTAGTCTAAAAAATGCTACTACTATATTTTCTATAGTTGTGGTCACTACCTTTAAGGATTTTATTCATGACTAATTGGAAGTTTATTTGGATGATTGGGTTATATTTTATTTTTTCAAATATCAACTTTCAAAGTTGTGACTTATGTTTTAAAGGTGTAGAGCTCTGCAAGTAGCATTGAATTTGAAAAAATGATTATTCTTCACACCTTTTGGCATTTTATTGGGACATGTCTATAGCAATGAAATACTCATGGATCAAACAAAGATCATAATAATTATTTGATTAAAACCTACTATGAACTCATTTGAAGTGTGATCATTCTTGGGTCATACCAGACATTATCTCATGTTTATCTAGGGATATGTTGATATTTCAACATAATTAGAGAAAATACTATGAAAGGACACAAAATTTGATTGAACTCTTGAATGTCAAGCGGCTTTCATTGATCTAAAGTAAAGGTTAGTCATAGCAATGATCCATTATTTCTTGATTGGAATAAGTCATTTCATGTTCATGTGGATGCTTCTATAATAGTAGTGGAAGCAATTTTGGGTCAACTAGGGGATGAAGGCCTTGATCACTCCATCTATTTCATAAGTTGGAAGCTCTCATCTATAGAAAATAATTATACCACCATAGAGTGGGAAGCTTTAACTATGGTGTTTACACTCCAAAATTTTAGACATTATCTATTGGCTATGCCCTTTGAATTATTTTTAGAGCATATAATATTTGTGGGTACACATGTATTGTAAACCCAGAATAAAAAATAAACATATTTACTAAAGTTTATATTAAATATATAAAAATATATGAATAAAATAACTAATTAAACTAGTTTTAAAAGTGAAAAGGTATAACCATTTACAGTTATAACCAATCACCTTCTATATATTAAAATCATTCAATGTAAAAATATATATGAGAATTATAATTGTGTGAAGTACATTGTTGTACTAAAGAATATAAAGGAATTGGTATTTAGAAGAAGGGATAAGAAGGATTTATGGGTTATGTAGGGTTGGTTCCCTTTGAAACTAGGTCAATGTATGTTCTTCTAATCATTAATGGAAGATAATTATGTGAAGTACATTATTGTACTATAAAGAATACAAATAAATTGGTATTGAGAATAAGGGAGAAGAAAGGATTTATGGGTTCTATATGGATGGTTCCCTTTGAAACTAGGTGATTGTATGTTCTTCTAATCACCAAAAATTGTGTATTGTGTTATTCATTATTTATCCTTTATTGGATCCATTATTTAAAGTTTGGCACATTTTCTTTCCTTGTTAAGTTATTTAGATAAAAAATTATTATTGATCATATTAACCTTGACATGGTACCAGAGCTAATTTCTATTGTCTAAATAATTTTACAAGATCTATGTGAATTGGGAAAATGGAGGTTCTTGCCAAGCCTTTAAACAAATATCTGAATTGGAAATGTGGAGATCAAAGTCATGCAATTGTACCCAACCAAATTCAGATTTTATGGAAATCACCCTTCCTATGCCTTAAATGTTACAAGGCTTCACATAAATATTTTATAGGTGCTAAATTTATCCACAAGTATGCTATGTTTGGGCTCATAAATAATGCACAAAAAATGTTTAACAAAATGTGCAAGCCAAATTCCCTTCTTAGCATATGTCCAACCTTTGCTAAGATGGAATCCTTGGAATGTTGCATGAGAAGGCACGCCAATTATTTGATGAAATTCATGAATGAAATTTATGCAAGAATTTGAAATCATACAAAATGCATTTGAACTATTTGACTAAATGTCTGAAATAAATTAATGGGAAATGATTTAAACTAGTTTGAAAATGGATGATATTATTGGTAATGTCATTTTTTACATGTATACAAAATACGGGATTACAGAGGATGCACACAAAGTATTCAATGAAACCACTATAAGGTTCAAGGTATTATGGAATGCAATGCTAGTTGCATATGCACAACATGAGCAAGTTATGTAGGCTTTCTAGGTGAAAGTCCATGCTACTTTCATTTTATGGTTACCAATCATGGCATCACACCAAGAATGGAACATTATGCATGCATTGTTGATATCATGGGACAGGCAGGGCTCCTTGATGAGGTAAAGGATTTTATTTTACAAAATTTCAATCAAACTTGATGGTATAGCATGGTGGACCTTACATTTTTTTGGTGCAAACTTTGATAACATTGAGATTTTTCAATTTCATCAAGGACATTACTCTCGACATCAGATGTTCAGAATAGGTGTTGTATTGCATTGTATTTTTAGTTTTGTATTTAAATATAGTGGTAATAACAAGGTGAAGTTAAATTATAAGGAGGAATAATAGTCTTAAGATCTCCCCAATGTATCTAGTGTCATGAAATTAATTGTCATTGGGATTTTTGACACCATTCCAGATGATCAACATTTAACCACATTATGTTAAAATTGCTTTTTTTTACATTAGATTTTATTTCCAGTCTAGTTTTGGAATGTTTGGTTAATAATTTTGGTTCATTGGCATTTTTTTATCCCATAAAAAGGTGTATTAATATTTTTTTTAACATGTCTTTATGTCATTGTGTTTTTCCCAATATTGTATCATGGTCACTAGAAATCTAGGGTATAATATTTACACTATTGACTAGAAAACACACAAACTATGTACATGTTGGCATCAAATAATCCTTTTTGACTTTTCAAACTGAAAAGAAACTTCACTACACCATCAACTAATTGTCCCCACTACTAAATCATTAAAGTTATGTTAGGATGTGAAGTCACTATTCATAGTCACTATTCATGAATCACTATTCATGGTGATGTCATTGGTTAGTGATGTGGCATGGCCCAAAGTGGGTGGTGTGGCCCATGGAGCATATTTATTTTGAAAATATGAGGATAGAGAAATGGGGAACATTTCTCCACTTGGTCACATGGGTTGAACTTTGTGGATGCATGTGAGGACATGATGATAGTGGATCTTATGATTCCATTTAGGCATGTGACTATGGAGTGCAGTTTGTTTGTGAGCTCCTATTGGATGAGATCAAAATTTGGGAATCTTTTGACTCATGTGAAATCAAATGGGAAAGTGGGGGACAAGGATCACTATGTTCGTTGAGGTCATATGTGAAGTGGGGCATAGTACTTTGGAGTGCACATGCAGTGGTCAAGGGGCCATTATGAGATGTCATTCAAATATTGGCTTGGCACATGGGGGTTACATGGTTCCCTATTCATGAATAGTGATCCCCATTATAGGATGGCACATTTTCTCCTCTCTCTTATTTATTCTTTCTATGTTGTAAATGTTATTAATAACATAAGCTTCCTCATTTTAATTCATCTTGTTAGAGGATAAATGCAATCTTGTGACTGCATGCTTGGAGGTTAGATCCTAGATCTATTGTTATGCTTGGTTCACATCCTGAATGCTTCAGGTGTAAGCATTGAGTGTTTGGTTGTAAGCACTGAATGAGTGCTAAAGGAGTTGTTGTAGAAGAGATTTTGATGCTATGTAAATATTAAGTTTAGATCTACCATTTTTCCCTTGGTTTTTTCCATTTCTAGTTTTGCAAGGATTTTCCATGTAATCTCTTGTGTAATGTGTTTCCTTCTTGTCTCATGTTTTGTAGCTTTTTTTATTCTCCAGTAATTTATACTTTCATAGTAGGATATATCTTATCATTATTATTATGTAGTATCAAAGCTATTTTATTCCTAACATATGGTATTAGATATTTGGTTATGAATCTTTGATTTCTAACATTTGGTATCATATCCATGGTGAAAAACTCCATATGTGAGTGTTTATTTATTATTTTCTATTTATGTGCAAGTTAAAGCTATTGTGACAAGAGGAGAGACCAAGTTGGAGATTAAAGAAAAAGGGAAAAGTTTTGTGGAAGGTATCTCTTTGTGGAGAAAGGTGGAGGAACTTTTGGTGAAGATCTTGTTCTCTTCATGTTACTAAGGATAACCCCATAGATGAGTGGAGGAAAAAACTACAAAATATTTTCCAAACAAGTTAGAAACCTACATAGTGTTCCTATTGAAGATGAAACAACTATACAACTTGAGGAACAAGTTGGTCTCCTTTGGAGGAGGTTAAACACAAGGCATGACCTTATTATTGTTATTGGGAAAAAATAAAAGGGGTGTATGATGTGGTATCATACTAACCACATTTTTGTAGTTGATATGTAGAAGAAAAATCCATTCACAGGAAGGAGGTATAGAGAAACCTAAAGTTGTACCTATTTTGAAGTAATTGAGGATGAGGAAGATGAAGATGCAGATGAAAAAATGAGACCTAGTGTTCTCTAAAGGAGAAGGCCATGTGTTTGGACATGTGATAGAGCATAATGCATTTTGGATGAATTTTGTAGGCTCAAAAAATTGAGTTATGCATTGGTCCACTGAGTAGGGTGATGACTTCCCTGGAGTTGTGATTGGTCCACTTATGTCATGTTAATAGCTATAAGGCTATGTAGAGAAGTTTGATTTTGACTTCTATGAGATATTATTTCCTCACTACTATCAAGAGTGCTACATGCATTAGTTGTTGTTTAAGGAGTTAGAGTAGTGTTATATCTACATGGAGATCTCTTTTAGGGATATATATATATATATATATATATATATATATATATATATATATATATATATATATGATGAGGTAAAATGTTGTTGGTTTGCAGGTTAAATAAATCACTGTACGGGTTTGTGTAGGTGCAAGACATAAAGTACAAGATATTCAATACCTTTATGGAGAGCTAAAGTGATTAGTAAACGTTGTTGTTATGTGTTGATGACATGTTACATGTAGGCCCCAACATGATCATTATTTTGATGAATTAGGTGATAAGGATGTGATGAAGGTGGTATGAGGCGTAAACTGAGGATGGAGATGCATAAGGATAGGAAAACAAGGAAGTACTCCACTTGCATTTTGAGTTGTCTTCTCAAGAGTGTCCTATAATAAAGGAGAAGACATGTTACTATTTCTTATGTATTAGATTCATCAGGAGTAGGAATCCTCTTGATTCCATGGTGAGCACTAAACCAATATTCCCAAGTAGTGGAAGTTATGAGACAGTTTATTAAAGAATCCTAGATGGAGGATTGGTCTATGGAGAAGTGAAGAGTCACTTCAGATGCTACAATTTGATATGAAGGAGTAGATGTTGACAAAGCCAAATAGTGTAGAGAAATTTTAGTAGTGAAATAAAACTTCTACTAGGTTTTTGTCAGTGCATCAGAGGGCATAGATGAGCAGCTATATGATGGAATACATAGGTATGGAAAATCTTGTGTATATTGACTTCAAGTGGAAATATGGTATCATATTTATATCAACAATTTATATCCTACTACGTGAGTATAAATAATCTATAAAACATGAGACAAGAAGGAAATTTAGACACCTAAAACTGGCTACCGATAACTGCTAATCAAGCTTTTGACCAATTTTCACCCAAAATGCACAATTTGGTCTAAAAACACTAAAAATGCTGAAATATTTGAACCTAACATATTCAAGTTATGATTTTGGATATGGTATCCCTAAATGGGGTAATGAAATTTATGTGCCAACTAACTTTGATTAGTTCATTTCAAATTAAAATGCCAATTTTGCACCTGGGTGCTCTAGATTGCTCTTTCCTATCAAATCTCTTGCACAAGACATGGGCCTTTGTTATTTGTTTTTGGTAAAACTCTAAATGATAATATGGTTCCAATGCATCTAAAATTGAATTACAATTCCAATCCAGTCAAATTTTGGACCAATAATAAGGCATTCTGATCAATTTGAGTAATTTGTGCACAAAGTGCTTAATCGTGCTTAAGAGCTAAATAACCCAAATCAAAGCCTAATCAAGAATTCCATGGAAAATTTTTGAAAACTTATTTTTGGAATGAATATTTAATATTTTCATCATCAGGTGACCTCATTTCTTGGGAAGACATCCCTAGGCCATAAATGCCATAAATATCAGGATTCATGCCCTCCATGCCTTATCAATGCCTTCCATGATGTCCTTCATGCCTCATAATTTCTCCTTTTTCCAATGTCAAGATGAGGATAATTACAAACTTGATTCCAAAAATTAAATTAATCTTCAACCATGCATCTCAATCTTGAGATGGATGTTTTAGGTTGATTCTGATCAATCTCAAAAATCTATAAATAGGAGGCCTCACCACATCATTTCTAAGACTTGAGAATGCAAAGTTATAATGCAGAATTGGTTCTAAAAGATTCCTGAAATTAGGGTTACCATGCCAAATTGATTCCAAGCCAAGCCAAGCAATAATCCAAAGGTGCCAAGGAGAGATGTAGGTAGCTAATATTTCATTTCCAAGGACTTCATGAGCACAAGCCGAGAAAACCACTGGTACAAAGAAGGCATTTGGAGCATTCAAGGAAGGTGAAGGAATTATTTTGTTTTCATTCCTTACTTTTTAGTTACGTTTATCATTTTATTTTGTTAACTAAGCTCTCCCTAGTGTCTAGGCCTAGAGATGTTATGTTATTAGTGTGTTTATTTCATTTTGTTTTCATTTTGGAACTAACACCATACTAACCATCCTCTCTTGAGTCAAATTCCTAAATCACATTATGACATACCTGATGGAACTAGATGCATCTCACACCTAAAGAAGATAATTTTACAACTCTAAAATATTTATTTGGACCCTTAAACTCTTTCAAATTGATTTTCTAATTTTATTTTTTATTATTTTTGGTTGCCACAGTTTTACACATTAACCGAAGTCAGCAAGTAAGATTGACATCGGTTACATAGCTTAACTAACATCAGTTAGATTTTGGTTATCCAAGGTAACCATCATTGGTTATATATAATCAACATTGATCATTGTGTTTTTCCAAAAACATAGACTCGAGAGCTATTTTTTCAAAGTTCATTATTTCAAACTAAAAAGAGCTTCAAAGCTAAAGGACATGCCAACAATTTTGCTGCAGGACCAAGCTTGATATTTGCTTAAAACATGTTTAGATCACCTTTTGCATGCTTAAAAATCAACTAGGAACTTTTTTTTGGTGTTTAAAATTTTTAGATATTTATGATGAATGCTTTCAAAGTTTGCAACTAAGACCAAGGGGTTAAATGAACACCACCTCACTTTTATTTGGGCTTAAAATTGAACACACTTATCAATTATTATATGCAATAGTTGTTTAGATTAAATCTTTGTTTGAAAAAAATAGGAATATTGCATGTATGCTCTTCCATTTGTCCCTTGTAGGGAACCCTTGGAATCAAAAATGCCATTCCTATTGCAAGTAGCCTAGTCCAAGGCTTAGAAAGAATGTCATCTAAAGTGCTCCCCAAAAAATCATCAAAGTTTGGGAGACCTTGAAAATGACCCTAAAGTCTTTCTATTTCATGCTTTCTTTATTTTTTATGTAAACTTAGCTTATGAGGGGGACATCATTACCTCTCACAAGTTCCTTATGGAATCTTTGACCCAGGGTTTCACCTCCTGACATTGACTTCATTTGGCTCCTAATTGGAGTTTTATATGGGATGTATCTGCATTTAGATATCACATTACACTGAGTGAACAATATGATGTAGTGGTTGTAAAAAGGACTAGACTTTTTTACAACTAGCCAATGCTGTGGTCACCTAATTTTTATGCTTTTCTTTTACATTGTTTGACGTGAAAGTTATTGTGTAATTGATTCCTCTAGAGATGTTCAAAGCTTGATAGTTTAGTCAACCCCATTTTGACATACCCTTGCTAGGTTTTGGATGATTATACTTAGTGTATTTTGGTCATTTATCTTATTTGGTATGTTTTGAGACTAAAACTTGTTTGTTTGTTCATAAAGCCATGTCAAAAACAATTTGTCTAGACATCACTCTTTTGTCTAAAGAGGCATTATGATAGCCATTTTACACCACACTTGTATCTTAAAATTTTTATTGTGTGTGTCATTTGAGTTGAGGAGGGTAGTGTTATGATGCCCAAATCATGTTAAAACCATTTTGCCTTGGAGTCTTTTAAATCACAACATAGATCACATCATTCAAGTATGCTTACATTGTTAGGCTGCCCAATTTGTTTCAAGACTTGTTTCACCTTGTGCCAAAAAAAATGTTTGTTTCACACCATGTCACATCAGTTGTTTAGACCTCATTTATGTGATGTCATGTTGTCTGATCTTGTCTAGCTTGTTTGGTCAAATCCTAGTTTTCACTATTGAGTTTTCAATTAGCCTTATCGAGTTTAGATTCAAACATTGATTTATTTCTATTTAGGCCTTAATTCATGGGGTTGATACATAGATCTTTCTCTTTTGGGTTGCATAACTTTAGTTAATCGATTACCCAAATTTGAAAACTATTGATGGTTTATTTGTGTAATGCCTATCATCATCATTGTTTGTGACTTTATTTGGGAGAACACAACCTTTCTCAAAGAGTCTTTTGTCTTATGACTTATGCCAACTGATCATGTTTATGTTTGATTTCATGTGTCAAGTTTATGACAAAGTTATTTTCAAACTTGTTATATTAAATCAAATCACATTAGCCTTTGTTTCAAGTCTAGATTTTGACACCATTTGGCCAAACATCTTAGCATATGCCTATTTTTTTGAGCCTATCTATTGACTTCACATTTGGAAAAAAGACCTAGTAACTCAACTTTTCCCTTTCCTAGTTTAGACCTTTTTTGGAACACTTTGACCTAGACCTTTGACATGGTAGTTTTTATTCAGACACTTGACCTTTTATGCATATGACATTTGACATTAGACATTTAATGTTAGATTATTTTATGCCAAGTCTTAACACAAACCATTTTGGAGATAAAACTCCACATTTAGACCATATTTGAGATATAACTCCACCCTTTCGACCAATTTAGACCAAGCTTGAACCATTTGTCCTTTGGACATAGTTTTTTAGAGTTTTTAGAACTCTAAGCCTTTTTATTCTAGAGCTTTCATCATTTAAGCAAATATGTCTAGCTACACTTATGGTGGAGTCACTTACAATCCAAATTATGATAGAATGGCCACATAAAATGACTTTTATGGATTTAATCAAGACCCCAATGATGTTAATATGGTTTGTGAGATAGATTTCTATCTACCTCATATTAATCATTCATGGGAACAAAGTCACGAAATAAATTATGATCCAACTTGAGAACTTGATTGGTATGAAGAAGATTTTGAGAAAGACTTTAAAGACCCAACTATAGATAATGTTGTTTAGGTTATGGATCAGTACCCTCTTTACAATAATCACTACATGGAACACAGCCAAGAACCAACTTATGAGCCAACTCATGACTGGGATGATATGGTTTATGAGGAAGACATGGATGTTTTGGCTTTTGAAAGTAATCAAGAACCACCACATCATACCATTTCTATTCCAAGACCACACTATCACACCATTCCCATACCAAGACCTCATCCTTTGGTTTGTGTGAGCAATCAAGTTCCACAATACCAAACTATTTCTATACTAGGACCTCATCCTTTGGCTTTTGTGAGCAATCAAGCTCCAAAACACCCCTTCATCATTCCAGGACCTAGTCCTTTGGATTTTGTAGGCAATCAAACCCCATAAATCCCTGTTGTTACCATCTCAAGACTTTGTACTTTGGCTCATGCAAGCAATCATGATCCCCAAGGTCCTACCATTATCTAACCACAAGTCATTCCTCATTCAATACCAATCCCAACCAAACCTCAACTATTCCAATCATTTAAAGATCAAGCTATCTTCAAAACTAGTATTTTCCAACTCATTACAAACCAAGGCCAAGATAACCAACCAATTTGAGATGGTTTTATTGAATCAACCATTTGTGATAAGTCAACCTATGATAAATTGCCTATTGATCCTATACCAGTTGTCAAGGAGTCTCACTCTGACAAGCTAGTCTTTGATGAGTCACTTCTTAATGATTATAACCACCCTTGGGAAAATCATTACCTCGACCATGTGCCTATTTTTCAAGAGCCTCCTATTGATAATCCAATCTCTAAGGAGTTCTCTTGACCTTTTTGCTATCCTAGAGGAGTCTCACTTTGAAAAACCAATCTTTATGGAGCCCATCATGCCATTATAGGTTGTTACTTATCTAATACTAAACATTCAAGAAGACATCATTGTAACATATTACCCATCAGATGAAGAACCAGAGTTATAGTTAGGTTATATTCTTGAACTGACATCAGATTTAGCATCAAAATTTGAATCAACATCAGTCTCAACATTGGATTTAGAGTCCCTTGGGTTGGAATTAGATTCAAAAGAAGAATATGTTCTTGGTTGTTACAACATTGGTTACACATGCCTTGTAGATTAATTTGAATACATTTGTGATCCTTTTATGATTTTTGAGGATGAATACTTTAGCTTCAACACAAGTTATCCTAGTATCTTATACGAGTATTATGTGGCCTCTCCCCATTCCATTACCATTCCATAGGCCATTACCATCAATCAAAATAGCCATATTATTGACATTCCATCTCCCACAAGTGTTGATTGGGAATGATAGAATCACACTTTGTTGAATTGCATCCATGGTGACATTGAAGTAGAAAAAGAGAAAAGAGGCCAAGACCACATTCATATAGCAAAAGAACACTCTCCTATTGAAACCTTTTCCTAGGTGCTAGGGGAAAATCAAAGTCAAAACTTAGCATCTTCTAGTGAAACTTTTTTGGAAGTGCTAGAAGACAATCAAAGTCAAAATTCAACATTCCTTAGTGAAACCTTCTCATAGGTGCTATAGGATAGTCAAGATAAATTCATTAGTGAAAACCTCATTGAGGTACCAATAGCTAAGCACAAAGGTTCTTCACTACTTGATGAAGACAAAATTAAAGATCAAATCAAAATAGCTTCCAATCTATATCCTAATCATATGGTAGCTACTCTCAAGATCAAACAACAAAAAAATTTGGTGGTCGTATTAGGAGAACAAGTCATTGGTCCCACCACAACTAAAATTATGTTGAATCCAGCATCAATAACATTGTGTGTGATTGAAAGTCCTAATCTTCATTCTTTTTCCTACCATTATACATTTTATTATCATCTACCATTCCATTTCACAAATAAACCTACCATCCATGGTCACACTTTCCTTTGTAGATGATACAAAGATACCTTGTCTCAATGTTTGAAGGAATCAAAATCAACAACCAATGAAGATCACAAAAGCATTCTTGATAACCAAATTTGTATTGAGTTCTTGATAGAGTAGTTATTCAAATCAAGTGTGTGATAGTAATTAACATGATCAAGTATTATATTTGTATCATTTGTTGATTAGGATGTGCATCTCCCCATCAATAATAACAATAGAATCAAAAACCACACCCAAGCCAAAAACATGTACCATGCCATTGTCATTATTACATATCCATTTTCCATTGTCAAAGTACCCAGCCATTCACCCCATCACTTAGGGTAAATATTCTTACCATTTTATCTAATCTATCAAAAACCATCATTATCCTTATCAAGACCATACCATCCTATCATTTCATTCCTATCTAGACCAAAGCTTATTTTGAATCATCCTACCCAATCCTATTTTGATCTTGGCTACTTTGGTTCTTCCTACACTTTTTGTGAGAGGATTATGATCAAGTTTCAACAATCAATCCAATCTATGTTTCAATGATAGTTTATGAAATTAGTGTGACAGTTGATCTGGCAAGATATATTTCATCCTATTAAGCTTGTTTATGTGAGCCTAATTATAACCACCTATGGGTAAATCAGTGTTTCACCAGTCTTGATACTAATTATAACCACCTATGGAAAAAATAGTATCATTGACCTATGTCATTATCTCCTAGTTATAACCACCTATGGATAAACTAGGGGCAACACTTGTTTACCAGGCATTTTCGTATCACCTTACCATCATTATTTGCATTTGACTAGCCATTTTCTAGATTTGAGAACTTGTTGGGACCTAGTTGGTTTTTCCCTACCTTTTGTGTGGATAAAATTACTATGAATTGAGGTCATTTTAGGACTATGTGGGTCATGCTCAATTCATGTTGAGGTCACCTCGGTCCCCCTTTCCATATGCTCTCATAGTTTTGTGAGCAACCTAAGCCAAATGCTCTCGCCCTTTTGTGTGTAGGTATACCTCAAAATGCCAAAAACATTCATAACATTTCAATATATATATATATATATATATATATATATATATATATTTATCCTATCTAAGCCTACTTAGTTATCCTCGATCACCTTACTGGGGCATGGTCATTGTTGGGATGCTTTATTATGCTTTTTTTTTAGGCTTTCTATTTGTTTATTTATTTCAAGTTATTTTTTGTTTGTTTTTCTATTTGTTTGTTTGCTTGCTTGCTTGCCTATTTGTTTTCTTTTAGAATTTTTGCCTCGACTCAGTTTATATGTGTTCATTGGGTGATTCCTTATATACATTATTCTTGAGTCCATCCATATTCATCCATTAACATTGTCATCATGGTTTTTATCATTGGTACATTATTTTTTTTGAGTGTTTATTGGATTGAGAGTCAGTCCTTATGCATATTTTGGCAAAGTCTTCATGGTGTTCTATCATCAAGCCTACCATCACATACTACAACAAAAATTAGCTTCAAAAAGGTATACAATCAATAGAGCTACAAAATTTTTTCCTTGGCACCTTGGCAAATCCTTCCACTCACCTTGATCAATATAACTCATTTGGCCATTCTATTTGTATCATTGCTAATTAGGATGAGCATCTCCTTGTTGGTAAGTACAACTAAATCATTTCTAATGATAAATCTTATTCCTCTATCTAGCTCTTTCATCACTTTGCACCTACTCATCTTTAATCTATATTCTAGGTTATATCTTTGAGTCATGCTTGCTAATCATCCCTAATTGAGGCATCATTAATTTTAGCCAATCCAAGTCTACTTAATGATTATAGCTGCCTATGGGCAAGTCATTATTTTGACTTTTATTATTAATTATAAATACCTTTGGGCAGATCAATATCCTTTTTAAATCAATGCATGTAAGCATTTTCTCATTTGGATTAATCTCAACCACGAGTTAATTCCATATTTATTCTTGTTTCTTTTTTAAGGACCATCCATCAATAAATGTGTTGACCACTCCCTCGAGGGGGAATCATCATAGGCTTCCCAAACAAACCATTTGGAGCTTTGTTATTCAACCACCATCTTCTTTTTAGCATACAATCCATTTCTCATTCTTTGAGAAGACATTATTGTGCTTATATCTTGCAACACCTTTCCAAATAGGGGCAAACTATAGACACCTAAAACTGGCCACTAATAACCTCCAATCAGGCTTTTGACCAATTTTCACCCAAAATGCACAATTTGGCCTAAAATGCTAAAACATGGTAAAATATTTGAACCTAACATATTCAAGTGCCAATTTTGGCCAGGGTATCCCTAAATGGGGTAATGCAATTTATGGCCTAGCCAACTTTGATCAGTTCATTTCGAGTCAAAATACCAATTTTGCACTTGAGTGCTCTAGATTGCTCTTTCCTATCAAATCTCTTGCACAAGACACATGCCTTTGTTATTTGTTGTTGGTAACACTCTAAATGGGAATATGGTTCCAACACATCTGACATTAACTTCCAATTCCAATCTAGTCAAAATTTGGACCAATAACAAGGCATTTTGATTAATTTGAGTAATTTGTGTACAAAGTGCTTAATCATGCTTAAGAGATAATTAACCCAAATCAAGGCCTAATCAAGAATTTCATGGAAACTTGTTGAAAAATTATTTTTGGAAATGAATATTGAATATCTACATCATCAGGTGTCCTCATTTTTGGGGAAGACATTCTTAGGACATAAATACCACAAATATCAGGATGCATGCCCTCCATGACTCATCAATGCCTTCAATGATGCCCTCTATGTGTCTTAATTGCCCCTTTTTCCAATGTCATGATGAGGATAATTACAAAATTAATTCCAAAAATTAAATTAATTCTCAACCACACATCTCAATCTTGAGATGGATAGTTTAGGTTGATTCTGATCAATCTCAAAAATCTATAAATAGGAGGCCTCACCACATCATTTCTAAGACTTGAGAATGAAAAGTTATAATGAAAGATTGGTTATAAAAGCTTCATGAAATTAGGGTTACCATGCCAAATTGATTCCAATCCAAGCCAAGCCACAAGCCAAAGGTGCCAAGGAGAGATGGAGGTAGCCAAGTTTCCATTGTCAAGGACTTCATGAGCACAAGCCAAGCAAGCCATTACTACAAAAGCATTTGGAGCATTCAAAGAAGGTGAAGGAATTATTGTGTTTTCATTCCTTTATTTTTAGATATGTTTGTCATTTGATTTTGTTAATTAAGCTCTCCCTAGTGTCTAGGCCTAGAGATGTTATGCTATTAGTGTGTTTATTTCATTTTGTTTTCATTTTGGAACTAACACAATACTAACCATCCTCTCTTGAGTCATATTCCTAGATCACAGGAAACACATTACATAAGATATTATGTGGAAATCCCTTGCAAAACAAGCAAGGTAAAAAACCATGGGAAAAATGGTAGCTTAAGACTTGATATTTACACAACATCAAAGTCTCTTCTATAACAACTCCTACAATAAATACTTTAGTGCTTACAACCAAACGCTCAATGCTTACACTTGAAGCATTTAGGTTGTGAACCAAACATAATAATGCCTCCAAGATCCAACCCCCAAGCATGTAAACATAAGATTGCATGGATCCTCTAACATGATGAATTATAATAAAGAAGCTTATATTATTAATAACATTTACGACATAAAGAGAATAAATAAGAGAGAGGAAAAAATGTACCATCCTATAATAGGGAGCACTATTCATTATTAGGGAACCATGTCACCCCCATGTGTTAATTCATGCTTTGAATGGCATCTTATAATTCCCCCTTGACCACTCCATGTGCACTCCAAAATTGTATGCCCTAGTTCACATGTGACCTCAATCTAGCATAGTGATCCTTGTTCCCCACTTTCCTATGTGCTTTCACATGAGTCAAAAAAATCTCAACTTTTGAGCTCATCCAATAGGATATCACAGATAAACTGCACCCCACAAGCACATGCCTAAATAGAATCATGAGATCCACTATCATCATGTCCTCACATGCATCCACAAAATCCAACCCATGTGAATCAGTGGAGAAATGTACCCCATTTCTCTATCTTCATATTTTCAACATAAAGATGCTCCAAGGACCATACCACCCATCGTGGGCCATGTCACATCACTAACTAACCATATCATTAACCAGCCACATCACCAACATGCCACATCATCATGATTAGTGATTCATGAATAGTGACTTCACATCCTAACATACTGCCACTTGAATTCAATAAACATAGGCTTTTACCAAACCTAAGTGTTCTACAATGAGTTATCCATCAATGCCCACTACTACCCTGACACAAACCTAGTAAAAGTTTTCTTACACTACTAGAACTTCTCTACCATGACTGGATTTGTTAACATCTTCTCCTTCATAGAAAATTGCAACACTGAAGTGACAAATCACTTCTCCATAGACCAATCTTCCAATCAGGATTCTGCCATGAACCTCTCATAACTCCCACTACTTGGGAATATCTAGTCTAGTGCTCACCATGACATAATGAGGATTCCTACTCCTAATTAATATAATACACATGACACAACATGTCTTCTCCTCTATTATAGGATGCTCTTGGGTAGCATTAGAATAATTAACCTTTTATGTGTTTGGTTATATTATTATAAACTATATTATTTTATTATTGAATGAGTTTTGTATTTTTTAATTCCTATCAACTCTTTGTTTCACCTACCTCCATATTTTTAGGTGATTGTTTCTTTCCTATATATTAGGTTATCTATTTTTTGAATATAATCATGTATTCTTTTGGGCTTTATCTATGTAATCTAATATGGTAATATTTAAGAGGAGGATTTCTTTGTGAAAACATCTTGTTAGGGAGGGAGAATACCCAGTGGATATTGTTTGAGAAGTAAGCTCAATTATCCAAATAGATCTTATCAGGGTGGAACATAAAGAGCCTAGTGAAAAGATGTGAGAGAGAGAAAATCAAATTTTCACTCATGACCAGACAGAAAGCTAGAAATCTAGACATGAGGCTAGAAAAGGTCTCTAGAGCTAGAGGAAGGAGAAATTGAAAGATAAAAGTGAGGCCTAGCCTCTATTTATTTTTATCTCTATTTCTTCCTCTCACTCAATCCGTACGATGTTGTACAGTGCCCAGGAGGTGAAAATTCATTTTTTTAATTATTTTTGTTGGTTCTTAGCTCTGGTGGTTTTTGACAGATAAGGAAGGTCAAAGAAATCAATTTAAAGCTATTTCATAACCTTGTTTATTTTTTATAGGCATGTCATATGGTGTATGGCACCATACAGTTTAAGAGAGAGGATAAAAATTCAAATCTTGATCATTTTTAGCAGAATAAAAGTCTGAACTATGTGTTAATTCATAACTTGAATAGTGGTCTAGACAGTTTGTGACTTGGCTAAGAAATGAGCTTAGAATATGTGCCTAAAGTTTCACATGTAGGCCAATTTTCTGATTGGTTGATTATTTTTATGAAATTTTTAACCTAAAGTTTTATTATTTCAATTATTTTTTATTTTTAATTGAAATAAATCAAAAATTTAGCCAATATAGGTTATTCGGGACCTACCACTAATTAATAATCATAGAAGCACCCAGGAAGTTAAAATTTTCATCATTTTCTAGGTTTTTTATTTGGATGTGGACAGACAGAATTTTTTTAATTGGAGTTGTAGGTTGCCTGATTTAATTTTTTCAGTGATAGAAAATTTAAGATCTTGAAAACGGTATTGAGTTTGTTGCTAAAAATTGGCAGAGTTTTGTTAGTGTTAATATATAATCAATGTGTAAAATTAATTTTTATAAAATTCATTATATTTTTTCCCATTTAATTTTTTTCATGAAAAAACTAGATCAAATTTCTAGTATTCAACACCTATTAGTACCAGATTCTCAAAAATTGACCAGCAAGAACTTTCATTTATGGAGTCACAAAGTTTTAACAATATGTGAATATCAAAACCTTGATAAAATAGTTCTTGGTAAATAGCAAATGCCTACCATTGTTTATGATGACTATGATAAATGTCATTGTGAGGCTCTTATGTTGTTAAAACTATTAGTAGCAGATAATCTAATCTCAGAGGTTAGAAATGCAACTATTGCATCAATTTTGCGGACTAGTCTTACTTCTAAATATCAAGCTTATAAATCCTCTAGGATTTTGTATTTTAAAAAAATTATTATTTTCTATTAAGATGTAGGAAGGTGGCTTCATTTCTAATTTTTTATTGCAAATAAAGGATATCAGTAATGAGTTGAAGGCTGTGTAGAACCCTATTGATGAGCAAGATTTGATTGCTCTAGTTATACAAAATCTTCCACTTTCATTTGAGTCATTTGTGGAGTCCTTTTACATGATTTTTGAGACACAAACTTTGGACTTTGAAAATCTGTCCACATTGCTATTGCATAAGGAGAGAAGGTAGGAACAATTAACTGCATCAACATCAGGATCAACTGAGAGTGCATTCATTGGATAAAAGTTTATGGGACAATGAAGATAATATAGTGGTAGTAATTCATCCATTGATGAGCCCTTAAAAAGTGGTTGGAATAAAGTAGAAATGCCACTATTGTAAGAAATTTGGTCATTTCAAGAAAGATTATTGTATGCGATAATATGATTTGACAAAGCAATCACAATTTGCAGATATGATTGAATAAGATGAACATAGTTCTATGGGTAAATATGTATATGTGGCATCACATAACTAGTTAGAAGAGTGAATAATATGGTACTTTGACTCAGGGGCTTCATGACACTACACATGCCATAAAGACTAGTATGCAAATTTTGCTAAATTATATTATGTACACTTTTTAGAATTTTTTTTTGCCCTTAAAATGAATAGAAATATTATTTCCATAAGGGAAATAACTATGAAACCTAACCTTTATGTGGAATTTAAAGGAAACAATCTCATGGTTTAGAATCTCTATCATAAGAAATTCATTTCTACAGGGATTGGTGTTAAGGGTCTATATAAACTGGCTGATCCTAAAATAGGTAATGAACATGCACTAACAGTGGTGGACAACTCTAGTGAACTATTACACAAGAGGTATGGTCACCTCGGTTATGATCACTTACATACATTAAGTCAGACTAATATGGTAAATGGAATGGTTTCTATTCAAAATAGTAATAATGTATGTTTAGGATGTCAAATTAATAAGAATGTTTCAGCTTCATTTGACATTGATAAGCAAGATAAAACTCATAATGCATTGGATTTTGTACATGAGGGATTGTATGGTCTAATGTGGACAACATCTATTTCTAGAGCTTTGTACTACTTTTTATTCATTGATGATGTTTCTAGGAAAATGTGGGTTTGTTCCCTACATAGAAAGTTAGAATGTTTCTCTAACATTATTTTTTGGAAAGATATGGTAGAGAGATAGGGAGGGGAATTGGTAAAGGCTCTGATATTGTTCAAAGGGCATAAGTTTAACTCTGGGAAACTTAAAGAATTATGTAAGGAAAGAGGAATACACATACAAAGGTCCTCACAGTAGAATGAGGTTATGACAAGGGAAAACAAGATAGTGATGGAGATGGCATGATGTATGGTGGATATCTAGAATATACCATATGACTATTGGGCAAAAACTATCAATACTATAGTGTTCATCTTGAATAAAAGTCCTTGTAAAGTTGAGTATAATATAACACCATAAGAACCATGGTTAGGAAAAACACTAGATGTAAGTATTTTTTCATGTTTTTGGCTCTACTGCTTCTATATTGGTCAAATAATACATGTTTTTTGGCTATTGTGAGTAGAGGAATGCATACAAGTTAATAGATGTCTCTACATATAGAATTATGATGAGTAGGGATGTTATTGTAGATGATAAAGTACCATTATTTTCTAATAATGGTAAATCTACTAAAAGTAATGTAGTGGTTTTTGCTGACAATGTTTTTATAATAAGCTCTAGTACTAAAGTTGAATAGGGTTCAAAGATGGAAAAACCAGAGGAGTCAAATTCTAGTGATGAAAAGAGTGTTTGTAACTCTTCACAATCAAATCAATAAGACCAACACAAAATGCCTAAGTGGTACCATACCATTGTGCAAGATGTTTGAAAGGGTGAATTGCCTTATTTGATGGAAGGGAAATGTTTAAGGTTAAGAAAAAGGGAAGTACAAGGTGAAGAGTAGGTTAATTTTTATTTTAATATTGTTTCATAGTATTGAAACCAAGCATAATTTCAAAGACCAAATACAAACCCAAATGGAAGTATTCCATGAAGGTTGGTGAAAAAGGAAGGGGCATAAATAAAAAACACAATAGTGTTGTGCACAAGAAATGTCCCAAAATTCTATAAGAATGGATAGCAATAGGCATTAAGTTGTCAATAACTCTTCACATGGATATCACTTAGGGAATATGTTATGTTATTTAGTCTTGATGTATATTCTAAACTTTTTTCAGACTTGATCACTCTAAAAAATAGGTAAATCATGACACATCCAAGACATGACAACAATTCAAGGAATAACAGAATCTAGTGAACCTAGTATTCAATATCATTTCCTACACTACTTATCAGTTGCAATAACACATTACCCATGTATGCCAGTAAGATGGATTAGCAACAATAGGGGTATTTGGATACACAATTGTAGAGGTAACAACAATACACCCTAGTTGAGTTTTGTATAGACTTAATCATACTATTATAATAACAACTGAAATAGTTGGTTTAGTCATTAAGGGAGGGTATTAGAATAATTAAGCTTTTATGTGTTTGTTTATATTGTTATAACCAATATTGTTTTATTATTGCACATGTTTTTTATTTTGTATTCCCGTCAACTCTTTATTTTTCCTACCTCCATATTTGTAGGTGCTTATATCTTGCCTATATATTAGGCTATCTATGTGTTGAATATAATCACATATTATTTTGGGCTTTATCTATGTAGTCTAATAGAAATACAACTCAATAATGAAAGAAGTGGGGTACTTAATTGATTTCCCATCCTTGTGCATCTTCATCCTTGGTTTTCTCCACATATCACCTTCACCACATCTTTATCACCTGATCTATCACAATAGTGATCATGTTGGGGCATGCATCCAACATGTTAGAAAAACACTTTGGCTATTCATGAAGGTACTAAATATCTTTTACTACATGTGTGGCATCTGCACAAACCCATACAATGATTTATTCAAAATGTAAACTAATAATGTTTTTCCTCATCCATGTATCTATCTCTCCCTAAGAGATATCACCATGTAGGAATAACATTGCTTCAACTCCATAAATAACAAGTTCACGTAGTAGTCTTAATATTAGTGAGGAGAGAATATCTTATAGAATTCAAAACCAAACTTCTCCACATATCCTTCTAGCTATCAACATGAAACAAGTGGACCTATCATATCTCTAGGGAAGTCATCGCACTACTCAATACACCAATACACCTATCAAGTTTTTGAGCCTAAACATTGCATCCAAAATGTATCATGCTCTACTACATGTCGAAACGCATGACCTTCTCCTTCCAAAAGAACTTGGTCACACTTGTTCATCTACATCATCATCATCATCATCATCATCATCATCATCATCATCATCATCCTCTACTACTTTAAAACAAGTATAGCTCAGGTTTCTCTATACCTCCTTCCTTTCCATGGATTTTTCTTCTACATCTCATCTAACAACATGTGGTTAGTATGATGCCACATCATACACCCCTTCTACTTTTTTCAAGAATTACAACAAGGTTATGCCTTATCTTCAACCTCCTCTAAAGGATATTAGTTTGTTTCTAAAGCTATACAGTTGCTTCATCTTTAATAGGAACAATATGTAGGCTATTGAATTATCTAAAAAAGCTTTTCTAGATTTCTCCTCCACTCATCTACGGGATTCTCCTCAAAAACATGAAGATAACATGATCTTCATGAAGAAGTCCTCCACCTTGATCCACAGAGAGATACCTACCATAAAACTTTTTTTTCTTCTTTAATATCCAAGTTGGTCTCTCCTCCTATCATAGTAGCTTTAACTTGCACAAAACCAACTAACAACATAAAACACTCACACATGGATTTTTTCAGCATGGCTATAATACTATATGTTAGAAATCAAATTTTCACAACCAACACTTTAATAATAGATGTTAAGAATAAAAGATATAATACTAAATGTAAGGATCAATAAGCTTTATCCCACATATTCCAAAGGCCTCCCACATATGCCAAAGGTATCCCATATTGGAATAAAAATTATTGAGTGGGGTGGGTGAATAAGTATTAAAAACCTTTCTTATCAATTACACTTTAGCAATCATGAACCATTCAAACAATCATATAGATGTAGCAATAATAAGCACCTCTCTATATAAGCATGAAATATAAGAACACATCACATATGTGTGAAAACCTCAATGGGAATAAAACCCATTGAGATCTTCAAATGGACTATAGTATTATAAGACAAAAATTTTTTTTAGTGAAGTACCAACTCTACATAGAACACCAACCCCAACTAGCCAAGCACCCACTTAACCAAAATTTAGTAAGCACACACTCACAAGGAGCCAGTAACCCCCTATATAGATTAGCACCAACTCATATCACCTTCAAAACACTATGTTTCTCACACAATAGATGATGATCATCTTCTTTATCTCTTCACACTCTTTAACCCTCTCAAACTGCCTTATATGCTTCTTTTCTTAACTATGTCTCTTCAAGACTGATTAGGTCATATGACCTTGATTTTCATATGTAAACACATTTTCATATCTTCATTATAGATCCTCTACACTCCTCTGATGGTATTCAATACCTCCTTCTTCTCAACAATGTGCTATTTTATTTATATATTATCTACTTTCATAAATAAGCCTAAAACTACCTTGTATATATACCATTTATCTTGCTCATTCACCTCTTGGTAGGATATACACAATTGAACACTTAGATTGGCCATAAAATAGACCTTAGGACACATTAATATTAATAATAAATCATTACATTAGGTAATACATAACTCAAATAGATCAAATCCTTTTGTAGGTCTCATGGGGACCTTATTCTACTAGGCCTACTTTAGGACACATTGCCTTATGATCCCTTGGAACACTATACACCTATCTACACAGCACAAAATTTTCATAAAAAAATAAAATATGTCTTAGAAAACATCCTCTAATAACCATGACACTTTTTAGGTCTAATGACGACTTGAAACATTCCTTTTACACTGTTCACATTAGGCCTTTGAACACACATAAAAGTCTATCTTAAATAAATAAAGATAACACATCATTTAAACATGAAAAAATGGTAATAAATACCTTGTTATAACCTGAATGACCTAAATAATATCAAAATATTAACTATACACTTCCAATCAAGAGATAAGGCTTCAAGAACACCCCTGCAACTCACTCACTCAGAACTGCCAGATTACCTCAAAACATAGTCATGGTGACTTAAACCTCCAACACCTATATAAAATTTTTAAGTAAATTATGATGAATTTAAATGATCCTATGTGATCATTAAACCATTATTATATAGAAATATCATATGGTCAAATAAAAAATATTGGTCTTACAGACCAATCTCATGAGCTTATATCTCACTGTCTCATCTGAACTAGACATATCAACTTGTGAGAAAAAATTTCACTATATTCACTAACCTATAAAACTTATAACAAACATGAAAATGTATTAAAATTCATAAACAACATATATATGTGCTTTTTTCATCATTCTATCATGAACACACATTCATAATCATCTTCTCACTACTGCCTAGGTTTTCACTATTTACACAATTAGGCCTATTAGTGGTAGGCTAACTTGGATGACTAGTTTAGCATACTTTAGGACTATAAATTTTCCAAAACCCTTCATCAACATGAGACATGATAATCTACCTTATTTCTCCATCCATTTTCTTACTATGTCTAATGCAACTTTTGACTTCTACAACAACTTCTTTAGAAATAAGCCTATAACTCAATATTTTCTCTCCCCTCTCTAACCAATACCATCTAAATTTACTTGGGATACTCCAATACAATATCCAATAGCTTATCTAATCATACCAATCCATTCTAGTCAGTTTTGATCAACATCTTCAACAGTGGGTCCTTATTAGGGTTTTAGGAGGGTTTATACATGTTTCCACTCTTAATGATCATTCATAAAGCATAACCATGAGGTTCCCATGCAAAGGTTTGATGATCTAATGAGCACAATAAAATCCTTCTCTAGTTGAGAACCCTTCATTCTGAGCACTCAAGAGACCTCTAAATAACTTTTCATGCCTTTTTCTTCACACTATGACCTCAAGAACCCTTCATTCTGAGCACTCAAGAGACCTCTAAATAACTTTTCATGCCTTTTTCTTCACACTATGACCTCAAACTGCATGAAAAAACTCAAAAAAACATACCTCACCTTTGAAAATTCTTACATGAGATCAAACGTAGTGAAACCTGATCATGACCCTTCATTAGGCCACTCTCTCTCTCTCTCTCTCTCTCTCTCTCTCTCTCTCTCTCTCTCTCTCTCTCTCTCTCTCTCTCTCTCTCTCTCTCTCTCTCTCTCTCTCTCTCTCTCTCTCTCTCTCTCTCTCTCTCTCTCTCTCTCTCTCTCTCTCTCTCTCTCTCTCTTTGCTCTCTATACTTTGACCTACAAACCACATTAGGCCTTAAAATTGACCTCTATGCCTCTTTCTATGCACTCTCCACCATACTCACATAATAAATAAACCTCATACCACAAATCATTCCTATGTGCACTAATCTCACCAAATCATCATGCTCATACCTTCTTGCAAGGTATCTTCATGCCATGACTAGACTTAGGATACTTAAACACTTGACCTTCAAGACCTGCTACCTATGTATTTATCAATAATGGAAATAAGATAAGAACATTCATAACCACTGAAATACTCTCTTTCACACTACATACCTCTATCCATGCTTACATATGCAAACTTGCCTTGAAAACTGATATTCATATCTCATTAGGCTAGAGCATTTAAGAGAGGTCTAGATACAAACCTAGACTAAAGGTCATATCCCTGTAGGCTCACTTTTAAACATTTAAGAGTGCATCCATAGCTCATACTCATGCTCATATAACCTTCACAATCTATCACATGCTTGAGATCACTCACCTCATCATGCCACCAACTCATACCTTCACCATGTTATGATTAGGCTTAAGCTTCTAATGCACTTGACAACTTGAATTGTTCCTTTCATGCAACCATAAGACAATAGTTTTCTTCAAGTCCTCTCTTGCCTTCAAATACTCTCTTTTCACATCACTCACCCTAAAACTCTTCATGTCATGACTATGCCACACTATACACATCCATTCATGATAACTCTCATGACCACACTCTTCTCTCTCATAAAAAATTCAAGTTGACTTGAACCTTGACATCAATCTTGACATCAACCAATAAATAAAATAATGCTCAATAATCTTACCTTGTCATATAATACACATATCTCAATGACCACTTACCATGCACCTTCACTAGATGCACCTTGACATCATTGACATCAACCTTGACATCAATGACAAAAACATGCCAAAAAACTCTCACTTTGTCATTGATATAAAAAAACTACAACTTCATCATTCTCATCACCCCATTATGGTATTTCTCCCCCTTTGACATTAATCACAAAGGGTTTTCCACAAACTACCATTTGAACCTTGGACCTCAAGAAATCATCCTTCTTATGAATTCTACGTTACTGTCTTGACACTTCACAACATATAGATATAAAGATCTCCCTCAGATGATGCTTCTCCTCATAGACACTAGATGAAAACCACTCTTAATCATTCTCTCAAAAATAGACATCTCCCTCTTTTTTTCATTCTCTTAAAATTGGCTCTTTTCTCAAATAAACATGATCACACTTGCAACACTAGAATCACACCTTCTTGAAACAAAATCTCAACTCACAGAATATGAAGCATTATAGGAACATGTTTCCACTTACTCCATGCATACCTCCTTAAAATTAACTTAGATCACAAGACCACTCACCTTGTCCTTGTCAAGATTGATATGACTCAAACCTTTGATCACACACTAGGCAACCATATTCTCAACATAAATTGAAGAATTAGGAACTCCCCCTTTGTCTTCATAGTTTGAGATCACCACATGATTTATTAGTATTCTTATACCATAATTCATCTTCCTTCAAACATATTGATACCAAAACCACTTCTCAACATAGATCAAGCTCAATTACCAATTGCTAAGGAATAAATTTTTGCTTACTTCTCATATACAAACAACACTTCCAACTCTATTAACATTCTTCAACATGTCTTCATGATAGGTAACAAGATTCCACTTATTGATTAATGTCTCAATGAATATTAATGGAGTCACCCCTTACCATTGATAGTTAGAACAATAAAAACTCAAGAGATTTCTAGATCTCCATGATCTCATAAGATTGATGATCTTTTAAGTTCCTTTTAGACTTGATTAGCCTCTTTAACTTGGCCTCTTCATCATCCATGTGGTCAACACTCTGAGATAATAATGAAAAATCTTGATACTCTTCAATATCTGATCTATGATCTACCATAGAAAATAGTCCACTTTGGCTTATAAATTGATCAAGACTGAGCTTGATTATATTTGCATTCCATACCTTGGTTATTATTATTTCATGAGATCTAAGAGCGTGAATCTTATTTTTATGTCTTGATTATTCATGATGATATAATCTTTCAATATGACCAATGTTAAGACAATTAAAGCAAACAACATCACTTATATATCTTGAATGATGTGGACTATAACTCCTTCCATAATCCCATGAGTACTCATTATTGGAGGTCTTCTACACTCTCTTGCTCTATGACAAAACTGACTAAATGAGAAATAGTAACCATTAAATGAATCTAATCACCTCATGGTGTTATGATGTCTAAAATAATTTTTCATCAGATTGTTCTTGAGGTTGATTTTTTTATTTACATTATCATTCTCCTTGTTCTCCATTTGACCTACTTTGAAACCAAGACAGGCCTTATCATTGGTAGACTTTTGACTACTCAAAATGTCATCTAGATCCTTATTTCTCTTTTAAAACTTCTCATATGTATTAAAATCCTTTCTTACCAATGACACTTAAGCAATCATGAACCATTCAAACAAGCATATAGATCTAACAATCATAAACAACTATCCACATAATCATGAAACATAAGACCATATCACATTTATGAGAAACCCTAAAGATTAATAAAACCCACTGATATATGAAAATGGACTATATTCCTATAATACAAAAATGAAATTTATTGAATCTCCAACTCCACATCGAGCACTAACCCTAACTATCCAAGCACCCACTTAACTAGGCTTTAGCAAGTACCCACTTACAAGGAGGCACCAACCCCCTAGATGGCTCAGTACAAAATCAGCCACCTAATTACTCTTATCACCTTCAAAACACTATTTTTATCACACAATAAATGAGTATCACCTTATTTATGTCTTCACACTCTTTAACCCTCTCAAAGTGCCTTTTAGGCTTCTTTGCTCAACTAGGTCTCTTAAATATGTATTAGGTCATGTAACATTGATTTTCATATGTAAACACACTATAAAATATTCATTATATATCCTATACACTCTTATTATGGTCTAAGATACCTCCTTATACTCAATAATGTGCTATTTCATTTATATATTCTCTACTTTCACAAATAGGCCTAAAACTACCTTATATATATACCATTTCACTTGCTTATTCACCTCTTGGTCAGCCACACACACTTTCCTACCTCTATTGGCCACACAATATGCCTTAATACACATTATAATTAATAATAAATCATTACATTAGGTCATCCATAACTCAAATATATCAAATCTTTCTTTAGGTCTCATGGAGACCTTATTCTATTAGGCCTACTTTAGGACATGTTACCTTATGATATGACCCCTTGGAACACTATACACCTATAAAAATGGAACAAAATTTTCATAAAATAATAAAATAGGTATTTTAAAACATCCTATAATTACAATGAAACTATTCAGGTCCAAACACCACTTGAAACATTCCATTTGTACTGTTCACATTAGGCCTTTGAACACATAGAAAAGCATGTCTTAAACAACTAAAGATGACACATCATTTAACCACATAAACATGAAAATAAATTACTTATATATAACCTAAATGACCTAAATAATATCACCATATGAATTAAAGACTTCCACTCAGGAGATAAGGCTTCAAGAACACCCCTGCAACTCACTCACTTAGAACTACCAGATCACCTCAAAATATAGTCAGGGTGACTTAAACCTCCAACACTTGTATATAAAATTTTAATGACTTTTTATGCATGTATATGATCATATTTGATCACTATACAATTATTATATATAAATATCATATGTTCAAATGGAAAATATTGGTCTTACAGACCAATCTCATGACTTTATGTCTCACTATCTCATTTGAACCAGATAGGTCAACTTGTGAGAAATTTTTTCACTATATTCACTGACCTCAAAAACTTATACCAAACATTAAAATTTAATAAAAGTACTAAAAAATATATATACACTTGGTTTCATCATTATATCATGAAAACACATTTCTAATCATTTTCTCACTGTTGCCTAGGTTTTTCACTATTTACACCATCAAGCCTATTAACAATTGGCTAACTTGGATGACCGGTTTATAAAACTTGAGGAATAGAACATATTTATAAACCTTCATGTATATGATACATGAGTCTCTACTTTATTTATCCATCCATTTTATTACTATCTCCAATGTAACTTTTGACTTCTACAATAACTTCTTTAAAAATAAGCTTGTAACTCAACATTTTCTCTCCCCTTTCTCTAACCAATACCACCTAGAGGTACCTAGGAGAGTCTAATACAAGTTCCACTAGATTACATGACAATACCAATCCATTATACACACTTTTTATCAACATCTTCAACATCATAACCTTATTAGGGTTCTAGGAGGGTTTAAACATGTTTCCACTCTTAACTATTGTTCATAAAGCATGACCCCTTAATCCAAAAAATAATGCCTATAATTTTGAGATAGGACCCTTACCCATATAACATGAAATAATTTGGTTCCCATTCAAAGGTTTGTTAATATAATAATCACTTGAGAGACCTCTAATCAACTTTTCATGTCTTTTCCTTCACACTATGACCTCAAACTACATGAAAAAACTTAAAACAACATAAACCACATCTAAAAATTCTTACATGAGCTCAAAAACCTTGAAATATTATCATGACCATTCATTATCCACACTCTCTCTTTGCTCTCTAGACCTTGACCTGTAAACCACATTAGGCCTTAAAACTAACCTTCATTATTATTTCCATGCACTTTTCACCTTACTCACATACTCAAACAACCTCATACAACCACTCATTCCTATGTGCACTCATCTCACCAAGTCATCATGCTCATACCTTCTCACAAGGTCTCTTCATGCAATGATTAAGCTTATTATACTTAAGCACTTAACCTCAAAGACCTATTACCTATGCATTTGTCAACAATGGAAACAAGACAACAACATTCATAAAAACTAAAATAATCTCTTTCACACTACATAAATCTATCTATGATTACATATGCAAACTTTCCTTTAAAAATGAACTTCATGCCTCATTAAGCCAGATAGGGTTTAAGAGAGGTCTAGATGTAGACCTAGATTAAAGGTTTTATCCCTGTAGGCTCACTTCAAAACACTTTTGAGTAAATCCACAACTCATATTCATGCTCGTATAAAATTCACAATCTCTCACATGCCTAAGATCACTCACCTCATCATGAGACCAACTCATAATTTCACCATGTTATGACTAGGCTCAAGCTTCCAATGTACTTGACACCTTAACCTATTCCTTCCATGTAATCATAAAACATTAGTTGCCTTAAAATTCCCTCTTGCCTTCAAATTCTCTATTTTCACATGGCTCACCCTGAAACTCTTCTTTCCATGACTATGCCATACTATGCACATGAATTCATGAAAACTCTCATGACCACACTCTTCTCTCTCATGTAAACACTCATGGCAACTTCAAGCTAACCTAAACCTTGACATCAATCTTGACATCAGCCAATAGAAAATATAATGCTTAACAATCTCATATTGTTATATCATGTACATACCTTAATGACCACTCACCATACACCTTCACTGGATACACCTTGACATCAATTCCATCAACCTTGACATAAATGACAACAATATTCCAACATCCCACATGTGCCTTAGTCTCCCACATGTTCTAATTTATCCCACATGTGCCAAAGGTCTCATCATCTTTACAACTTAGAATATCCTCTATGGGTCATGCCACATCACCCAAAGCCACATCACCAACATGTCACATCAATATGAATAGTGGCTATGAATAGTGATTAGTGAATAGTGACTATGAATATTTTTTTCACATACTAACAAGGTAATGTTATCTCCAACATCACTGTTATATGCCTGGTCACCATCACAACTTTTTCAATATATTTGTTTATTGATTTTAAAAATCACTAACCACCTTGTCTGTTCATGGCCTATTGACTTCAAATACTTTCTAAAACATGACCTATCAATATGGAATTATTATCATTATGTGGGAGGAATGGTTGTTCATACAAATTTAAATTTTAAATATCATTCTCAAACTAATCTTATGTAAATCAAATCCCACCAAAATAATATAGCAATTGATCCAAAATGTAGTAAATCAAAGGTCATTGCTTGGATTTGTAGGTGACATAAAAATGGACAAATTGTAGATAATATCTAGGATGGTCTACTTTATTTTTAATGTTTGTTAAATGTAGATAACGACCCATCTTTAATTGGAACTCTTGTGTTGGTTATGTAGAACTGTATGTTACTATGATAATTTTTATTATTTTTATTTTCATTTTTGTTATCATTGAGGTCAAACTCATATATTTCTTAATTTGTAGATTTCACCATAACCTAGAGAGATCAAAGTAAAAAAATGTAGATCACACATAGAATGGCTACAACATTTGGATAAAATGACATTGAGTGGCACTATGAGTCTCAAGATTTTTCTAGATGAGTTATGTGAGCTAAAAACACTAAAATGCTTATAGCTAAGAGGATGTGAGCATATAAAATAGTTGCCTACTCATTTTGGATAGTTGACTAATCTATAACACATAGAGTTTTCTCATTATCAAATATCGTGTGAACTACCATTGTCTTTTGGTAAGCTAACTAAATATAAACATCTTGATTTATGCAATTATACGAACCTGATTATCTAGCTATATTTATTTGAAGAGATTACTTTTATTGAGAAATTGAAATTTGAAAATTGAAAGAAACTATTCAAGTTGCCCACTCAAATGACATGTCAACCATCTTTAGTGAAATTGAACTTGTTTGGTACCAGTTTGGAAGAATTGCTAGACGATATTGAGAAATTAGGAAATTTTAAAGTTTTGTATATAGAGAGCCCATTACTAAAAAGTATACCCTCTTCTCTAGGTAAGCTGGGTTACTTAAGAGAGGTGGTGATGCAAAACTGATGGCTGCTGACCTCTTATCCCCAGGTGTTGGGATACTTGCATCTTTCACCTATTTTTCAAGTGTAAACTAACAATGCCAAAGATGCCAATACTATAATATATGCACTTATCACTTAGTTTTATACCATTTGATATGAATCCAATCTCTCTTTCGAATATCTATGTATGTTTTTAATGTAATTTTTATTTTATACACATCTATAGTCACATTTGAACAAGTGGTGTTTTTAATTTAATATAATAGACATTCATGGGTATATACCATTAATGTTCATTGGGGATTAATATGAATCCCATTAACACACATTTGCATGTTTTTAAATAATTAAAAAAACTACCTTTTATATGTTTTTAAATTGGGAATATCATCACATTTATATCAATATATCAAAAGATAGTATATAAAATATATTTATACTTAAAAAAATAGAAGTTCACCTTCAATAACCACTCTCCATAACTATAAATAAATATTAATATAAAAAATTTTCAAGCTAACAAAAAATGTAATATTTTGCATTCCAAAAAATTCTAAAAATAAAATAAAACATAAAATATTTATAATCATGCCACCATTATGAATCATGAAAAGATTTAAAAGATAAGCATTAAAAAACAAGCAAAATTATTGTCATTAAGAGGAACTTACCATAACAATTGAGAGAATTAGAGAGTCATCATCATGAGTCTTTTATCCCCATATGTATTCTTGTTATTCATTAACATCAATGGACCTATGCCCTATATCAGCACTGACCTCCCCTTCTTTATCTTCTCCATTTAATAATATATATGGAAAGATAACAAATAAAAGGTAGATAATATCTTATCTTATTAAGGAGTTAAACCCCTTGTTATAGCAATGGGAAAGTGACTATGTGTACCTTGAGTTATTTAAAACTCAAAATTTAATATACTTTGAATGTAAAGGAGTCAAAACTAAACTCCTTAAAGGTGGATTGGGTCGTGTACATTGAATGTGCATTTCTCAAGAAGGATAATTCAAACAACTCTATAGGAAATAAAGGCATGTGATATTAATTTGTACAAATTTGTTTCTTTCAAGAAAACAAATAACCCATAATGTTGAAAGTAAATGTGAATTAACTAATGTATATAGGTTATACATGCTACAAGAAGAAATAATTCAACCCAATTGATGTCGTATGAATGGTTACTATGCCATAGGTTAATCCTTCTTGGTGTAGCCTATGTACTTATATGGATTTAGATCTCATAATTTCATATTACAAATAAAAAGGATTATGAAGTGAACACTTAAAAATTGGATTAGGGTGCACACATCAAATGTGCATTTTCCAAGAAAGAAAATTCAAGCAACTTTCAGTGAAAGAAAGGTGTGTGATATGAGTGTAAACAAGTTTGTTTCTTCTAATAAAGAAAATAACACTTGAACATGAAAATGTTTCACCTAAAATTAGATTAATGAAATCAATAATACCTAAAATATATAAAAACTAATAAAATATAAGCTAACTATGAATTAGTAGAATAAACACAAATTATGATTTCGGTAAACAAGTTTGGCAAGCATAGTAAAAAAATACAAGAGGGTATGAAAAATAACTTATTTATAAAAATTCCCTGATCTATATAGACTAATTTTCTAACCTAAATCTATATGAAGTGACTATTCCATTCATCTCTAGATTTGATGACTTTTTATTCTCATCTCTAGATTTGACAACTATATACATTCCTGGACAATATTATTGGAAAGAGGACAATACCAATAGTAAAAAGATAGTACCAAAAGATAGATGATAATTTTTTTTCTTTTGGTCTAGTACAAAACCAATGTGAATAGGATGCTACCACCAATCGATCTTTTCCCTATGAAGATAATTTTTTGACAACTTATTACTATTTATGACCTAGCATATGATTAGTAGAAGGATAATATTAGCAGTCAATATTGACCCCTATGGGTCGATCTTGTCCATGTGACAACTCATATTTTAATTATTTCCTAAATTATTTACCTACCTCAATAATGTTTTTTCTCACCTTCTTAGCCTTTTCAATGTGTGCACATGTATCTAAAACATCAAACCCTATTTTTATGCACAAACACATGAAATATGAAATAGGAGAATCAAATAAAAGGGATAGAGTTGGATTGAGTTTGGTAATCCTTATTGAAAGATAATGTGTTGTACTATATTTGTAATGCTTCGATGAGGGATCAAAATAAAATGTAGTTTTCTAGGTTACATGTGTGTGTGAAATGATGAATGCATATCTAGATACTCTTTCTCCTAGCTTATCTTTGGCACAATCATGAAAGTTTAACAATACTTGAGATATAACTCTAGTAATTCAATGTAAAAAAAGTAAAAAAATTATGTAGCTCTTAAAAGGTATCAATGCCTATCCTAAATGCCTCCTAGCAAGTATGTATATATAAGGATCTCTTAGCATTCTAATTAAAAACCTAGTGGGCCACAAATCAGATCCAAAAACATGAAAGGGGACCCAAAATCAATGGATAAAAATGGGAAACATGTCAAAATATAATTTAAAAGATCAAATGAGAAGATCATTGGGAAGGGGACAAGATTTAAGGATGGTATTTAGAATTTTCGTTATATCCTATCCTATGAATAAAATAACCTCAAAACATCAAAGAGGTTTAGATATCTCTATTTTTACATGCACCGTAAGTAATGTGGATGGGAATAGGGGTTCATAAATTCATATAAAATCACAAATTAAAAGGGAAAGCATAAAATACAAGCACCACTAGACATGTAATTCTTAGCTAGGATCCATATAAGAAAAGTGGCTAAAAAACATTGTAAAATGAGGATTGTGCCTAATTAGGGTGTTTACATTTCCCCGCTTTAATCTCACATTTTAATGAAACTAAAAATACTATATGAAATGGAAAAAATATTGTAAACTTGTGTAGATGATTGTTGTGTAGACTTTTCATGTACCATAATGATCCAAAGTATTCTTAAAAAATAATAAATACATAATTAGATATTATTAATTTTCAAGTGCATTATAAGATATAACCACAAATGAAATATTATAAATATTGTTCAAGGAAAAAATACACCTATGTGTTTATCATGGAGAAATAACAATGTCAGGTGTCGAGAGTTGACACAATCATTGTGGAGTAAAATGAATAAATTGTAGAGTCTATTCATTTCTTGGCTAGGGAAATGGACAAGTTTCAAACATTGGTCCACTTGAAAAATATGAATCACATCATCACTAAGATCAAAAATTGGTCAAAAAAGTGTAATCTTCTGCATTCCACAAAATTCTAAAAATTAAAAAAATGTAATCATACCACCATCATGAATCATGAAAAAAATAAAAATAAAAGCATAATTATTGCCAGTAAGAGGCACCTACCATAGTAATTGAGGCAATTACAAAATCATCAGCATGAGTATTTTGGCCCCAAACATCTTCTTTTTGGTCATTAACATCAATGGAACTATGACCCATATCAACACTAACCTCCCCTTATTTACCTCCTCCCTTTAATAATATAGATAGCATGATAACAAAGAGAAGGTAGATAATATCTTATCTAATTAAGGAGGATGAGATAAACCCTTTCTAGAGTAATGGGAAAGTGACTATGTGTACCTTGAGGGATTTACAACTCAAAATGTAATATATTTTGAATGTAAAGGAGTCATAACTAAACTCCTTAAAGGTGGATTGGGTCATGTGTATTGAATTTGCATTTTTAAAGAAGGACAATTCAAACAACTCTTAATGCAAAAAAGTCATGTGACATTCATGTGGACTAATTTATTTCTTCCAAGAAAACAAATAACACATGAATGTTTAAAATAAATGTGAAATAACTAATGTATATAAGTTTTTCATGCTATAGGAAGAAATCATTGAACCCAATTAATTTTGTATGAATGGTTACTATGCCATAGGATAAACCTTCTTGGTGTAACCTATGCACTTAGATGGATTTAGAACTCATAATTTCATGCCATGAATACAAAGGAATCTAAAGTGAACTCTTGGAAAGTGGATTGGGGTGCACATGTCAAATGTGTATTTGTCAAGAGGGAAAATTAAATCAACTTTCAATGCAATAAAGGTGTGGAATATGTGTGCAAAAAAGTTTGTTTCTTCCAATAAAGTAAATAAAACTTTAACATTGAAAATGTTTCACCTAAAATTAGATTAATAATAGCAATAATCCATTAAATATATATAAAATAATACAATATAAGTTGACTATTATTTATTAAAATAAGAACAAAATATGATTTCAACAATAATTTTTTTCAAGCATAGTAAACAAATGCAAAAGGATAAAAAAAAATATTATTTGTCATAGTTCCATAATTTATGCAGACTAATTTTATGACTTGAAGTTATCTGAAGTGATTGTATTCCATTCATCTATGGATTTTACAATTATCTCTTTTTATCTCTGAAGTTGAAAAGTTTTAGGTGGTCAATGTGATAAGTAAAACCATTGAGGGACATAGAAACACCAATGTGTTGACTCTAAAAACCATGTTGTTAGATAAATTTTCTCTTATGTTAAGACCTAGAGAATTGAGGTTGATCAAGCCCAAATTTTAATTATACTTGTATAGAAAATAAAACTAATTGAGAAACACAAAAAAATCAATTTATTATGTTGGTCTTTGTAAACCCAAGATGTAAACCCAAGATTTGTAGGATATAGTGTTGGGGTGCACAAGATATCCAAGTTAAACACTATGTACTTTAAATGAATCTACCATTGTAGATGGATTTAGATTGAATTTTCACTTTGATCTTGAGTTTTGGTATGATTAATCAAAATAGTACAAATAAAACACATGCCCCTACCATGACCGCAAATATAAAATAGTATTTAAATATGTTATGAATCTTTATCATGCCCCTTTGAATTTGAAAAATAATATAGTCTGCATGAATTTTTATCATGCCTCCCATTTATAAATGAAGAATGTGTAATAATATGTAGATATAAATTTGTAAATTATGTTTAAAACTTGTCTGTGAATTTATATCATGCACCCAAAATTGTCTGAATATGTTATTTATTCTCGTAATGTGAGTGCATATGTATGGCATATGCCCCCCCTGTATTCTATACCAATATGGCATATCTCATCTAGACATGCAATTATTTATGTGTTCAATTATGATGTTTGATGATATATTGGGACTATTGATAAATTGATATCAAAATAATTTACTTTATGAGAATTTATTATTATATTACATACAAGGTATTGTTAGCTATATTTTAGTTTATTTATTTGGTTTACTTTATATTGGTCCAGTACTACTGATGCCATTTTTATGATTGCAAGTGATAGCTAAGGTACTTAGCTAGGTTTGGGATTTTAACATCTCATTAGACATGCATTTCAACTCATATAGGTAAATTATTATGAAAGTTAAAAGTATGAGATTAGTTGGTCCACCCTCTATTTTTTTCCTTGTTTTTTATCATGAGATTACAGTACTATTCACATTGTTTCAAAATTGGAATCCATCATTGGCATTTAGTCAATTGTGCCTCTTGGTCTTTGATTATTTATTGAACATGTATGTGTTTATTATTATTGAATAAATTTATGATTGTATTGTAATTTGGAACAGTGTTTTGGTTGTTTTATTTAACCTTGGAAAGTCTTGGGACTTAGCACATGGTTGATAAAATCATTTATTAATGATTAGAATCTACAACATTATATTAAGGTTGGCATAGTAAAAATACTTGAATAATTATAAAGGTGATTTAAATACCTAAAGAACATAATGATTACGTTTGTTTAACATTCAAATTAATAAAATTACCTAATCATTCAATTAGAGTTTGTATGAGACTTTGAGATCTCACTTTGGTCTTTGATTTGGTGAGTGAGAAGTGGAGAGGATGGGGGAGGAATGGTTTTTGCCTTTATGTCCATGGAAGACATGAAGCTCTCAAATCTTAATTTAGAGTTATCTTTTAGCTCAAAATAATTGTGTAAATGAGGAAAAGAGGGTTAAAACCCATTTTGATGAGTTGCGTATGGTGATGGCAGTTGGAGTACAAAGAGGGGACCAAAATAAAACAAAAAAAGGAGAAATAATCAACAAGAAAGGTTTTCATTTAAACAAGTAAGTTTGTGGTTTAAATTTTAAAGATATTTGTTGTAAATTAGACTACATTGAAACCTAGGAGGGAAAATGTGTGATAAGAAGGGCATCTCTTCCCATAACTCTCTCTCCATTCCTTATAATTATTTTTTCCACTTATGGTTGATATATTTGATTGACTTACTATTTGGAAAGAGAATATTGTGATCACCAAGGAAACCCATTATGGGTGAGTTTGTTTATAACCATCTCATCCATTAGATGGAATAAATATAAGTTTATTGAGGAAAGGTAATGGAATACTTTGTTTATTTTTGTATTAGTGTGTTTTTATTGTGTATATTTGTTGATGTACTTATTTGGTTACCTATTTGATGTTCTTTTGTGTAACCCTCAACCTGTTAGACTAGATAAAATTCTTAAACATTTTTTTTCATTTTTTATTATGAATTTGGGCCTATATGTAGTGACCTATTATAACCCTGAATTGATGGCTGGGTTGGTTAGGGATATTATCAATAGATGGTCTCAGGTTGTGCATTTTTTTATTTATATGGTTAGTTTCATGGATGTTTGTTGCTAATCATTATTGCATGGTATTTTTGAAGTAGATTCACCATAGTTATAATGATATCTAGGCACTTACAAGTTGGTATTTATTTTCTTTCCATATCATATTCCTTGAAGAAATTTGCTTTGTATTTCATTGTAAATGATAAGCCATTCGGTTTTGAAATGGTCATGAAAGAATTAATTGGTTATATTATTATTATTTAATTGTATGCATTGTTACACCTTATAGTTATTATACAAAAATTGTTAAGAAAATTTACAGATTTAATCTTCTTGGGGAGAGAAAACAAGTCATTTATGAAATATTTGCATGCTAAATGTTTGGAAGACTTACTCTTGTGTATCACAAAGATTTATATATGAAAAAATTATTTTAAGTTGATATGTTGATTAAATCTAAGCCAAATATGAATTTTTTGAAGGTGTGTATCTTATTTGATATTTTGAAGAACTTGGATATCATGCATGTTATCAATTTATAGAGCAATTTAATTATGAAATATTGATTGAAAGTTTGGAAAGATTTTAATTTCCTTGTTATTTGTTCTGGATGGCTAACTTTTTTATGGTAGTGTTATGTTTAGGATGTAGGATTTGGATTCTTGAGTAGCAATTTTAGAATTTATGCAAGTAGTTCAAGATTGTTGTCATTATGAAGAAAATTTGTTTATGAAAGTCTAACTAAATGATTGGGACTTATTCTATTAAATAATTATTTAGTACAAGAGGATGTTGGGAAGTAATATAAGTTATTGATCATTTATTGTTGATTAATTTTTCTTCTTTTGAGCATGGTGATTTGGTTCTTATAGACTGTGCATTATTCCATAGTGGAAATTTTACTATTTTTTTAATTGAGGTTAAGCGGGGGGGATTTTTTTGAGATAGGGTCCCCAAACCATAGAATTACATCAAAATATGGAAATTTTACTATTATTATAAGATTAGTTGGTAATTATGGTATATTCAATATAATTTCTTGAATCAGTTTATACTTTTGAAGGGAGTTTTGGGAACATGTTTGTATTAGTGAGTGTATTAGTCTATAAGGTTAATATTAAAAAATGGATTTTGTTCATGGAAACTATTTAGCATGAAATTAATGTATTATGTTCTTGATTGTATGCTTGCTTAAACTTGGTGATTTGCTTGAAATCATTCAATTTTAATTGGTATGTGAATAGTGAATAGTAAGGCCAATAATGGTGGATCTATTCTGTGTGGTATTAAAACCTCATGGACTATGTGGTTATCATATGTGATTATGTATTTTGTTTATTTTATGAGAATATGGGACCATGTGCTCCTTGTTAAGTACACTTGGGAACATCATAGACTATTTGAGATGGGATTGTTAAATATTATATATTAAAACTTGTGTTTACTCTTTTTAAATTTAGTTAAGCAATTTGATTAGAAATAAAAAAATATAAAGTACTATAAAATAGGGCACAATAAATTACAAGGATGATAATTCACTATGAACAATAAATAACAATGAAAAACATGTACTTATCTTCAAATTGATTGATTTCTAAATGTACAAACTACACACTAATTTGGAATTGATCAGATCATAATTAAGATTGTATCACCACTAAAATCATAATTTTAAAGGCTACATGGACAAGATCACACTAGGAGTATAAGTTAGTAGTTTGGATCTATCCTCTAATATAAAATTATCCATATTGATTTTATAAAATAATTTCTTCTTGGATCATGTATGACTGCCTATAAGGGTTTTCTATCTCTATGCAGAGCTTGATTTCATGTGTGGAAGACCTTCAAAATTAAAACCATGGATCTACACAAGAACATAAAATAAGATTAAATGAAAAAAGGGGGGAAATGGGTAAGTGGGATATAGTTGAGCTATCTTCATAAAACCCCTTGTTGACTGAGTTTTTCCTACATAGTCCAAGTAAACCTCATGCCAATGTAGTTCTCCCTTTAAGGAAGATCATCTGAATGCAACTAGAAAATTTGATTAGAATGTTTTATAAAGAATGCACTTAACCTCTAACTTAGCTAAATACTGTGAATAAAATTCATATGTGATAAAATAAATCAAGATAAGCAACATTAGTGTACTTGTGACCACCCTTCCACATATTAAGCTCTAGACCTATGGCCTATATCTGTAGTCACATAAATTAATGTTTAAGCTAAAATAGTGTACTTGTGACCACCCTTCTACCTACTAAGATTTATACCTAGCTTAGGGCCCTTTTGATCCCTTATGTAATACATATCATGACCCATGATTGTACTTAACCTTATTTCTAGTTGTCTTATACCTGTTTAGGCCCTGCCTAGCACCCACACTCAATAAATAACCATTTAGATAATAGTGCCCTAGTGGATTATACACATTGTTATAGTGTCCACCTTTCCACTAGTGTATTATTTCCAAATAACAACTAATTTATAAAATTCATAGTTAGGAAAAGATTGGCTTAGGTCTCTAATAAACTCCACATGAAGGAATTTCTTAGAATTGAGAGGTTGTTTTATAGTTTCTATGACTAGTTTGGGATTTTTTACCTTGATTTATCTATGGAGGAGCTTGATAAGACACATATGATAAAATAAATGGTGAAAACACAAAAAAAAAGGGAACATATGCCAAAAATAGAAACATAGATGCTAAACTATAAGGTACAAATGCTGAAATAGAAGGTGTAAACACAAAAAACAAAGATATAAATGTTGAACGATAGGGAACATATGCCAAAAATAGAGATAGAGGAACTAAAAATATAGATGCATATGCTAAAACTAGAGACACAAATGCTAAAACATGGTACACATATGCCAAAAATAGAGATGCAGACTATCAAAATAGATCAGACTAGATACAACAATTTACAAGGTAAAGTTTCCTATGTCGATGTTTTTCCTAAGGAAAAAAACATCGCTACATAAATCACAACTGCTAATATCCAAAAAATGGGATTTTGAGCCTAAAGATGACAAATTCTACTCAAATTTAAACCTAATAGAACTCTAAGGTATGAGTGGCCAAGAAAATGACTCCTAGTAATTAATTGAAGTAAAATATAATGGGTTTGTCCCACTAGGTTTACGAATAATGTACACATGCAAATTATAGATATATGTAATAAAAACAATAAATAAAACCAATTCTTACTCTAAATTAATCATAAATAACTTCAATTGATCTAGAAGCATGAACACATAAATAATATATACTATGTTGTAGTTTGTATAACTCAACATATAATGTAACCATGTAGCACATTGTGTCATGATGCAAGCCCTATATAACTAAAAAAATTCATTGTGCCATGTTAAACCACATTGCACAATGTCGTAGAACATCCATATAGGTAGTTTTATTTTGGAAACATCACACTAAATTATCAACTTCCATGTGGAGTAGTCCTTCCAACTCGCATCATGTTGAAAACCATCTTGGATGATACAACCACCTTATAAAGACCTTTTTACATACCAAAAACCATCGAAGGTATTCAATTCATCTCCAAAAAATAATACACACACTCCTATAAAATATTGTATTAAACATTATATATTTATATATAATAATAAATATATAATATTATAATAAGTGTGGATGAGAATGTCATGAGAACTGCTTTGATTATGGTAGGGATCCATGTCTCATATGTAGCTCGAATAAATGATACAATTTTATTGATGCCAAGACAAAACATTGATTTCCATGATTCTATCTTATAAATTACATTCATCCATGATGTGAATGAGGGCCATTAGTAAGGTGTTTTAGGTGATATCAAGGTGAGTGGGGCAATGATGGTGAGGTCTAGTAATAGTTTTTTAAGGTGATATCATACCCTGTAGGGTCCATGTAGTGCAATAAACCCAAATTTAGGGAAAATATTGGATTTAAATGATATGCACCCATTACAAAGGGGTGTGGAAATTTCATGATGGTGGCATCCTTGATTGGAAATTGTCTATTATCAAGGGTGAATGAGGACTTCATGAGATATGATTTTATTACAACAAGATCCCACGTCTGATGTGCAACTTAAATTAGAACTTCAATCTTTCTATAAGATCCATTCAATATCAGATTCATGTTTCCTTTGATATGACAATTGTTTCAATCATGTGTTGGAAAAGTTTGGTGAAAGCTATAGATTGCATTGATGAATGTGGAGTGTCACTTAATTTTTCACTTGTATCTTCCTAGGCTTTTATGATTCTATCATGTAAAATACCCTATTATTTCCCCTCACTATCCCCACCAACTCACCTTAAAATATTTCATCACTTTCATGTTTTGTATATCATTTCCCTTCCCCACTACTTCAACATTGCCCAACCTATTAAACAATACTCATCCTCCCCACACAATACATTGCCATACCATTACAAGAAAGACACAACCTCATTTTACATCATCACATCCATAAAAAAATATCATATTATTATTTCTTAACATTTTGTGCACAAAAGTCTAGATAGGGTTAACAATGATGGGTTTCAAGTCTGGTGGAAGTTATAAATTGCATTTACATATGTGCCATGTTTTGATGCTAGGCTCATCAAAAAATGATCTCCCTATTTATATATAATCAACTTTCCATTTAACATTGCATACATCGAATCTAAAGGGATTCAAATGTAAGTTAAAATAACATGCCATGGAAACATAAATTTTGAGTGTCAGCATTGGTCTATACAACACAGTTGATTCAGTTTTACATATTAGCAAAAATGCTTTGACCTAATTACCCATCCATATGTGTTATCAAACTCCTCCAACATGTCCACACCTATCATCAACTTGTCCAAGTGTTGACTACTTCTCAAGGAATTTGGTTTAGTTTTATTGTATGGTAAGTGGGTTCAAAATTTATACATATATAATATTAATATTATTATATTATAATTATTATAAGATCTATACAATTATCATATATATATATATATATATATATATATATATATATATATATATATATATATATGATAATTGTATAGATCTTATAATAATTATAATATAATAATATTAATATTATATATGTATAAATTTTGAACCCACTTACCATACAATAACACTAAACCAAATTCCTTATATATATATATATATATATAAACATATAATCATAGTATATATTATATTAATATATTTTAATATTATAATTATTAATATTATATTATATTATAATTAATATTGTAATTTACACCAAAATATATGTAATTTTGTGTTTTGGTAATGTACGATTTTATAAAGTGAAAGAATGTAAATCAAAGGTCTTAGCTTACTCAAAACCTATAACTAATGACCCCGTTTTACCTTTTTTGAATGAATTGGTTAGTAATAATAGCCTATATTTTTATGGAGGTGATAATGGAAATTGAGTTTCTGTATTCCCTCAAAAATTATGTCAATCAACTATGCAAGGAGGGAATGTTCTATTTCATAGTGAGCTTGAAAACAATGGGTTTCAGAAGTGTTTCTCTCAATTTTAGTTTATTTTATTGGAAAAGAAGAAGTAAAAAACTAGATACAGGTATGGTAGAAGAACCTATTTGTTTATGTGCACATGGTCTAGAAGATTGTGAAGAGATTCTATTTGTCTTGGGAAGAATGACCTATAAATAAGAAAATACTAAAGCAAAGGAGTTGTTAGATGGATAGCAAGGTGGATTCCCTAGCATGAACTAGATCTAAGAAGTGTGATCTTATTAGGAGGCTATCAATCCACTCTTTTAGAAAAATTAAGTTGAAAGAAATAAAGATGAAGTACTTACATCAAATGATAGAAAATATTGAAAGGGAATGCAAGAATAAATAAATGCTTGATAAAGGAAATGAACTAATTATAGAAATAAATGGGTCAATATTAATGTTAAATAGGTCAGGTTGGGTTCATAAAATGGGTGGGGACTCTATGAATGGGTAGAAAGATAGAAAGTGGAATTTGGTTGAGGGTAAGTAGGTGAAAATAGCTTGTTATTTTCTACCATAGTGACCGTCTACAGTCAGGGTGACCATCAGTGATTAAGGTGACTATCGGCTGTCAAGGTGACCATTAGTGGTTATTGTGGGTTGTGAGAAGTGTTGTAGAAAGCTTGGGATGATGAGTTTAGTGATCAAGTAGTAGATTGTTAAAGGTTTAGTTAGGTATGGGAGGTCAGAAGATATGATACAAAAGGCTTTGGGTTAGAAAATAAATAATCAGAACTTGAACTAATAAATATACTTAACTAGTTATTTGATAGTTGGTAGTTGATCTAAGAGTAATTTGGGAAAAGTAATGGCACTTTTCCTAAAGATAAATTTTGGTAGAGCTTTGAGTCTCTGTCATAGTTTTTGACTTGTTAGAGGGAAGACCTACAAAGAAGTTCTTGATGTTAGAAGCTCCCGATGAATGGTGGTTAATAGCTTGATTTCTTGATTGATAAATTTTTGGATACCTTTTGACCTCTTGTTCCCCTCCTTTTATAAGCAAAGAAAGATGAGGGTAGAAGGTTCCATAGGAGGTTTGGTTGATGGTTTCAATGTTTCATGATACGCTAGCTTGTTATCCATATTAAATTTATACATGTTAGCTTACACATAGCTCGAGTTGTCTTTATTCAACTGGGGAAGACCTGACCATCAGTGGTCACATTTAACCATTGGTGATCATGATGATCATTGATGGTTGGGTAACCATCTATGATCAAGGTGACCATCAACTGTTTAGGGTTGAATAAAGTTGAGTCAAAAGGGAAAGTTAGTGAGTTAGTTTAGTTAGTTAGCGAACTTTACTCAGGGTTTGATGGGTTAGTTAGTGGGTTTTTTAACTTGTGTTTATGGTCAGGAGAGGATAGGTGGTATATATGGGGTTCTGAGGCATTTCAACATCTAGAACCATTGTGTGTGGTTTTCTAGTGTCTATATTTTACCCCTTTTTATTATGTAGTTTGTATCAACAAGCTATAAAACAAAAATGTATTGCTAGTTGATGGATTAGTTGCCCTAGGCATGGGAGGAGGTGTTCCCCCTCAAACTAAGAGTTAATGAGGTAAATCAAAATTGAGTGTGGGTTTGATAAGATGTTATGGGGAGTCCCAAAGTTTGTTATAAGAAGGTTGGGCATTTGAAGCACAAACATATGCACAAAAATGTGACTAAGTGTGATATCCAAGATCACACATAGACTAAGTTGCCATATTTAGTAAAAATAAAAGGTTAGTTCTAGAAGGATAAGTGATGGGGTAATTGGGCCACAACATTAGGCATAGTTGATCAGGTTATTCCTATCAAGTTTCTTAGATAGGGTCAGTGTTTTTTTAGGTATCCAATGTAGGAAATGTTCTCAATAAAAACACAAATGGTCTAGTGTGCACTAAGTGGTACAAATTCAAATGTTCAACATGGTAATATTGGTCAATGAGGTCAAAAAGGAATAAGCAAGGTCATCACAAATATGTGATATTTGGGGCCAAAATGACAAATGTCGAGGTGGATGGGGTGATTGGTATGGTAGTTAGAGAATATAATCTCTTAAGGGTGGTACTAAGGTATGTGTGCTAAAATTTGAAAAGTGGATATCCCGACCATTGATGATTAGGGGTCTCAAAAGTGACCATCGGTAGTCACCTTGATCATTACAATTAGGGGTTAAAAACACTAAAAGTGTGGAGGTTAAAAAGTGAAAAATAGTTATCATTTTTACTCATTTTCTTTTGACTCCTAACTCTACATAATTGTATCCTTGGCATTTTATGAAAGAGTACTAATGAGGTGGTTGCTGAGTGGTTAATTGTGTAGAGGTGATTATTGAGGTGGACCGAGTATGTAGGTTAGACTGAGTATGCAGGGTGGACAAGGACGTTGCCAAGCCACCAGACCTAGGATTCCTCCTTGACGATGGTTAAGAAAAGATGTAGGGGTTGTATTAAATTGTTAGAGTAGTTTGATTTTGGAATGTTTGGTTGGATTTCGTTAGTTTATTGGGGGGTGTAGGTTTTGACATAGGTATGAGGGTAGGTGGGGGTTAATTATTGAATTTTTAGGGGAAAGTGGTTTTTTAAGGGTGGGGTAGGTTGAGGGAGGGCAGTGTAGCTATTAGATTGGTTGTAGTTAGAGTTAAAATGAATTTTGTGTGGTTTTATGGGTAGATAGGGGTGGGGATTTTCTATCAATGATTACACATAGTGATCATCAGTGGTCATACTTGACCATCGACTTGATACAAAGGATTTTAGGTCTATTATTGAGGTATAGGTAAGAAGATGCCAATTTTTTACTTCTAAAGCCACAGTCGATAGAGATTGTCCTTGATTATGAAGAGTTTCCCACCAGAGCAAAGATTGATGACGTAGGTTTTGTTGATGGCTACCTAGTATGGTATCAGGCCCTCTATGTAATGACATATTTTGGATGAGATGATGGGGGCAAGAAGACAATGGATGTGGACCCAGCTAGTAGGGGTTTATATGTATAGGTATAAGGAGGTGGCCCTAATGTATAAGTAGTGGTCACAGAGAGAGATCAGGCCCAAGTAGAATTATCAATGGTATAGGCCACAATATTTACTTTATAGGGTTAGATAGCAGTAGTGCAAGGTCAGGTGGTGGTTGTGATAGGTGAGAGGGGTTAGGCTAGAGCTACACTAGCTTTGGTGACCCAAGAAAGGGACTCCTTTAAATAGGTTGGAGGAGGATCCATAGCAATAATAAGACCACTAGATAGCATCTCCATGGCATGTTACTTGGCCATGATTGAGGAGTTACATTATTATGAGGCCATAGTCCTAACATAATGTTTTGATGAGCCCTGATAGGGTGAGTATAGAGCCAATTTAGTAGGTGGTGTAGGTATAGAAAATCTAAGTCAATGGGATACTTCTATGGGTGGACAAGTAAGCATTTTAGGGAGGTAAGCACCAGATGACAATGGTGCCCCAATGGCATAGGTTATGATATGATATGTATATGTGTATATGATTTTGATACTAGCCTGCGAGCTGATGTAGTGAGATGTATATATTTTGAGAGAGAGAGAGATGCACATTATTACATGTACTATTTTATTTTGATGAGACATGATGTATATGATCTAATGATGATATATAGATGTTATTTTATGTATCATGATTCATGGTTTAAATGTTCATATTTATTATGATTATGCTTATGAGATGTAGACACATTAGCTTAGGCATGTGATGATTATGGATGATGTTTATGCTGAGTGGATATACATGACTATGGTTCTTTTTTTTATATATATTTATGATGTTTTGATTATGGTTATGATCATGGATATGTGTTGTGGTTTATTTTGTTGATTATGATAGCACATAAAGTAAGTTAGATAACAAAGCTAGATGTGGGAAAAGAGATGAAAAACATGAGACGTGTGTTTAAGTGAATACGTGAACCAATTATGAGAGGATAAGGAAAAGGCATGATTATCTTTCATTGGCAAAGACAAAATAAAAATGAATTTAAATTGGCCTAAGGAGCATAATCCCTTTGAATGATTTACATTAGCATGCGTTGGTTGGTAAAAACGTGTATTGATCACATCATGTCAAGTAAGCTTAGGAATCCCTTTATTTTTATATTGTACAAAGGGGAGATAGGTGATAGGTGGTGTGAAGGGTAGTGTGACCTATTATGGGTTGGTTTTCCCCTTATATAGGTGACCTAGGAACCGTAATAGATAAGTTCATGTTTTAATTCAAGGTGTAGACTGATTGATGTGGGAAGTCTACTGATGCCATCTATGAACACTGATTATAGCTTTCTTGGGATAGTTTGTTCTTGATTTTGATATGGGGTCTTTTATTGTTTGGTTTTGATAAGTTTGTGAAGTTGATCGATATAAGAAGCTTTAAATGATTGATTTTGACAAAATTAACTTATCCATCCTTCGAGGGAGTGATTTAAGTTTGGATTTGTTCATTTTGGCAGTGGTCCTTCAAGGGAATAGTCCATCCTTTTAAGAAATTTATATTTTGGGCAACTATCCTTCAAAGGAGTAGTCTGCATGCTAGAGATATTTAACCCAAGTGATATTTAGGTATCCCAAATTGTTTTGATGTTAGGTTAGACATAGACAAGTCTATATATGCTTGGAGGTTTAACTTTATGAGGGAAAAAACTAAATCATAAGAAGGTTAATGATAGGTGAAAGGGGTGATTTTGAGAGATAATGACCATGGGATTCCATCTGATTAGGCATGAAAAGTATCCATAAGAACCATGCCATAGTTCGATCCATTGTACCCATATTTAGGATTAGGCTATGACTGTGATATTTAATCACATGGTTCTATGTTGTAATCAATTTTCCTCAAAGGGATGGGATGAAGGTGTGAAGAAGGTGAAAATATTGTAAATCAAGGGAAAAGATTAAGTTAGACAAAAGTTGAGTTTGATCCTTGTTTAAAAAAAGAAAGGATGTAGGTGTGAAGTATTGAGAGGCTCAGGTTGTAATTTACCTTTAAGAGAGGAAAAATGATAAGCTCATGATCCATACTTATGGGTTATGATGTAGGGTCCAAGCTAATTGAGAGCAAACTTACCTCGCTTGCTTTTCTACATATTGGTCACATGTTGATTTTCCTTTAGGATGAGGTCTTCAATGTTGAATTCTCATTATTTTTGGTGCTTCTTATAGATGTGCTCGACTCACTCTTGATAGACATGACGATGGTTAAGTGTAGATAGGTAGAGCTCATCAAGTAGCTCAAATTGTGTTATACTCTCTTAATGATAGTTGTTCTCAAAAATGATGTCTTATAAGGATATGCAAAGAGAGTGACTCTATACTTCAAGAGTCAAGATCACCTCTACTCTGAAGACTAGAGAGAAAGGGGTAACTCTTGTAGAGGTTTGAATGCTAGTGAGATAGGCCCACAAAGTGAAAAGGATATGAAAATGCCAATCCCAACTAGAAGCATTGACCATTTTGGTTAAAATATTGTTGAGGGTTTTGTAAGAGGCTTCTACCTATCCATTTTATTATGGATGATAAGGCAAGGAAAATCTTAACTTGATGCCAAATGCATCACAAAGACCTTGGAATTTTTTTTTTGAAATATTTTCCATTATCGGTGATGATCTTATGAATAACATCAAAATGATAGATGATATGATGATTGATGAAATAAACTATCTTATCAACTTTGTTATAGATGAGAGGAATAACCTCCACCCACTTAGTGAAATACTCGATGGTAGTGATGATGGAGTGGTGTTTCTATGAAGAATGATGATTGATTTCCCTAATGAGATCTAGTCCCCATTATGAGAAGGGACAAAAGTCTTTGGATACTTGAATGTTATGGGCTGGTGCATGATGTAAATTAGTATTTTGTTGACATTTAACACACTTCTTCACATAATCAAAATAGTCTTGGTTGAGGGTGGGCCAATAGTATCTGAGGTAAAGGATACATTTAGTAACAACTAGACCACTAAAGTGTCAACCATAGATCCCATTATGCATTTCCTTAATAGTATGGGAAGCTTCTTGACTATGTAGGCAATGGAGAAGGAAGCTATCGACAAGTCCATCCTTTTAATAAATTAGTATTTTGGGGAACTATCCTTCAAAGGAGCAGTCTACATGCTAGAGATATTTGACCCAAGTGATATTTAGGTATCCCAAATTGTTTTGATGTTAGGTTAGACATGGAAAATTATATATAGGCTTGGAGATTTAACTTTATGAGGGAAAAACCTAAAGCATAATAAGGTTAATGATAGGTGAAAGGGGTGATTTTGAGAGATAATGACCATGGGATTCCATCTGATTAGGCATGAAAAGTATCCATAAGAACTATGCCATAGTTATATCCATGGTACCCATATTTAGGATTAGGCTATGACTATGATAGTTAATCATATGGTTATATGTTTTAATCGATTATCCTTAAAGGGATGGGATGAAGGTGTGAGGAAGGTGAAAATATTGCAAATCAAGGGATGAGCTTAAGTTAGACAAAAGGTGAGTTTGATCCATGTTTAAAAAAATAAAGCATGTAGGTGTGATGTATTGAGAGGCTCAGGTTCTGATTTACCTTCAGGAGAGGAAAAATGATAAGCTCCTGATCCATACTTATGGCTTATGATGTAGGGTCCAAGCTAATTGAAAGCAAACTTACCTCTCTTGCTTTTCTACATATTGGTCACATGTTGATTTTCCTTCAAGATGATGTCTTCAATGTTGAAATATCATTATTTTGGGTAATTTTTATATATGTTCTTGACTCGCTCTTGATAGACATGAAGATGGTTAATGTAGATAGGTGGCACTCATCAATTAGCTCCAGTCATGTTATACTTTATTGACAATAGTTTCTCTCAGAAATGATGTCTTATAAGGATATGCAAAGAGAGTGAATCTATACTTCAAGAGGAAATATCACCTCTGATATGAAGACTAGAGAGAAAGGGGTAACTCTTGTAAAGGTTTTAATGTTAGTGAGATAAGCCCATAAAGTGAAAGGGATGTGCAAATGCCAATCCCAACTAGAAGCATTGACCATTTTGGTTAAAATCTTGTTGAGTGTTTTTTAGGAGGCTTATACCTATCCATTTTCTTATGGATGATAAGGTGAGGAAAATATTAACTTGATGCCAAATGCATCACAAAGACCTTGGAATTTTTTTTTTTGAAATATTTGACATTATTGGTGATGATCTTATGGAGAACATCAAAATGATAGATGATATGATGATTGATGAAATAAACTATCTTATCGATTTTGGTATAAATGAGAGGAATAACCTCCACCCACTTAGTGAAATATTCAGTGGTGGTGATGATGGAGTGGTGTTGCTATGAAGAATGATGATTGATCACCCTAATGAGATAGAGGTAATCTGAACAAAGGCTCTTTGGTCATTCCTAGAGAAGTTGGGAGGAATGATGTCAAGGTTGAGGTAGTCAAAGTTTATTCATACCAAATGTCTGGTGGGTATTTCTCCACACTAATTATGGTGTGATAAAATTATTAATGGTGATAAATAGTGTAGAATTGGAAGGCACGTATGAGATCTAGGAAGCAAAGGAAGCTGTTGTATTCACAAACTTGTTGGTAGATCATGGAATATATTGGATAAGGTAATGATCAAATGATGCTAAGAGTATATCTACTAGGTGTTTTTACTATTAAAATACATCATTATTACATTGATAAGATCCATTAATCTAGTTGACCACAAGTTGGGAATAGCCAAAGACTTTGATCATCTTAACTCCTAAGGCTAGAGTGGTTTGGAGAATTATTACTAGGGCTTCATACTCAACCATATTATTGGTACACTCAAAATCAAGTTTGAAAGAAAGAATAAGAGGTTTGCCATTGAGGGGAAATATAATAACTCTAGTAACCCCACCGCATTGACACTTTGATCCATCAAAGAACATGATCATTTGGTAGGTGACGTCCTTTTGAGAAAGAGTCATGATGGACTCATCTAAAAATGCAATAAGAAGTGGTTGGTTATCTAGAAAAGGGGATTCCTATCATTAATCGGTAATGACTTGACCTTTAATTTACTTTTACTGGAGGAATTCAACATCAAACTTAGCTAGGAGCATGAGCCACTTGGACATATGTTGGTTTTGGTATGGTTTAGAGTGTATGTACCTTAGTGGGTCAGTGTTGGTGATGACAAACATTTTGTGATTGAGGAGGTAATGATGAATTTTGGAATCCACAAAAACGAAGGCAAGGCAAAGATTATTATTATGGGTGTATCGATTCTCATACTCTATAAGTGTTTGAATTATATAGTAGACAACTTGCTCTCTATTTTATTTATCGTGGTGATCCAACATTGCCCCTAAGGAATGGTTAGTGATAAAGATATAAACATAGAAGGTTTGATCCTCTTTAGGAGGGATAAGAATGGGTAGAGAAAGAAGGTACTCTTTGAGTGAATCAAAGGCTTATTGATAGTCCTTATTCCACTTAAAATATGTATCTTTATTGAGAAGATGGTGAAAGGGTTGACATCTATCTAATAACTGAGAGATGAAGCAACGAATGGATTGGAGATTCCCCTATAGGCTACATAGTTACTTAATATGGGTTAGAGGTGGCATGTTGAGTATCATTCTAAATTTTGTAGGGTCTACTTTGATTACTTGAAGAGAGATGATAAAGCCAATAAGCTTTCCAGATAGGACCCCAAAAACACATTTTTTGGGGTTGAGTCAGACATGGAAATGGATTAGGCACTCAAAGATAATTTTGAGAACTTCTAGATGATTTGTATGATATTTAGGTTTCCCAAGGATATCTACATAGTCCTCTATGATTTTATATATGAGATCATGGAAGATGTAGGTCATCGCATGCTAATAGGTTGCTCCAACATTCTTCAGACCAAATGGTATGACCCTATAGTAGAAGGTTCCCCATAGGGTGATGAAGGAAGTCTTATACTGATCTAGAAGGGTAATTAAGATATAATTAAATCCTAAGAAACCATCCATGAGAGATAAAATCTCATGGCCAACTATAAGATCAACAAGTTGGTTAATGTTAGGCAAAGGGAAGTCATCCTTTGAAAAAATAAGGTTGAGGTCATGATAGTCAACACAAAGGCAAAGTCCCCCTATGGGTTTGGTGATGGGAATGATATTGAAACCCCATTGGGGATAGTCAATGGGTTGGATTAAGTTGATAGATAAGAGGCACTAAATGTCTTCTTTGATTAGAAGGGCAATACAAGGGTGAATCTTGTGAAGCTTTTGCCTAATAGACTTAGTGTTGGGATGGATGACAGTGTTATGGAGAGATAAGGAAGGGTAAATTCTAAGCATGTACTTATAGGACCAAATAAATTTTATGCTTTAGTCATGAAGGAAGGAAGGGTAATCATGTTGCTCTAAGGAATCTAAGGATTGACCAATCTTTACAATACGAGGGTTATCCTAAGTCCCCAAGTTGACATCGGTAGTGGATTCATTCAACATGGTTTGGTTTTTAGGAGGAAGGGATTTGTGGATAGAATAATCCCATGCACCAATATAAGTGAGAATAGAATCATCATCTTGACATTAGATAGTGTGGATAGTAGGAGAATCATTTTAGGATGGATCAAAGGAAATTTTTTAGTTTGGCCACCCTTGTTATAGGTTAGGGGACCCAAACTAATAGTATTGACTAAAAAAAAGTTAGATGGGATGGTTTCAAAATCCTTATACTTATAAATATATGGGGTTGGTGAGGATTTAATGTCCTCATCAATGGTGGCAATGGGTTTGGGTGAATCAGTGGGTTCTTCTGGTGGGATGAACCCAAGGACAAATAGCTCACAAATTTTTTAAGTTTTAATCAAAGGTAACTTGTGGGGTCCATGTTTATAACATTTGAGGCTGAATCCCTTCTAGGCACACCTGTGAAGGTATAATTTATAAAATTATAGTTTGTCCAAATAGGAAAAATTAGAGGTAAATGGTCAGGTAGAAGAGGTGGTGGAGGAAGTAAGAAGCAGATGATCAAGTCCCCCATAGATGAAATTGGTTTGGTGTTTAGGAAGCCCAAAAGGAATGATGGTTCTAATATTGGGATCATAACTAGGATTATGATCAATATTCCCATACTATTGAAGAGTAGGGAAGGTATTCAAGGCTAAAATATGATACTCTTCTAGTGAGAGATGTTGGAACATAGGTTACAAGGGGTCCTCTATAAGGATCTAAGAAGAAGGGATAGATGAGCTAGTTTAAGCTTCATCGATGGTAGGGGTGGAGTTTTTTTGGTTGGTGGTGAGGTGGATGAGTGAGAAAGAATAATTGCACTGGGTCGATATGTCATGTTGTAAGATGCGAAAGGACTAGGGTCAACTTATATAATGACCACCTAATCCTCATGTACAAACTTGACACATCGATGTAAGCTATATGGTACACAACCCATGGAGTGGATCCAAGGGCATCAAAGTAATACATTGTATTTTAACTCACCTTTTATGACATAAAATAGCTCTAGAAGAATTTGAGGTCCCAAGTAAATGTAGAAGATGATTGTCCCCAAGGTTGTGGCCATATTATCATTAAAGGAATGGAGGACCACTGTAGTTTCCAACATGATATTCTTTGGAAGCTGGAGTTGGTCATAAGCATGAGAAGAGATAATATTAATAGAATATACCCCATCAATCATCACCTTTTTATGTGGGTTTGATTGATGTATGTAGTGATGAAGAGGGTAGGATTAGGATCTTTAGGATGAATAGAAGGTATTTTTAAATCCTTGAATGTGATAAGGGTGGAAAGTTGAAGAGTTCTGATAAAGGTTGTAAGAGTTTGAGGGTCTTTCAGTTGGAGCTCTATATATTACAAGGCTTCTATCAATGATTGGCAGTGATGGGGTGATGTGTTGATCAATTCATATATGTTCATATTCATATGTGTCTGGTGAATTTCTTTTATAACTACTTGGATAGATTCAAAAGGGTTGGAGGGAAAGGTACCCAAAATGGATATTTTAGGTTTTGGTGAAGGTTAAGATGAAGGCTCTTGAGTCCAATTGAAATGTTGAGGGGTGGAAGGATATGTCCATGGAATGGACAATTTGACCTTTCCCTTATCCTTTTATTGGGCTCAAAATCAAGTGACCATATGGATAGTATGGGTGAGAGGAAGAGTTGGGCTAGAAGTCTTGTTCAATTCCTCCTCACTCTTGGATGAGAGTGTAGGAGTGGGTAAGTGTTGGATAGGTTCATTTGGTGGTTGGGTTGATAATGGGATTAGAATAGGTTCATCTAATAATAGATCATCCTCATCTCATAAGCTATGGACAAGTGCTTGGAGATCTTTATAGTTATCTGTGTCATGTCCAAGTGTCCTATGGTATGAGCAGATTACATTGTCATTGAACCAAGATGCTTTATGACTTGAATAGTTGAAGGGTTTGATAGGTGCTATTTTCAAGGAAGAATTTTGTAACAACCTTTGTAAAATGGTTGAATAATATTTGATCAAAGGTGTTAAAGGTGATGGGTTTTTTATTCTCAAGGTGGGAGCCTTCTTAGAAGTAGGTTTCACCATGGAAGTTTTGGGTAGTGGAATGGTTTTATTACATGGGTTTGATTGGGATTACTTAGCGTTGGATGGTTTTGAGGTGGAAGGTTTAAAGGTGAAATATTTGAAGGTGCATTATTGAGATGATGAAAGTCTATAGATAGGTAGGTAGAAGTAGAAATAGATAGTTTAGTTAAGAGTGATGAAGAGTTTGATGTTTTGGAGGGGGTAGGTAAAGGTAGAATAAAAGGAGGAAGTATAGTTTGGGTAGTTTTGGGAGGGTCCACCTTCTTGATAGAAGGATGAGCTCCTAGGATAGAAGAAGGATAGGGTCCCAAGATAGAAGGTAAAAGGAAAGTGGGTGGTATGGTTCTAGATCTAGGTGGGAGTTTGGGTGGCTCCACATTCATGGTTGGTTTGGTTAAGGTTTTATTAGGTGGACTATATGTGGTTAAGTATATTTTTAAAGATGGGTGGATAAGGATAGAATTAGGAAGCCTCCTTAGGTTCTTGATAGGTTTGATTAGAGAGGTGTAAGATGATTTAATAATTTTGGATGGAGATGGTTTGGATGATTCTTCCACAGTTTTGGAGGGAAAGGTGTTTGATGAAGGGGTTAAGGTGATGATAGGTTTAATGGTAGGTGTGGTTGAATATGGGTTAGATGAGGGTGAGGTTGAAGGTTCATGCTTATTTTGATATGGGAGCCTAAGATGGTGCCAAAAGGTGGCTCAATCCATATTGGGTTTAAAAGAGGATTCTAGGATTTAGACCATTCTAGAGAAGAGTTTATATTTTGGTTTGGTTTTTTGGGCATCAGATTCAAATATTAGGCATATAGGTTAAGGTAAGGGAATGGTTTCTTCACCCTTGTCCTTCATGAAAGGTTCCAAGATTCAGTAGGATGTTTCCTCCATGGAAGGAGTAGTTAAGGTGATCTCTCCTTTTGGAATGGTTTCCAAAGAGAGATTAGGTGATTCCATGATGGGGGAGGAAGGTGTGATGTCAATGGTTGCCTCCTTTGGTATTTATATCAAAGGAGAGGTGGGTAAGTTTGTTATCTCATCAATTGAAGGAAAGAAGGTGGTTGCTTCCTTTTTTTGGGTATCCAAAGGAATGGAGGGTGATTCCATGACTTCAATAAGTAGAGTGGAGGAAGAGGTAGTTGAGGAAATTATTTCATCAATGATAAATAAATTGATAATTACATTAACCATATGGACCTCTCGAGTGTGAAATTATTCTAGTTTGTTGTCATCATGGTGGGTAGAAGAGGCATGATTGGGAAAAGGTTATCGAGTGACTGATTCAGGGGTGCATTGGGATTATCCAATACAAGTTTTCCCTTATCAATCAAGTTTTAGACAATGGTTTTGAAGGTATTACACCTAATAACATCATATCCAATGACATAATGGAAAGTACATAGATCACTCTCATTGTACCAATTGAGCACAAGGTGAGAAGTATCAAATTATTGGGGAGGTTTGATGGGGGGAAGTTGTATGATGTTGGCTTTGAGAAACTTATTTAAAACTGAAACATATGACTCCACTAGTAGAGTGTATTATTTTGGGGTAGCCTGATTTTGATTTTAAGTTTATTTATTGGAGGATTTAGAGGAGTTGGTTTGGCTAGGTTGGTTGACAACTAGAAGTGGAGCGGTTTTAAGGACAATCATGTTTATGACCACCTTTGGTTTGGTGTGAGGGTGGTTAGATTGGTTGGTGGTTTTGGATGGGGAAGGGTCATTAGATTTGAAGCTATAGTTTTTATTTCTTAGTTTTAACTTCCCCTCATCAATGGCTCTAATTTCTAGTTTGTGTTCCATAGTGAAAGCCTTGTCAAAGGTTATGAAGGTTTGACCTTGTAGATTAGGGGTGATGTATTTGGCACAACCCTGAGAAAAAATTTCAATCAACTTGGGTTGGGGAAAAGAGAAAGAGAGCTAGTTGATAAGACCTCTCCATCAAGCTATGAAATTGGTAATTGATTCATCATTAAATTGCTTGTTGGGGTAGAGGTCAGTGATGGAGACCTTCTTAGATATATTGATCAAGAAATGGTCTAAAATGGTTTTGGTGAGTTGGGAAAAGGAAAAGATGGAGTGCTTAGTGATATCACTATACCAATCGAATGTTGGTCTAGATAAAGACATAGGAAAGGTGCAAAAGAGAAGAACAACATCAAAAGAAATCAAGTAGAAAGAATGCCAAAATTATCTAAGGTATTGTTGGGGGTCTTCCTTACTTTGGAATTTAGATAATTTCGGTAGTTCCCACTAAGGAGGGTAAGGTTGGATAGGGATGAATGGGTGAATATGCTCATTATATATTTGGTCATAATACAAGATGTTGTGAGCCCTAGAGATAGATGACTCTAGTTTCATCTTTTTATCCATCAACATTTTGACCAAATTTGTTTGGGGTTAGGAAGTCCCATAATTATATGGTAAGTTTTGTTGGGATTGGGTGGATGTGATGTATGGGTAACTGGTAGAAGGTTCAGAAGATTCCACATGTTGGTATGTGGTTATTAAGGGTTGGGATGATGCCACATAAGGGTTAATGGGAAAAAAAGGTTGGGTAAAAGGTGTCACATATGGTTTAATAGGCATAAGAGGTTGGGTAGAAGATGAAGCTATGTATCTTTGTGGATTAGGAACATAGCATGGGTATGGTGTCATAGGTATTTGTTGAGGAGTTGATATGGCTTGGTTTAGAGGTATGATTAAATAATAGATTAGGGAATTGATATGGATTAGGTTGGAGGTATGAATGGGTTAATTGGTTGGGGGTGAGTGGCAACTCTAGTATTAATAGGTGGAAGGGTAGAAGGTATAGAAAGCACCACATTTTGAAGTGGGTGGAGATTGGTGGGTTGGTAGTGATAAGGGTAATAATGTAAATATGCATAGAAGGTATCCCTATGGTGGTTGGAGTATGGGTAACAAAATTTGAGGTTGTCCCTATGATGGAGGGGTTTTTGTTTGGTGTAGGGGGTGTTTGGTTATTGGTTGGGTTGTTTGATTGAGTTTGGATGGAGGTAGTGGATGGATTATTGATGGAGGAAGATGTTTGAGTGATCTTAGGTTGGATAGAGGTAGTGGAAACAAAGGTGTATCCCATAATATGGGGAGGCATCCCATAAGGTGGATCACTAGGAGGAATGGAAGCAGGGGTGTAGTAAGATAGGGTATTGAGGTAATGTTAGAGGGACATGAGGTTATTATCAAGAAAGGTGGAAAAATCTACATCACCTTAGTCAACTATCCAAGGCATGTTAGGGTTGGTAGAAGAATGGAGAGAACCCTCAACATCTGAGGTATACTCCATGGGGGAAGAAGAAGAGGAAGGTGGCTCTTGGTTAGTTTGGTTCCTCAACTATTGTCTAGTAAAAACCATATGAGGAATAGAAAGGAAGAAAGGAAAGATCACAACTCAAACACAAAGCAAACATAAGAAAAAGATCTCAAAGTAATAAATTATATACACTATATTTAATTTTAAAATATTTAGGTACGTTTTATCTTGCTTTTGGATGATGCCTTAGTTGGAAAGTGTGAAGAAGAACTTAGTTTGTAGAAAAGGTACTAGAAAAAAAGTCTATGGTTGGTTTCAAGTGTTTAATGATCTCAAAAGGATATTTGTTAAAAATAAATACATGGCTTGGTATTTGGGCCTACCTCCTCCATTCACACACCACAACGATAAGGGTGCCAGGTGCTTAGCTAGTATATACTAATTTCTAGAGTTTAGAGTCAACCATAGAGCTAGGTTTTGGTATCTTTTCTTAATAATGACCTCCAAGTAAGATAGCCAAAGGATAAAGGTGAACCATTAGGAGATGAAACCCTAGTCAGGCCTTATGTCAATTATTGTGATGTTTAATTGATATAAGTGATTTGGTTTTGGTATATGAGAGCAAAGGTGAAACTATGATTGATTTACTTAGCCTTTAATTTTAACTACGTGAGCTAAACATGTGAGCAATTAATGTATGCAAGGTTTATTTTATACCTAAAATAAATTTTGATTTATTAATATGAGCATAAAATAAGGAATAAAAGGGCACCTAGATGATACTAGGTCCCACCAGATGTGCCAGAATGTTTTTCTCAATTTTAGTTTATTTTCTTAGAAAATAAGAAGAAACTAGATACAGGTATGGTAGAAGAACCTATTTATTTGTGCACGTGTGATCTAGATGATTATGAAGAGATTCTCTTTGTCTTGGCAAGAATGACCTATAGATAAGAAAATACTAAAGCAAAGGGGTTGTTAGATGGATAGCAAGGTGGATTTCCTAGCATGATCTAGATCCAAGAAGCGTGAACTTACTAGGAGGTTGTCGATCCACTCTATTAGAATATTTAAGTTGAAGGAAATAAAGATGAATCACTTGCATCAAATGATAGAAAATACTGAAAGGAAATGCAAAAATAAATAAATGCTAGATAAAGTAAATAAACTAATGATACTAATAAGCAGGTCAATACTAATGTTAAATAGATCAGGTTGGGTTCAAAAAATGGGTGGGAACTCTATGAATGGGAGAAAAGATAGAAAGTGGAATTTGTTTGAGGGTATGTAGGTGGAAATAACTTTTTGTTATTTGCTACCATAGTGATTTTCAATGATTAGGGTGATCGTTAGCAGTCAAGGTGACCATCAACGATTGTTATGGGTTGTGAGAAGTGTTATAGAAAGATTAGGTTGATGAGGTCAGTGATCAGATAGTAGATTTTTAAAGGTCTGATTAGGGATGGGAGGTCTAAATATATGATGTAGAATTTTTTGGATTAGAAACTAAATAATCAAAACTTGAAAACTAAAAATATACCTATTTGGTTATTTGATAGTTGGTAGTTGATTCGAGAGTGATTTGGGTAGAATAACGGTAATTTACCTGAAGATAAATTTTGGTAGAGGTTTGAGTCTTTATCATAGTTTTTGACTTGAAGGGAAGAACTAAAAATAATTTCTTGATGCTAGAAGCTCCTGATGACTATTGGTTGATAGCTTGATTGTTTGATTGCTAAATTTATGGATCCCTTTTCACCTCCTACTCCCTTCCTTTTATAGGCAAAGAGAGATGAAGGTAGAAGGTTCTATAGGAGTTTTGGTTAATGGTTTAAATGTTTTGTGATGCGTTATCTTATTATCCATATTAAATTTTGATAGGTTAGCTTGCACACAGCTTGAGTTATCTTTGTTTGGATGGGGAAGACTTAACCATTAGTAGTTGGGTTTAATCATCAGTGGTCAAGGTAACCATTAGTAATCAAGGGTTAAATAAATTTTGGTAAAAATGGAAAGCTATTGAGTTAGTTTATCTAGTTATCTAACATGAATCAAGGTTTGATGGGTTAGTTAGTGGGTTTTCTAACTTACGTTTATGGTTGGGAGAGGTTGGGTGGTCTATAAGGGGTCCCGAGGCATTTTGACATCTAGAGCCATTGTGTGAAGTTATCTAATGTCTAAAAGAAGGGCAAGGCCATACCAAACATGCAAGTGATGAAATAGTTTAGGTGATATCGTATAATAAAAGGCCCATTTTGTACACCAAAGATGGATTTACATGGTTTGCACATATTGCAAAGGGGTTTACAACTTGGTAGGGTGGAAACATCTTTTATTGGTTGTTTTCTACTACCAAGAGTGGATGAGTGTGTCATGAGATATACTTTAAATTTTGGTGAGGCTCTATGTCTGATGTCAAGTCAAATCATTGTTACAATGGCACTGATATGGGGATAAGACATTGAGGTCCTAAAATATATCTTGTAGCTTTTATTCATCCATGCTATAAATATATTAACACCTAAATAAATTACATCAGGTTTAATAACATATGAAAACACCATACTTGAACCCTTGGAAGGAAAGGAAACCACAATTAGTGTTTGTCTTTGTACGAATCTTATTTATCCCTATTGGCAAAAAATCAATGCTTCGATATTATATAGTACTATAGTAAATAATTATACAATATATAATTGAAATGCATTTTATAATAATATGATATATTATTAGAAATATTATATTTTATTTAAAATATATACCTAAATACATAACATTAACAAAAAACACAAATAATATTTGATTAATTTTCCTAAAGACCCAGGATTGGTTTGATTGAGAATGACTAGAATGTGACACTTTTTTTATTTATGTTTACTATTTGAAAGTATGCCAATCTATGGACTATCAAACATCATATTATATTCTATTAGTATTTGATTATCCTTATCATATAAATACACATGTGTGGTACACCTATCATGATCTATTTTCCTTTTATATCCATCAGAGTTATTAGCATGTGTGGAGCAGTGTACATGTTAGTAGTTACCACTAAACCTAATGTGTCATGTTTCAAAAATAGATATTATAGTATAGATCTATATCATGTTATTTTTCATCAATATTATAATTTATTTTAGTTTAATTTTTTTTATGAATATTATATTAAGATCTACAGATGAATCTAGGACTGATCACCAGTCAACCACATTTTCTCTCAATCAATAAATCCTCAAGCATGGAATTTGCATTGTATCAACAATGGTGCCCCATTATGTACCCATGTGGCATGAACTTTGGAAAAAAATTGAGAATTATTTAAACAATAATGAAAGAACCAAGATAGACTCCATAACATTGATGTATTACCCCAACATTAAAAACATTGCATTGTTGATTCGATTTGCATATCAGATATGGAGTCATTCCGTAATAAAATAAAACATAGGGAATAAAATATGCCACCATCTTGGAAGCTATAAAATACATTTTAATGGGTACAAGGAATGTAAATCCAAAAATTGCCCAAATTTTAGGCATGTATATGATATGAGCCATTTGGTTTACAATATACCCAAAAATATGTTGTTATTGCCCCACATCAGCACCTCCCATCTCACTTTGAAGTATTTCACCACTTGCAAGTTCTATATGGGATTCCATTTATTCCATGGGTATGATTATGGTGTTTTTTTATGTTCTTAACCTTAATGTAATTTCACTAGGATTCAATATATTCATAGTATAGATGAAGATAAGTTTCAATGTAGGCTTTGAAACCTTAAAGTCTTATTTCCATATCAACAACATTGTAACATTGATTTGAGTCACATAGTAGATATGTAGTTTTTCATAATCAAATTAGCCTCATGTCATACTTTTTAATCCATAACAATAGCAAAAACCTAATCAAATAACTCACCACCTTGAAAGTTGTGTTCCCCTTTCCAACGAGTGCAATTCGTGTACATCATCATTCATGTCTATAGAAGAACAACATCATTTTAAAGACTCAACCCACTTAAATGCAACAAACATATTGGTAACAATGCATAATAAAGAAATGCTAAAATCCTTAAATGTTGGAGTTTCAAAATATAAACCTAAATAAAACAAGGATACAGAGACTCACCAAAATGGTAGTCAACTTGAATCAATTGTGCTTCTATTCAAGGGGAAAAAAATTATGCTAATATCAAATCTATAGGTGAAATCAAGATTGGTTAGTGGATTAGTTGGATAAATTGTTCACATTATCTACAATCTAGAATCAAAACCACCATCATTACCAATGTACATAGTTATTGTATTAAAAACTACTTTGATCGACCATCGAATAGTAACAATCCTTTACATTGTTATGAACCCATGATATATCTCTTCTCTTTACTTTATTAGTATAGTAGTTGTTATGGACATATATGCTTTGTAAGTCATCCCATGAGAATTTTGTTTTATCCCACATGCATATGAAGTAGTAGTTGCTTAAATTAGAATTCACTCATAAGCAAGTGTTGAGGATAATGAAGGCATTGACAAATTTATTGTATTGAGCTTGCTCAAAGGAGGTTGCCCCCTCAAATTGGTCTACTATCAATAGAATCATTTCAGTGCTTCAGCTAATTTTATTAATATGTTATTTCATGTTTTCTTATCAATTGTTGTAGGAGGCTCCTTTCATTTGGTATCAGAGCACTTTCTAGGACCAAATTTTTTCTGTTACATAATTTTTTTACAATATTTTTCTCAAAAATTTCAAACTTTATTTTACTATATAACTCTATTCTACATCACCATAATCATTTTTGGATTAGGATAAAACCTAACCACATAACTATGGGAAGTGCTTGGGTAAAATCCCTAAAAATCATTGTGATGAGTACCATAAGAACCCCTAAGTAGCTAGCACATTAAGAGAACCTGTCAACAAAATAGGCAACAACCCCTTCCTAATTGAGTAGTTCCCATCTATGAGGAAAACCAAGAGCTATCGCTAAGAGATAAATCCATGGATAGAAAATTTCTAGAGAGTGGTACTCACTCAGATGACATTGGTGGCCAGAGTGTTATTTTTAAAAAAAACTCTTAGGCAGCCATTGAAAATCAGGGCCCATTTCTATTAGTTTAGAATATTTTCAAGACTAATCACTTTGTAGAATATCTACAAACTATCAAAAGACTTTCAGGTAGATGTTTGATAGAAATGAGAATCTATAAACTACCCACAGAGTATCATTAGACTCACAAAGGACTTATATCTAGATAAAAACTAGAAAATAGAAAAATCAAATCAAATCAAATATTTTTTTTTGTTTTTTTACAATATCTCTCCATTTGTATTCCCGTTGATCTTCAAACTTTATCTAGAAACCTAAAATTTAATTATCTACCTTTTCTCCCTTGAGGCCCCATATCCCAATTCCACTCCTAATTCCCTCAAATCTCAATTTACCCTTTTTTTGGGTTTTACCATAACTTCTATTTTTGTCTGTTTGCTTCAAAAAATTTCCCTAGTGTTCCTCTCGACATTTTGCTTCTTTGGCCCTCTTTGATAAATTTTTCAATTTTTCCATTTTCACCCCTAAAATTGCCCTCATCTTCGTCAATCATACTCCCACTAAGATAAATTTTTTTAATTAAAATCCTCTTTACCCCTTCTATTTTTGTCCTATTTCAAAACTTTCCTTACTAAACATGTCTCAACTTTAGTTTTCCTACCCATTGTAAAAAAAATTAATTATTCGGGTCATGGTAGTAACCTGAATAGTAGAAAATAACATGAAGGATGAAATTATCACCCTCAAGAGCCATATCAAATATCTTGATGAAACACTTCTTGGCCTCAATCTTCAACAAACAACCATGAACAATAGATGGCATCTAGAGTCCTCTTCAGACATCAAGTTTCCTTCTTCCAACACTTTTCATGGGACAAATCTCAATTTTCCATGATTCAATGGTGTAGATCCAACTAGATAGATCTATTAGGCAGAACAATATTTTAGTCTGTATAATACTTTTGATGCCAACAAGGTCCCACTTGCATCCTTTCACTTGGGACTTGAAGCCCTTCAATGGTATCTACCAAGGCTCATGACAAGCCCATGTGGACTAATTTTTTCACCCTTCTTTTATAATGGTTTGGACCTAGTGCTTTTAATGACTTCATTAGAGAACTCACTAAGCTTCACCAAATAGGAATTATGTTAGAATATCAAACAAAATTTGAAAAACTGGCCAATCACATAGAGGGATTATTTGATGAATTTTTTAGGATTTATTTTTTCAGTGGACTGAAGGATGCAATATGATCTGAGGTCAAAATGTTTTGGCCTAACATAATGATGAAATCCTTAGGGTTGGTTAAGTTGGTAGAGGACAAGATCATAACTCAATAATGATTCAAACCCAAATTTTCTTCATTCAAAAATATAGCTCCACAATGCACTCACATAATGCCAGCCCCCAAAACCACTCCTATAAAATGTTTGATTGAAGTAGAGATGCAAACTCATAGAGAAAAAGGAATATGTTGTAATTATGATGATAAATTCACTTGGATACATCGATGTGTCAAGAAAAAGTTGTACCTATTGAATGTGAACTCTCTACCTAAAATTGAATATTGGGAAGATGCTTAGGATACAACAGATGATTACGAAGAACCTTAGCCAATTGTGGAATTTGATTCTCAGGAAGACTAACCAAAGATCTCTCTCCATGCCTTAGCAAGAGTCACTACCCCAAAAACTATGTAGGTTAGAGGTTACTTCAAAAATCTCCCTCTCATAATACTCATTGATTCAGGTAGCACTCATAATTTCATTGACCCTCAGATTGCCAAATAAGTTGATTGTTTTATCCATCCTTGCTCCAGCTTTGAAGTCATGATTGCTAATGGAGTCACCTTACCATGCAAAGGGATGTGTTGTAATGTGTGTATATCTATTGGAGATTATAATTTGTGCTCTAACATGTTTGCCTTGACCTTAGGTGGATGTGATGTTGTTTTGGGAGCCCAATAGTTATGCACACTTAGACCCATCTTATGAGATTTTGCTAAATTTTGAATGCAATTTTTAGATAATGGGGAAAAAACACGCATTGAAAGGCTTACAATCAAGATCTCTTAGCATCATAAGTTCACATCACATGGAAAAGCTTCATAATAAGAATTCACATGGCATCATTGTCTAGCTCTATTCCATTCAAATGCAACCATCATCAGTCTCTACTACTCCTAATCTATAAACCATTTTACAGAGGTATGAAAGTGTCTTTATCAACCAATTGGATTGCCACCTTCAAGGTTGGAGGACCACCATATCTAGCTCTTTCCTATAAGCATTCCTCCCAACATCAGTCTTTATCTCTACCCATTTTAGCAAAATACCAAGATCAAGATACTCATTCGAGACTTACTGAAGTAAGCCATTATTCATCCCAGTACCAGCCCATATTCTTCCCCAATTCTCCTTATCCAAAAAAAGATGGATCATGGCACCTCTGCATTGATTTTTGTGCACTTAATCACATCATAATCAAGGACAAGTTCCTGATCCTTGTTATTGATGAGCTTTTTGATGAGCTTCATGGTGCTCAATTCTTCTCCAAGTTAGATCTCCACTCTGGATATCACCAAATTCAGCTCTATGAGGATGATATTCCTAAGATAGCTTTTTGTACGCATGATGGCCACTATGATTTTTTGGTCATGCCCTTTGGCCTCACTAATGCTCTTTCAACATTTTAGGCATTGATGAATAAAATATTTTGGCCTTACCTACAAAAATTCATTTTGGTCTTCTTCAATGATATCCTCATCTATAGTCAAACATGGTCTAAGCATCTCAAAATCTAGAACTTGTACTACAACTTCTCTCGGAGCATCATCTTTATGCAAAAAAATCTAAATGTACTTTTGGCTAGAATAAAGTGGAGTATCTTGGGCATATTGTTTCAGCCCAAGGGGTTCAAGTGGATCCTAAAAAAGTAGATGCCATGGCAAATTAGGCTCATCCTTAAACACTCAAGGCCTCCATGGTTTTTTGGGTTTGACTGGATACTATCACAAGTTTTTCAAATATTATGGGAAGATTTATCTTCCTTTATAGCTATGTTGAAAAAGGATGCTTTTACTTGGACACTAGTTACTGAGTGTGCATTTGAAGAACTAAAACAAGCTATGTGTACTACCCCTATTCTAGCCATGCTAGATTTTACCAAGACCTTCACTATTGAGAGTGATGATTTTGGTAATGGAATTGGTGTTGCTCTCCTTCAAGAAGGATGCCCTACTATATTCACTAGAAAATCCCTTTCTAGTAAGAATTTAGTGATCTCTAATTATGAGAAGGAAATGATGCCCATTTTACATGTAGTATAGAAGTGGCAGCCATACCTATTGGGGAATCATTTTTGCATCAAAACTAATCACCAGAGTCTAAAATATTTCTTAGAACAATGGGTCTCCACCCCATCACAATATAAATGGGTTAGAAAACTCATGGTTTATGACTATGAGATCACTTACAAGAAGGGTAAGGATATTATTGTGGCTGATGCTTTGTCTTGCACATTTGTAGATCAAAATTCCCTTTCAGTTATTTTTATGCCTATTTTGAATTGGTTGGATGATGTACAACAAGGGTATGCGAATGAAACCTCATTATCTCAAATCATTCAACAATTGGCTACTAACACCTATGTTATACCACATTATTCATGGGCTAGTGCTTCTCTGTGATACAAGGGTCATTTGGTGCTTCCCTAGAGCACAGATCTTCAACAAGTGGAATTTTATGAACTCTATACTTTTTTTTCTGTAGGGAACTTATGATTTCTCAAAACTTATGAGCGGGCATAATGCAACTTATTTTTGAAGGAGATGAAAAATTCAATCCAACAAATGGTGGTTAAATGTGATACTTGTCAAAGCAACAAGGGTGAAACAACACTCATCCTTAGGTTGCTCGAACCCTTGCTCATCCCTACCAGGATTTGGATAGATATTTCTATGGATTTTATTAAGGGGATCACTAAATATGGATGGAAAATGGTGATCTTGGTTATGGTTGATTACCTCTCCAAATATAGTCATTTTTGTGCCCTCAACCATCTCCATACTGCCTCTATAGTTGCACAATTTTTTTTGGACCAAATTTTTTGTCTTCATGGCATTCCTTCATCCATTGTTTCATATCATGATGCAACCTTCACTAGTCATTTTTGGAAATAATTGTTTCATCGCACTGGTACCCAACTCGAGATGAGTTATGGATATCAGCCCCAAATGGATGGTCAGATTGAAATTATCAACAAATGCTTGGAAACTTTCCTTCATTGGTTCACTTCAGAATAACATTAGTAGGAAAATTGGATCCCTCTCATTGAATGGTAGTATAATACCTCCTACCACACTTCAACAAAAATGACTCCATATGAAGTAGTCTATGGTCAAGGACCACCAGTGCTTCTTCCATACACCCCCAAGAGTTCATCAGTCTAAGCAATTGACATGCTTCTTCAAACTTGGGATCAAATTCTCAGTACCTTATGAGACAATCTTCATATGGCACATAATAAAATGAAACAATAGACTGATCAACACCATTCTGAGTAGACTTTTCAAGTAGGTGATATGGTTTTTCTTTGCCTATAACCATACAATCAATCCTCCCTAAAACTCAAAGGGCGTCATAAGCTAGCTCCCAAGTTCTATGGGACTTATAAGGTTCTTCAAAATATTGGGTCAATTTCTTACAATTTGGAACTCCCACCTTCTTCGTGATTTCAACCAGTATTTCATGTCTCTTGTCTGAAGAAGAAAGTTTTTGGCACAAACATCAAAGTGTAGACTATTTTACCAGAACTTGATAATGAAGGATCCATTCCTCTTGAGCTAGAGGCAATCTTGGATAGGCACACATGCCAACTTCACTCCTATTCCATCATCAAGGTTTTAATTCAACTACATGGAATGCAACTGGAGAATGTAACATGGGAACCACTATTTCAGATTCAACACCAATTCCCACATCTGAAGTTTTGAGGACAAATATTTTTCTAAGAGGGAGGGGATGCTATGAACCCATGATATCTCTTCTCTTTACTTTGTTAGTATAGTAGTTGCTATGGATCCATATCCTTTGTAAGTCATCCCATGATCATTTTGTTTTATCCCACATGCATATGAAGTAGTAGTTACTTAGATTAGAATTCATATATAAGCAAGTGCTGAGGCCAATGAAGGCATCCAAAAATTTATTGTGTTGATCTTGGTCAAAGGAGGTTGCCCCATCGAAGTGGTCTATGATCAATAGAATCATTCCAGTGCTTCATCTAATTTTATTAATGTGTTATTTCATGTTTTTTTATCAATTAGTGCAGGAGGCTCCTCTCATACATCTTGTAGTTCATGATATTACTCAAGGAAATCATAGACAAATACCTATAAAATATTCATGGTGCCTAACCATACATAATTCATAGGGAATGAATCTTGAAAAATCAACAGTTGATATTGGAAACATAGATCATCAAGGATTGACCTTCACTATTATATTGAGAGTATGATCTATTGGAATCACAACCACTAAGAGTGGGGGTGAATCAATACCCTTAAAAACAATCCCTTTTACTTTAATGTATCAATTTTGTATCCATCAAATGCATATGTATAACAACCATTCCATCAACATCACATGATCTATCAATATCACAAAGAAAGCATACTCATAGAAAGCATAAAATATGAGAACACATCACAACACATAATCTATGTGGGAAACCCTCATGGGGAATAAAACCCACTAAAACATATCTTGTACAACTTATACTATAAAACCATGAATCAATTTAGTTGAGCACCAAACCAACAAAGAAGCACCAACTCCTTGAATTTATCTAGCACCAACTAGAATTTAGCAAAAACCCACTTACAAGGAGGCTACAACCCCCTAGGTAACCAAGCACCAACTCGACCACCTCTTGACCAAGCACACAATAAACCAAGAAATTTATTTCTACCTTGATATTGTTGTGTTCTACAACTGATTATGGATACTGTAAAATATTTCTTCTTCAACCACTCTTAAATAACCTCTTTCTTAATCAATTTTATCTTCTATATAACAGTCATATCAACAACTCTTGATTTTGCCCTTACTTATCTCTGATATTCAAACTCATTCTCTCAACACATACATTCCATAATTATGCTCTCTACCTCAACATATGAATATCTACAGTCATATGAAACTCTTCTCTTCTACTAAACTCATGTATAACACATGAAGGTCTTATTGTTCTCTTTCATTTGCAAACAAGATCATTGTTTGATTTCTTCCATCAAGCATTACAGAGAGTCACCACAAGCATATATGGTATGGATTGATATCCATCCTTACATCTCTACCCTTCCCTTAAAAAAATTAGATGTTTAATTCAGTCGCTCCACACTCTCTAGACCAAATAGGCCTAAAATACCTTCCTCTTATACTAGTCTCTTGAACACTCATTTTTCAATCTCTTATGTTGATCAAAGCATAAAATCAACAAGGTTCATATTTCATTACCAATTATGACACATTACACACAAGGAACAAACATAATTTGATCAAATTTAGGTTGGTCATGCTCATTTATATTTCAATCTCCCTTTAGGCCAAAATAGACCTAATGCAATTAGGCCTATCCACTCCCTGGACAAATAAAGACCAAAAATGGCCCATAAGTTCCTCAAAAATAAACCAAACCTATTCAAACACTTTAAGGCTAAGATTTATGAGTCTCCATCATGCATAAGGATCCTCAAACCATTTGCTTAAACTAAGATTGCACCATTAGGCATCATATCTTCATTACGTCTATTGAAGACCTAATTCCAAAAATTACTACCCTCTCTCACTCAAACAATACCTCTTGTTTCAATATGAAAATCATACAAAATCATAAAACATCTTTAAACATGGAGAACAAACTCCAATACAAACCTTCATGCATCAAACAACTTGCCTTCAAATTCCTCAATCTACCATGACTCAAATCAAAATAGGACATCATCTTAGCAAGCTTATTGTTTAAAACCTTCACTCTATTTTGAAAACACAGAGCACTAATATGTGTTTATCAGACCTCTTATGAACTAATTTGAGACAAATTCAATAATTTTATTGCCCATCCATTACCTTAACGTCATCTTGATGCATAAACAACACTCAACTCTTCATGGCACTCTTCAAATTCACTTAATGACTTAACTTTGCATACACAGTCAATACCTTGTTAATAAGAACATATAAATTATATTATCCTCAAGCCTTTGAACATATTCATGTCATTCAAAACATTGCTATTTCTTGACGCATAAATTTCACTACCTCTATCATGTCACTACACATAAGACCCACTTTGGAAGCTCATAACTTGATCTAGAGAATACATCAAGATACCAAACTTGTAGGGAAGGATTTTGGCACTATAAAAAACACCTTCATGAAACCCTTTGACCATAGTTGAATTTTTAGGTACATATAATAAATACACAAACAAACTAATCTCTTCATACCTTTAAGATGTTCAATGATGGTCTAGTTTCTCTTCAGATAGAATGGCACTTTTTATCTCTCCAAAGGATAATGAGAAACACTATAACCTCATAAATGCATGTAGGGAACCCTCATAACATCCTCTATCACCTCAATGACTTGTATACATGGCATACACTCTCAAATCCATCATGAATACTACTTTGTCATTATTACACCATGTACCTCATAATACTTTGAGAATAATGACAACTAATACCATGCTCAACAATATCCCCTTTGTAATTGATGTCAAACCATTCTCAAAATGTCTCTTTCTCAAACTAATCCTTCTCCCTCATTTTGATCTTTCTCCACCTTTGACATTAATGACAAAGGGTCTCTTCCTCAGCCTGCCTATTTTATCCTTAGACCTAAAAACACTCTTTTCACTTAACCACATCAAAAAAATCTTTGTGAATCTCTGAAGTATCTCACACATGCTCCCCCTATCATCATTCACACCTTGGTCCACTTGAATTTGACAAATCTGACCAATCTCTTAAACCATCATCCATATAGAGATAGACCTTATCAATTCCCTTCATCTTAAAATTTGACCTATAACTCACTCTTTCTTACCATTAGAAACCTTATAGTACTATATGAATTTATTATCTTTATATATTTACCTGGGACAATCACACATTGAGCTAACAATTCTCCCTCAGCCCATGACCATCTAATCAACCAAGAATAACTCCTTGGCTCATATCCCACAAGATTCATGCCCATAATTCACATTATTATCAAGGAAATTGATTTATATACCCATAAATCCATGATTCACATAAACCATATCAAACTAATACATGCATATCTCTCATAAGAACAACATACCTTGATTGAAGACATCTTCATCACATATGAGTTGCCACTGATGATCAACACACTAACTCATTTCACTCTTTGAACCAAATTATTAGCTTGAAATTTATATCAATTGATTAAAAACCTCAAATTAAACACAAATAACTACCTTTCAATGATTTTAATATCAAGAACATACTCAACATTTTGTCTCACCTAAAACCATGCTCACAAGAGCTCTTACACTGTCAAAAAGCCTGCCTTGAATATTTGAAGTATATACTCAAATTTTAAAAATAAACACATTATAAATTCACATTTATATAACCTTCATGACCTTAGGTTAATCAAAACATCCATTATATTTCACCACATAGGTAAACAGACCTCAAACTGACCATTTCCAAATGCTCACTCAGAACTGCAAACAGGCCTCAAACACCTAGTTAAAGAATTTTAAATTTTAACACCTTCATAAGAGTTTATAATGAATAAAAATACATAAAAATAAACCTTTTATACCTATATAACATCTTCTATCAGATATATCAAAAGATATTGTGTCAATTATTGGTCTTGTAGACCAATTTGTTGAACTTTTTTCTCACAATCCTTACACAACTAGATAAGCCATTTTGGATTCCATATTACAACCTATTAATGTGAATCTTAACCTTATATTAGGAATGTATAGGTCATATAAATAAATAAATAAATAAATAATCTATTTTATTGTATACATCACCTCATGATATAACATTTCATACTTTTCACTCCATCTTGCATACCCAGGACTATCATTTTGTCTTGAGAATTAGTCATGGTGAACATGTATTCCAACCCCTGTGTGGACACAATAAATAAGTCCTAATGAATTAATATGATCCTTAAATATATTTATAACATCTAAAAACACAAATATAAATAATTATAATGGAAAATATTAAATATATAAGCCAATGTTTGAAACTTACACCTTCAATGTCTCAACTTCACTAGACAAGTCATCTTATGATCAATATTTTCAGCATTTTTAATGATCTCAAAAACATATTAAAAAAATGTACATGTGTTATAGGTATTTAAAAACAACCCCATGTAATTTAATTCATTCTTAATCCATGATACTCATCCATAATCTCATTCTTTTAGACACCTAAATTTGGCCACCAATGACCTCCAATCAGGGTTTTGACCAATTTCCACCAAAATGCATAATTTGGCCTAAAACACTAAAGTGAATTAAAAGATTTGAAAATATTATATTCAAGTGATTATTTTTTCTATGGTATAATTAAATGAGTAAATTCAATTTATGGTCCAACTAAATTTGATCAGATCATTTCGAATCAAAATGCTAATTTTGTACTTGGGTGCTCTGGATTGCTCTTTTATATTAAAACTCTTACATGAGACATGTGCCATTGTTATTTTGTGTTGGAAACATCCTAAATGGTAATATGGTTCCAATTCATCTAACATCAACTTCCAATTCTAATCCAGTCAAATTTTGAGCTAAAAATGAGACATTTTGACCAATTTGATTAATTTATGCACTAGAGGGCCAAAATTTGCACCAAAGTGAATAATTATGCTTAAGAGATAATTAAACCAAATTAAGATCCTAATTTAATTATCTATGTGGAATTAATAATAACTAAAAATTAAATTCAAAAATGCAAATATCCTAGCTTTCATGATTACCTTTTGTGAGTTGTCTCAAATTGGAAATATCAAAGGAATATGCCAAGAATATGCTAAAGACACCCATTCAACCTAATCATTCATATTTTGTCACCTTTCAAACTCAAATTTAGTTATTAATCTCAACCATGGTCCAAATTTAACCCATTCCAAGCCAAATTGAAGCATATAAATACAAGGCCTTACCTATTGAATTTGAAGCTCTCACATGCTAAAGTTATAATGCTAAATTGATTCCAAAGCTTCATGTAAATTAATGTTATAATTCCCAAATATTGAGCCAATCCAATCCAAATACATAAGGTTCCAAGGATAGATGGAGGTATCCAAGATTCTATTGATGTAGACTTCATGAGCACAAACTGAGTAAGCCACTACAACAAGCATTTTAGAGCATCCAAGGAAGGTGAAAGGAAGGTTTCTTTTGATTTTTAGTTGTGTTTTCTATTCATGTTTTTTTAACTAATCTCCACATTTGAGATATGGTTGGGGTGTTATTTTAGTGTGTTTTTTAATTTATTTGGTTTATTCACTAACACAATACTAATCTCCCCCTATTGCAATCCTATGTTCATAATTCTCACTTCTGCCTAGTTTTTCTCATCGTCTTCACTATTCACTTTTTAATGATATGCCAAATTCCATGACTAGATTATTATATTTGAAGTTTTTAACCTGATCAAAAACCACCATGGACATGAATGATAAGTCAAAATATTCAAATTCCATCCATTGTGCAACTTTGACTCAGTCAACCTTACCTGCTATACAATTTTTTTGAGAAATAAGGGATTTCCTATAGCTTCCACTCACTCATCTGATAGACTAATGCATCTTAGAGGTACCTGGGAGATTCCTCTACATGTTAAAATGACCAAAATATAGCATACAAACCATTATGATCCATTTCCAACAATATATTTCATATCAGATCACTATGAAGGTTTTCGGAAGGTTTAGATTACCTTTCATTCTTAGCAATCATTCATAAAGGATGGCCCATCAACTCCAAAACCAATGCTAATAAATTTAATCTAGGACCATTCCCTAACTACCATGATCTACTTGGATCCTCATAAAAAGGTTTCATGTGCCAACAAGCATAATAAAATCTTTTTTAGGTCTATAATACCTCATTTTGTGCACATAAAAACCTCAACACCAATTTTCCTACTTTCTTCTTTAGAATTTGATCTCAAGCTTGGTCAAAAAACTTGATACAACCTCTCATACCTCTGACAATACTTTTAAGAGCTCTAATATGCTAGGAAAAGAAATTTACCCCTCATTAGACCACACTAGGTCTCTTTACACATTAGACACTGAACTATCAGTCATACTTAGACCTTGAACACACCTTGAAACCTCTTATAATGATTTCACCACCTCATTCTCATTCTATACAACCTAATACCATGCTCACATACTACCAATCTTCCTCTTACAAGCTTTATATATCTCACCTCATCATGCTACCAATCCTATGCCTTCTCACTAGGTCTCTTCATGTAAGGACTAAGCCTCAAAACTGACTGTGGAACTTTTCTGAAGGCTTCTTTGCCTCTTTCTCATGCTGACACAACTTTATACACTCTCTCATTTCTATATTGACATTGATGAAAACACCTTATTTTCATACAACATCTACCAAAACTCAACAATCATCCACCAAGCTTTCTTCTTCCACAAGTTAATAAACATACTGATCTTGCAAATTACCTTCACAATCTTAGCCATCTTATGCTTCTAGAATCACCTTCAAGCTGTCAAGCCTTATCCAAAGGACTTGCTCTGATACCAATTATTGGAAGCACAACCACTAAGGAGGAGTGAATCATTTCCATTAAAAACAATCCCTTTTTACTTCAATTTCTCAATTTTTTATCCATCAAGTGCATATGTATAACAACTATTCAATCAACATCACATGATCTATCAATATCATAAAGATTGCATACTCATAAAAAGTATAAAACATGAGAACACATCATCTATCTGAGAAACCCTCATATGGAATAAAACCCACTAAATCATAGCTTAGACAATTTATCCATAAAACCATGAATCAATTCAGTTGAGCACCAACTCCCTGAATTTATCTAACACCAACTAGACTTTAGGAAGAAGCCACTTGCAAGGAGGCTACAACCCCTAGGTAATCAAGAACCAACTCATCCACCTCTTAACCAAGTACCCACTTAACTAATAAATATATTTCCACCTTGATCTTGTTGTCTTATGCAACTGATTATGGATACATGTCAATATTTGTTCTTCAACCACTCTCAAACATCCTCTTTCTCAAGTAATTCTATCTTCTATATTTTAGGAATATCAACAACTTTAAATTATACCCTTACTCAGATATGATCTTAAAACTCATTCTCTCAACACATACATGCCATAATCATGCTCTCTAACTTAGCATATGAATATCTATAACCACATGCAACTATGCTCTTCTACTAAACTCATGCACAACACATGAAGGTCTTCTTGCTCTCTTTCATTTGCAAACAAGCTCATTATTTTCTTTCTTCCATAAAGCATCATAGATATTCATCACAAGAATATGTGTCATGGATTGATATCCATACTTACCTATCTACCCTACCCTTCAAAGAAATCAGATATTCAATTCATTCACTCCACACTCTTTAGACCAAATAGGCCTAAAAATCCTTCCTCTTATATTAGTCTCTTGAACACTCATTTTTTTAATCTCTTATGTCAACCAAAGCACAAAATCAACAAGGTTAATCTTTTATTACCCATTATAACTTGTTACACACAAGGAACAAATGTAATTTTATCAACTTTAGGTTGGTCATACTCCTTTATATTTCAATCTCCCTTTAGGCCTAAATTAACCTAATACAATTACGTTTATCCACTCCATGGACAAACAAAGACCCAAAATGGCCCATAAGGTCCAAACAAATAAACCAAACCTATTCAAACACTTTAAGGCCAACCTATATGATTATTCATCATGCACAATGATTCTCAAACCATTTACTTACATTTAAAATGCACTATTAGGCCTCATCTTCATTAGGTCTCATGGAGACCTAATTCCAAAAAGGACTACCCTCTATCAATAAACAAAGACCTCTTGTTTCAATATTAACATCATAAACAAGAATAAAACATATTTAAACATGGTGAAACAACTCAAATACAAACCTTCCTGCATCAAACAACTTGCCTTCAAATTCCTCAAGCCACCATGACTCAAATCAAAATAGGACATCATCTTAGCAAGCTTACTATTTAAAACCTTCACTCTATTTTGCAAACACATATCACTGATATGTGCTTAAAAGACCTCTTGTGAACTAATTTGAGATAAATTCAACAAGTTTAATTCCCCTCCATGACATTAAGATCATCTTGATGCACAAACAACACTCAACTCTTCTCGATATTCTTCAAATTCACTCAATGACTTAACTTTGCATACATAGTCAATACCTTGTTAAGAACAACAAAGAGCTTCTATTATCCTCAAGCATATAGACATATTCATGTCATTCACAACATGACAAAAAATCCCCTTATGACTTTATGAGGTCATCTTGACATCAAAATAATATTTCAACTCATGACACAACCTCTAAATAAACACCACTTCAACATTCTTAAAGATTGCTATAAACTTGTCATGCTATAGGAATGATTACCTTCAGAACTTTTTTACTCACCTTAAGGGCACAAAAAACTTGTAATCTCACTCTTATAACAAAATCCATACCATGGATCACATTATCAACACTATATACCTTCAAAGGCATTGGTCTTATAGACCAATTTTCAACTCTCACACCACTTATTTTGTCTTTGCTACTTAGACATCACCTTGCACTCAAACAAACATTTCGAACATGATAAATATTATAACAAACATTTCATAAAATCAATGTAACACCCCACTAATCTATATAGGTTAAATAAGATCCATTTACATCATGAACATTCACATTAGGGTTTATAGACACAAGAAGCCTTAAAACCCTCATACCCCTATTCATCATGTCTTTGAGATATTTATTCATAAATAGGATCAATATGACCATTTACAAGCACTAACCAGAGATTTAAGACATTAATAACACATCCAAGCACTTTGATCATCCATCCAAAGTGACCAAAAGCTCCATACCACTCATCAAGTCACTCATGTTTGCCAAAAACACAAACCTTAAGCACAGTCCTCTATCATTGAGATTTTATTACAGGCACACTTTAAAAACTTCATAAATGCATGGAACAAGACTACAATGAGGTAACATCATACAACACTCAGAATGCCAATTTAAGACCAATAGAGAGGTTATAAATCCACTTTAGTGAACCTAGGTTCTCTAAGCAAAAACATCATCAACAAACTCTAACTTTGACCCACATTAAATGTGCCCATATATACATCCAAGTCTCCAAATCATTTTGAGGATAATCAATAAAAATTATACTTCATATTTTCTTTTTACACCAATATTTTTTGACCTCTTCCATAGATTTTGTAGGCAAACAAAATGATATCAGGTCCCAAAAACTTATGCACAATCACTTGAATTCAAACCCCAATGGTTATATTTTTGAATGCCCAATGACTATTTCCTAAAGCATAAATTTCACTACCTATATCACGTCACTACACATAGGACCCACTTTGGAAGCTCATAAGTTGAGCTAGAGAATACATCAAGATAGCAAACTTGCAAGGAAGGATTTTGGCACTATAGAAAACACCTTCGTGAAACCCTTTAACTAGAGTTGACTTTCTAGGTACATATAATAAATACACAAACAAATTGGTCTCTTCATACTTGTAAGACATTCAATGATGGGATAGTTTATCTCAAGCTAGAATGTCATTTTTTATCTCTCCAAAGGATAATGAGAAACACTAGAACCTCACAAATGCATCTAGGGAACCCTCATAACATCCTCTATCACCTCAATGACCTGTATACATGGCATACACTCTCAAATACATCATGAAGACCACTTTGTCATTATTATACCATGTACCTCATAATACTTTGACAATACTGACAACTAAGACCATGCTCAACACGCTCCGTTAATGACATATATATCTCCTCTGCTTTTACATTTGAACATTTTGTAAGAGTGAAGGATTGTCAATATGTAAATTTAAGGAAATCATAGGAAAAAATATTAAGATAATTTCCTTTTCCACTTAATTTTTATGAGCTCTAATTGCAATATATTATTTTATACATTTACAGAATGGAATTTTTTTAAAAATGGATGGGATTATCTTCTTTTATAAGCTCTTTTATAGTTTTTTATATCTTATTTGAAAAATACAATGTGTACAAATGCAAATCATTTTATCATGATAAACCAACATTATGTTTACATATTAGGCTACTGAAATGTGTCTAGGTGTAAAAGTGTTAAACATGCTTGTAAGAACAAGTGGATAAGCTAGACTAATGGATAGGTGCCACATGATGAAAACACAGAGTCAAAATGGAGCCCAGGTGGTCTATGCCTATCCTCATCAGAGTTTGGGTAAATTATGGTGAGTTGAAGGTGAACTCGATGTAGTTTCAAACCAATAAAAATGATCTCAAAAATGAAAATATAAAAATGCATAGGACACCCTAACAACTCTACCACGAACAAGGATAACACCCAACAAAATGTCAACATCCCATTAGTCATCATCATTATCAAGCCACTATAGCCCCCATATTCACTAGATTATTATGTCTTATTCATTTAATTGTATTTGAATTAAGTACCAAATATTTTTCAAAGTGCATTCCACATGGGTGCATAAAGGGACATCATTCATGAAATAATGTGAATATTATGATATATGAGTTACCAATAGAGAGAAACTGTGGTTGATTTTCGATCGATCCTAGGTGGAAATGAGAGTTAAGGGTAAAGATGCTCTCAAAATGGATTTTATAAGGTAATTTAATCCTTTATCTATGCCCACTACAATTCCAAATATGTCATTCCAACCCAAAAATTCATTATATCTAGACAGGTACCTCTTTAGTGATACATTCTCAACATACTCATAAACAAGCAACAAATTTTTGGGATTTTAGTCCCATATTGACCATGGTGGAGGCTATATTACTATGTTTACTTCGAAATACTTCACATTATAATGTGAAGATAGGCAATAGATCCTGCCTCCTAAAAAAAGTGTCCCAACCATGAGCATTTGCCTACCATCAAAGACAAAAGAGTGATAAGGATGAAAAACCCCAGCATGCTAAAGAGATAAGGAGACACCAAACCATTTTTTATTGACATGTGTAGTTGATTAAAGCTCAGGGCTAAAATGGAAGGGTGATCTTTTGGGTTAGTGGAGGACTGGGGAACTTGAGTTGATCAGTTTTACATTACATTTAACTTGGGTTCATAAACTCAATAAAGAACCTTTTCACTTCCTTGATCTTGTTAACTTTTCTAATCCACCGTAGCTTTTTGTCATTGACATAGTTGTGATCATCAAAGATGTAAACACTCCAACCATTTGTGATTTTTTTTCTCAACCATCTGTTAGGGTGACCAAACATGAATATGTCATCCACCCTTGATAATATAAAATTCCCAATCAAGTATACCACCACCATGTAAGTTGTGCACCCCTTTGTAATGGGTACATATCATGTAATTCCAACAGTTTCCTTGAATATGGGTTTATTACACTATATGAGCCCTATAGGGTATGATATCATCTAAAATACCCTATCATTGTCCCTCACCATTATCACCTTGATCACACCTAAAATACCCTATCGATGTCCCTTACTAGAATCATGGATGAATATAAACTATAAAATAGACTCTTACATGTCAATCTCTTGTCCTAACATAAAAAACATTGCATCATTTATTAAAGTTACATATGAGACATGGAGTCCTACCATAATCAAATAAATTCTCATAACATCCTCATCCATATTTCACAAAATAAAACATACAATCCAATATGGTGCCACCTTACTTTGATATAATTGACAAATATCATTCTACACCACTATTACATTGACGTTTCAATTTAAATTTTAGCATAGCCATGTATGTACATGTAAATTATATGGGATGAGTGTTATCCATATGTCATTGTAAATAAATATGTTTGTCTTCCAAATGGTAAAATGTTTGTCAAAGCTAATATTATATTGTATTATTATATTAATTATAATAATATTTTTTTATGGACCCCTTAGTATATGGTATCCATTAAATTACAAGTATGTATGTTCTTAATCCTAATTAATTTAGCTAGGTATCAATATATTGGCAACATGGATGAATGGAACTTATAAGATAGATTATGGGATGTCAGTGTCTTATCCCAACATCAATTATAATGCAACATTGATTCAATTTGCACATTAAATGTAGAGATGTATAACAATTTAATATTAAAAATGGATGTAATAATAAAATGAGGTTGTGTTAAGCAAGAGATTGTAAATTAGTATAACCATTGATCTCATATAATATTACAATAGTATATACTATATTATTATTATATTATATAGTACTATAGTAAAATAATTATATAAAATATATAATTGAATTACATTTTATAATAATATGATATATTATTAGCAATATTATATTTTATTAAAAATCTATACCTAAATACCTAATATTAACAAAAAAAACATAAATAATATTGGATTAATCTTCTAAAAGACCTAGGATATTGAGAATGACTAGAATGCGATGTTTTTTTTTGTTTAAGTTTAATGTTTGAAAGTATGCTAGTCTATGGACTATTAAACATCATATTGTCTTCTAGCATGTGTGGTACACTTATCATGATTTTTTTGCCCTGTATAGCTATTAGAGTCATTAACATATGTAGAGAAGTGTACATGTTAGTTGTTACCACTAGACCTAATGTGCCATATTTCAAAACTAGGTATTGCAATGTAGATCCATACCATGGTATTATGTCAATCTTATCATTCAGTTGAGTTTAATGTTTTTTCATGAATGTCATATTATCCTTTGCATCTTCCAATTCCTCCTATTACTTGAGGCAATCGTAGAAAAATACCTATCAAAATGTCATGGGACCTAACAATAAATAAATCATAGGGAATGACTCTTGAAAAAATAACACTTGATAATGGCAACATATATTGTAAAGGTTTGAGCTTCATTGCTATATCAAGAGTACACTCCCTCAATGACATATATATCTCCCCAACTTTTACATTTGAATGTTTTGTAAGAATGAAGGAATCTCAATACGTAAATGTAAGGAAATTAGAGGGAAAATATTGAGAGAATTGATTTTTCCACTTCATTTGTATCAACACTAACTATAATATATCATTCTATATAATTACTGAATGGAATTTTATAAAATAATTGACTAGGATCATCTTTTTTTATAAGCTCTTCTATAATTCTATGTGTGTGTGTGTGTGTGTGTGTGTGTGTGTGTGTGTGTGTGTGTGTGTGTGTGTGTGTGTGTGTGTGTGTGTGTGTGTGATTTGGCAAAATACAATGTGTACAGATGTAAATCATTTTCTCATGGTAATCTAACATTATGTTTTTTAGGAACTTGGAGTACAATTGATTACTTTTTGTATATAAGCAACTAAACACGGAATTGAACTAGAAGCAATAAGTAACTAAAAATCAGAAATAACAAAGAATATGAGATACAAGAAACAACCCAAAAACTCGTATTAACACTCTTCCAAAATACAATGAAGAAATCACACTCTTCCACACCTCTTGGATGTACAGTATTTCTCTCAAGAGTTCTCTCACTCAACCAATATAGCAGACCTTCTAATCTTACACCTTGTAGATCTAATTGATCTTGCTTACAACTCTTCATTACAATACATGCCCCATGGGTCTCTTAAATAGGATCCAAGGCATACAATGATTAGACTTCCCAATTACAATAATTAGAAACACATACCCAAGACTTAAATTAGTCTTCACATGCAAACACTTAGACGTCCTTAAATTAGACCAAGTCTAATTCCGAAAATGCATGCACACACACAGGTGACCGGCGTCAGTTGCTGTCAGTCTGCACATGACCAACATCGGTCGATCCCTGACTGATGTCAACAGCCTTTGGTCCACGCCTAACTGATGTTGGTGATACTGCTGATTCCAGTTATTGGTAAAAGCCCAGCAACCTCCAAAAGAGCTCAACAATGAAGCTTTTAGCTCCATAACTTAGCAATCTCCCACTTGGAGATAAACAGCTGCACCTGAACCTGTAAAGCACCATGCTCTATCTTGTTTGCGTCTCCATCTTCAAGCTCAATCTTGAAGACCAACAAAATTTGAATGAAGATTCAACTTCTCATTTGTTATCGGCTTTGTTAACATATCTACAGGGTTCTTATCTGTATGGATCTTTTCTAGCTTCAACTATCCATCCTCTAATACCTGTCGAATGAAGTGGTACCTAAGCTGTATATGTTTGGTTCTTGAATGAAAGGCTAAATTCTTTGCTAAATGAATTGCACTTTGACTATCACTGTACAATCTGCAACTCTCTTGCTCCTTTCCTAAATCTTCCATGAACCGTGTCATCCATATAATTTCCTTTCTCGCCTCTGTGACTGTAATATATTTTGTCTCTATAGTAGACAGGGCAACTACCTTCTGCAACTTTGAAATCTAGCTAACTACCGTTCCACCAACAGTGAACACATATCCTATGGTGCTTCTCCTGCCATCTAAGTCACCTACCATATCTGAATCTACATACCCATGTAGAGAAGTGTTTGACTTGCCATAGCATAAATGCCTACTGATGGTCCCTCTTAGATATCTGAGAATCCATTGAACTACTTTCCAGTGTTCCTTTCCTAGATCGGCCATAAACTTGCTGACAACTCCCACTGCTTGGGCAATATCAGGTCTGGTACATACCATAACATACATCAAGCTCCCAACTGCTGAAGCATATGGAACTTTGCTAATGTACTCAACCTCATCATGTGATTTAGGACATTGTTCTTTGCATAACTTGAATTGTCCAACTATAGGTGTGCTTACCGGTTTTGCATCCTGCATATAGAACCTTTCCAACACCTTATTCACATAATCTTCTTGAGACAAAATCAACCTGTGATTTTTCCTGTCTCTCTTAATACTCATGTCAAGGATTTTCTTTGCTGCTCCTAAATCTTTCATGGCAAATGTGTGAGCAAATTTTACCTTTAGCTCAATAATTTCCTGCATGTGTGAACCTGCAACAAGCATATCATCCACATACAACAAAAAGATAATATAATGACCATTATCCAATCTGGTAAAATAAACACAATGGTCAAATTGACATTTACTAAAGCCATGCTTTGTCATAAACCTGTCAAACCTTAGATACCATTATCTTGGAGCTTGCTTAAGACCATATAGGCTTTTCTTCAACTTGCACACAAGTTTCTCCTTACCTGTGACCTCAAAACCTTTCGGTTGTTCCATATATATCTCTTCATCCAAATCTCCATGAAGAAACGATGTCTTAATTTCCTCATTCATGCCATGCTCCCACTATTTCCTAGATTCTACCTATATTGCCTCATCAAAACTCTCTAATTCTCCACCATCCGTTAGCAACACATAGTATAAAGAAGGGGAATAATAAATTGGAGGTTTACTTACCCTTGCAGTCCTCCTTATGGGCATTTGAGACTCATCAATAGCTTACTATCTGCCCAAATTTCATTTTGTCAGTGACCGATCTCGGTCATCTTTCTGTTTGTACCTGACTGACATTAGTTCTACCTGATCGATGTTGGTTCCTGTCTGATTGACATCAGTTACTGCTTGATGGACGTCGGTTCTTGTCTGACCGATGTTGGTCACTATCTGACTGACATCGATGCCTGTGTTTTCCTGTGACTGATGATTTTTACCCACGAGCTCATTTTGGATCATTACCTCATCCAAATCAAGATTGCACTGCTCAGTATTATTCAGCCTCTTAAGTTGATCACTGTACATCACCTTCTCATTGAAAACTACATCACGGCTCTTGATAATTTTTTTAGTTTTTAGATTCCACAACCAAAATCTAAAATCTCCAAAACCATAACTGATGAAAGTGCACTGCATGGATTTAGCATCTAGCTTCTTTCTATTTTTTTTATCAACGTGCACAAAAGCTTCAGAACCAAAAACTCTGAGAATTAAAAGATCTACCTTTTTACATGTCCAAGCCTCTTCTGGTATTCCACCATCCAGCATTGTAGAAGGTCCTTTGTTAATCAGGTACACTGCAGTATCCACAGCTTCTACCCAAAACTTTAAGGGCAAACTAGCACGCAACCTCATACTCCGTGCATGCTCCATTATTGTTCTATTCATCCTTTCAGCAACTCCATTTTGCTGAGGTGTCCTTGGAACCATCCTTTCCCTACATATTCCACTTATAGAATAGTAACTATTGAATTTATTACTGTAGTACTCACCACCATTATCAGATCTAAGGCACTTCAATCTCAAACCTGTTTCATTCTCAACTAAAGCTTTCCATTTCTTAAAAGTGTCAAAAACATCAGATTTCCTTTTTATGCAATAAACCCATACCTTTCTTGTAGCATCATCAATGAAAGAAACATAGTAATATGATCCTCCAATAAAATCTACTTGAGCTGGTCCCCACACATCTGTGTGAACAAGCTCCAACCTGTACTTCTTCTTTGTTGACCCATTCTTCAAAAACCTCACTTTCTTCTGTTTCCCAAAAATACAGTGCTCATAGAAATCTAGATCTATGATTTTCAAATTTTAAATATTACCTTTTGACTTAAGAACATTCATTCCCTTCTCACTCATGTGACCAAGCCTATAGTGCCACATATTTGCATCTATATTTGAAGTAGATAGAACAGAAGGAGAATAATTAGTAACACAAGTAGATAGATAAAGTGTACCTACTCTCTTACCTCTTGCTAATACAAGTGCACCCTTGGAAACTTTCCAAGATTTAGCTGTGAGAGTTACTATGCAACCCTCATCACCCAACTTTCTTGTAGAAATCAAATTCCTCTTCAAGATGGGTACATGCATGACATCTCTCAACACCCATGTGTTGCCATTCTACAATTTCAGCTGCACTTTTCCTTTGCCAACAATTTGACAAGGCTCACCATCCCCTAAATAAAATTTTCCAAAGTCTCCATGGACATAATCATTGAAAAATTCTTTATTTGGGGTTGCATGGGAAGAAGCACCAGAATCTAAAACCCATGATTCTACTTGACTATCCAAATAAAATATAAGAGCATCCTGTGCAACACTACCTACAACGTTTGCTTCCTTATTACCTTCTTGCTAATTTTCTTTGATATCCTTCAATCAACAATCTTTATTTGCATGTCCTTTCTTTCCACAATTCCAGTAGGTTATTCTGCTAGTTTTGGATTTGGATCTTCTGCCCATCTTTGACCTTGATTTCCCATGCTTGCTCTTCTCTCTTTGCCTTCCCCTGATTTCAATACTTAAAGCATTCTCAGATGTTTCACCTGTGCTTTTCTTGTGAATTTCTTCATTCAAGATTACACTAACAACATCTTCAACTTTCAAGATATTTGAAGCAGATGCAGTATTACTTACCGCCATTACCAAGCTGTGCCAGCTTTCAGGTAAAGAACATAAGATCAAGAGAGCCTTAACTTCATCATCAAAAACTATTTTGACTAAATTTAATTGATTTACAATTTCATGGAAATCATTAAGATGACTATAAACAGATCCACCTTCCTGCATTTGCAAACTAAATAATTGCTTCATAAGATATACCTTATTTGAAGCTGAGGGTTTTTCATATAAGTTTGCCAGAGTATCCATTAATTCTACCGTTATCTTTACCTGTGATAAATTAGAAATCATAGAATATGACAGGCTCAATCTTATAGATCCAAGAGCCTTTCTATCAAGAACATTCCATTCTTCATCTTGCATATCTGTAGGCTTACTAGAAACTCCACCCTAAAAATAGATCTTTTTGATACAGATAATCCTCTATCTGCATCATCTATAATTGTAATTCTTGCCATTGAATTTCTCCATTCTTAGCTTACTTTCTTCTACCATTGCTTTACTCCCACTCAAACAGAAACCCCTGTGAGTGAACCTGTAATCAACAATCACTAACCTACTCTAATACCACTTGTTAGGAACTTGGAGTAAAATTGATTACTTTTTGTATATAATCAACTAAACACGGAATTGAACCAGAAGCAATAAGTAACTAGAAATCAAAAATAGCAAAGAATATGAGATACAAAAAACAACCCAAAAACTTGTATTAACACTCTTCTAGAATACAATGAAGAAATCACACTCTTCCACACCTCTTGGGTGTACAGTATTTCTCTCAAGAGTTCTCTCACTCAACCAATATAGCAGACCTTCTGATCTTACACCTTGTAGATCTAATTGATCTTGCTTACAACTCTTCATTACAATACATGCCCCATGGGTCTCTTAAATAGGATCCAAGGCATACACTAATTAGACTTCCCAATTACAATAATTAGAAACACAGACCCAAGACTTAAATTATTCTTCACATGCAAACACTCGGATGTCCTTAAATTAGACCAAGTCTAATTTCAGAAACCCATGCAAATGCATGCACACACACAGGTGACCGACGTCAGTTGCTATCGGTCTGCACATGACCGATGTCGGTCGATCCCTGACTGATGTCGGCAGCCTCTGGTCCACACCTGACCGATGTCAGTGATACTACCAATGTCGGTTACTGGGAAAAGCCTAGCAACCTCTAAAAGAGCTCAATAGTGAAGCCTTTAGCTCCATAATTTAACAATGTTAGCATATTGGGCTATTGAAATGTGTCGAGGTGTAGACCCAATATTAGTCATGCTTGTAAGAACCAATGGATAAGTTGGGCTAATCGATGGGTGCCAAGCAGTGGTATGGCTATAACAATCATAGTTTGAGTGTAATATGTACATGGTGACCACATCATAATCATAAGTAAAATTTGATGGTTTTTTACCCAACATCATAATGTTAGTCACATGTTCTTATGCATAGCATAATGAATCAAATTAGATGGTCATTTCCAACCCATAGAATTAAGCCTTTACATCAAACAATAAGATGTCACATGCTTGTGACACTATATATGATTCCTTTCAGTGTTCCTTGCACCTTCAAGGAAATTGCTAGTATTAATATATTTATATTTTTAAAATTATATTATATATATATATATATATATATATATATATATTCATATGCTATAATTAATATTACTAATATATTATTATATTATATTAAACATAATATATAATATTCTATATTATTAATAATATGTACGTATATTTATATTATATTTAAATTCCTTAGTATGCAATTTCGAAGGACAGTGTTTATAGTCCTGCTGCCACCTACTACAACCTAGGACACTACATGGAGGGCGTTGCTTCACCATTACACCTACACTATACAAACCTAACACCCTTTTGTGATTTGTATGTTATTGTTTATATTAATACATATATATTACAATAATATTTAATAATATTCATAGTTATAAATATATATTTTAATTATCTGTATGATATATTATATACTATTATAATATATCATATTTGAAATTTATAAATATAAATATAGAGTCTGAAATACCAATAAATATCCTCACATCAATGTTATTACAATGATTATTTGATTTTCACATCAGATTTGAAGCCTAACGATAATAAAATTAGATCTCATAATGTCCTCATCCACCCTTCACATTAAAAAATGGCCAATCAAGGATGCCAACACCCTACAAGTTATATATCCTTTGCAATTGGTGAAGGTCATGTAAATCCACTAGCTACCTTGAATCTAGGTTTGGGGTATGATATCACTAGAAATACTCTATCATTTCCACTCACCATCACAGCATATATTACATTGAAATATTTCACCATTTGCATGTTGTGTATGGCCTTTCCATTCCCCACCAATTTATAATTTCTCAAGATCAACATGAAAGGAAACATCTCCTCCTCACACAATTCATTGCCACATTAAATGAATGAACACACAGTCTCATTTTATGATGTCACCTCTACCAGAAATACAATATTATTAATGTTTAACATGTCTGGTACAAAAATTCAAAATGGTCATTGATAATGGGTTTCAAGTGAGGTATATTTCCAATTTATGTTCTTTTACTTTATGAAGTCCCACTTTAATAAAATAGAAAATTACATCCACTAGAGCATAATTTGTACCTTTGGGATAATACCAAGTATGTTTTTAGTGAATAAATAAGGGGTTAACGAGTCATCTCATATAATTACTAAGTGTGTATATAAGTGTGGTGAATAAAGTGATGTTTTCTTGGTTAATTACATTTTTATACCCTTGATAGGGATTATAATTACATAAGGCTACTTAAAATTAAAAGTTAAATTATGTTATATGTATTTCACATGTATTTGAGAAGGGAATAACAAATAAAAATGAAAAAAATGCCTTGAAAAGAGCATTGCCTTGGCCTTGCTACACATGGTCTCATGGAAGACCTTTATAGAATTCTCTCATATATGTCATTGCCACATTTATGGTTTGACACATGTATGCAATCATCAGTTCCTTTTGACCTATAATGTGCCCAAAAATATTTCATCACACCATCCATTGAAGTAGGAAAGGAAAGTAGAATAATTCCACCTAGTTTTGAATTTGTGTATTTTACAGAATGGGAGATTGGCACCCCAAAATATGTTGCTCCATGGTGAAAACAAACAAAATAAATGTAAATAGTCTTGATACAATGAGACACCAATATTTGAACCCAATTCAACAATAAATTTTTTCCTAAGGTGATATTTTTTCAGTCTATATTATACTATTAGGCATCTTGCTAGATTCTAGAGAGGATGTAGAGCGTGTGAGAATTATTGATTGGCCACTCATAGTTGTAGGAGAAATCCTACTATTAGTCTCTTTAGTAGGATTTATGGGTGCCTACTAGAGAATCCAATCTTTGTTGGTTGTCTATATCATCTTCATGTTAATCTTCATTATTCTGCTAATGACATTCATGATATTTGATTTTGCAGTTACCCACAATGGAAGTGGGAACCCTGTTCCTGGTAGGAATTATAAGGAATACAATCTTAATGATTTTTTAGGGTGCTTCAGAGACTATGCTGAGAATAGTTATCACTAGAATGAGATTAAAAGGTGTTTAAGTTCTTCTAGTATGTGTCGAAAGTTAGATCAAAGGTGCTTGACTGCCCAAGATTTCTTCAACTCCCACATCAATCCTATAGAGTTAATTTAGGGTGTATTATGACTTTGCTATTTTCTAAATGTTCTTTTTCAAATTATTGTTGTTGTGGATAAAAATGGTTATATAAGCTTTGATGATAGTAAGGTGGGTCCAGAGAGTGGCAAGGCACCTAAGTCCTCCAGTGGGGAAACAAAAATTTATTTCCTTTCAATTTCTCATGAGAAACAACCCCAATAGAAATATAAAGGGCTTGAAAGCCTACATATTGATAAAATATAAGTTTCAACAACTTGAATAATTTCTTGCAATTTTTAAAGTTCAATTTCTTAAGAGGAGTAATCTCTGAATAACTTTGGTTGGATAATCAGGTTCCTATAATTGTTTAAATTAAGATGTTTAATTTGGCTAAGATTACCAAAATTTAATGGCAATTCACACAACATTTGACAATGAGAAAACTCTATATGTTGCAAATTAGTTAACTGCCCAAAACAAATAAGAAATGATGTCATATGCTCACATCTTATTAGCTACAAGAATTCCAGTTCTTTTAGCTCATATAACTCATCTAGAAAAGCCTTGAGACTCATAGTGACACTCAATGTCATTTTCTCTAAATGTTTTAACAATTCTATGTGTGATGGAATTTATATGAAGTTGCTATATTTTTTTACTTTGATCTCTCTAAGTTGTGGCAGAAGCTAAAAATTTGAGAATATATGGGTTTGATGTTAGTGATAAGGATAAATAATAAATAATAAAAATCAACGTAGTAACAAACAAGTCTACATAACCATCATGGGAGTTCCCATTAAAAATGGGCTCATTATCTACAGTTAATAAGCATTAACAATAGAGAGTAGCCCATCCCAGAGATCATCTGCAATTCATCTATTTCTATATCACCTACAAATCCAAGTAGTGACCTCTAATTTGCTGTAGTTTGGATCAACTGCTATATTGTTTTGGTGGGATTTGATTTATATAGGATTAGTTTGAGTGGGATATTTAAAATTTAAATTTATTTGAACAACCATAATGAGAATCATAATATATTACCAAGTAATGTTTTATAAAGTATGTCATGCCTTGGTTGATTAATGCTTTCTTCATGCTTATAATGTACATTGGGTTGATATTACTTGATGAATGGTAATGAATGAATGATGAAGTGAAAGTAAAATATTATTAAGGACATTGATTCACCCCCCTCTCAGTGATTATGCTTTCAATAGATTTTTGATCGATCCCAAGTGGAAATGAGAGTTAATGGAAAAGATGCTATCAAATGGATTTTGCAAGGTAAGCTAATCCATTTTTTGTGCCCACTATAATTCCAAATATGTCCTTCCAACCCAAAACTTCATTTTGTCTAGGCAGCTACCTCTCTAGCAACCCATTCTCAACATACTCATAAACAAGTAGCAAATTTTTTGGACATTAGTCCTACATTGACCATGGTGGAGGTTGTTACTATGTTTATATTTGAAATACTTCGCATTATAATGTGAATATAAGCAGCAAGACCCACCTCTTCAAAAAAAGGGGCCTAACCATGAGAATTCATCGACCATCAAAGACAAAGGAGTGAAAAGGTTGAAAAACCCAACATGCAAGAGAAATAAGGAAACCCCAAACCACTCTTTATTGACATGTGTAGTTGATTAAAGCTCAAAGATAAAATGGAAGGGCAAGCTTGGGGGTTAGTGGGGAACTCAAGAACTTAACTCAGTCAATTTTGCATTACATTTAACTTGGGTTAATTAACTCTATGAAAAACCACAGGATGGATTAAAGGAAACTTTGATGGTGCGGCCAAAGGGAACCCGGGGAATGCAGGTTGTGGTGGAGTTTTGAGAAACCACATGGGAAAGGTAATTGATGTTGTTGCTATCCCCATTGGAAAATTGAATTGTCACATTGCCGAAGCTACAGCTGCCCTTCAGACTCTCAAAATAGCTGTGGACTCGGGATATCCCAAATTGTGGCTTGAAGGGGACTCCTTGAATATTATAAATATTCTTAACAATATAAATACTGTGTCTTGGACCATAGAGAATAAGGTAATGGAGATGAAAACATTAATTAAAAAATTTGAAGAAGTGATCATAACCCACACCTTTCGTGAAGCCAATGGTGTTGCAGATTGGCTAGCTAATTGTGCAGTCCGGGCTGGTCAAACAGTGAGGTGGCATGAAACATTAGAAAAGAATGTGGATTTGAGGGCGCTCATTCTTCATGATACAACCCATGCAAAGGAAGGAAAGATTGAAGTGTATAAGAAATAATATTAGTAGGAGGAGTGGCAGCGCGGGGAAATGACAACAATCATTAAAGAGTAAGGCCCTCAAGAGAGAGAAGAGGATCCTGAATAAGCACAATCAAAGCCGATTTTCCTATCAACTCAGCAACATATGGGATTATTGCAATGACCTTAGCAATTGGGTTTCTAATAAAATGAGCATGGCAAGTGAAAGGAAAGGGGAACCCCAGAAACAGGAACCCAAGAGGTGTGATGAATGGAAAGAGAAACAAGAAGTCTGGAGAATTCTATAGAAAAGAAAAGTTGCGAGCTATTTGGAAAGACTTCATGGATCAAAACTGCATATCACTACAGCTTTTTTCAAAAATTGGACGGATGAAAGGGTCACCCTGCATGGTGTTACAGTGAACTTAATAGAGGATTTTATAGCTGAGGTTACAGGGCTGCCTATGGATGGACTCAAATTCTCCAAACAGACAAGCATTTCGAATGAGGCCTTCTGTAGGTTCCCCAAAACGGAAGTGGAAGAGCAGAAACTGGTCAAGAACGGGGATTTCTATGAATTGGATCAGATTAAAGGGATATGGAGGGATGTCTTAACCTGCATAAGGGAGTACTTCATCCTGGACGAAAGAAGTAAGCGTGTGCACAAATTCCACTTTGTCTTCCTTAACCATTTTAGGCACAAGGTTAGTTTGTCTTTTCCCTTTTATCTACGTTTCTCCTTGGTCCAAAGTTTATATGCTCATAGGAAAAAGGAAACACGCCCTATCTGTCATGAAGGCCTTATTCTGTTAATCGAAGGCTACTGCAAGAATAATGCTATGGTAAAGCACCCTAAACAGGGGAAAAACAAGGAGTCAGGGAACATAAAGAGTGAATGTGTAACTGAGAAAGGTAAAATCAAGCTCCCTAGCACTAAAAAGCAGAATGTAGAAGAAGATACGGAATGGGAGAGAAATGATAAGCCCAGGGAGGAAAACTTGGAGGAAGAAGAAGGAACTGAAAGTCAGGCTACAAAGTCTAATGAAGATGAAGAATGTCCTGAGAAGAATGAAAAAGATGATGTCAACACAGAGGAGGATTCTGCAAATAGAACTAAAGACACGGAGGAAAATCAGAAAGTGGCGGAGTTTGATTTTGTCTAGGATGACCCTGTTGAGGACCCAGCTTCAAAGAACGAAAAGGAAACTACAGGGCAGGATGATAATCAAGATATGGATATGAAAATTCAAAATGGAATTAAAGAGTGGGAACATAAGGGTCGAGAGGATATCACTGAAGAAGATAGGAACAGTCCCAATAAAAATTCTGAGGAATGGAGGGGGAAAAAACAGAATGATGAAACACACACACTAATGAACTGGGTTAATTGCAAAGCAGAGGCATCTTCCCAATTTGATTCTTGGATGTGCAGGGAGATTATGAACCTCAAAAGGAAAGTGGAAACTATGGAAGATACCCTGAAAGAGGTATGGAAAAAAATTAACAATATGGATAATCAGATAGGAGAGATCCCAGTCAAGCTCAAAACCTATGAGAATAACCTCTGAGAACTAATTAAGGACAATAGAATGAAAATGGAGGAAGCTACATCCAATATTTGTGCTGCTGCTGTCAATATTGGAAAAAGAGCTAGTGAGGAGACTAAAGCCTTGGAGGGACCCAGCAAAAGAACGAGACAAAGTTCTAGAAAGAAGGTAACACAAAAAGGAGCAATGCTGGTGGAAACCACTACCCAGGATACTGTTTTGAAAGAAAAAGAAACTATGAAAATGATATTGGAATTGGATGAATAATCTGGTTCCTCTTGTTGGTTAAGAAACTGGTCTAGTTCTTTGTTTTCTTGTTGTTTTCCTTTGTCTTAGGTGTTGCCAGATCTTTGTTTATCTGGGTTTTGACCGGTAGCCGTTCCGGTGGTTTCAGGTCCATTAAAAACCTGTTTTTGCTACTTCCTTGTAGTAGTTTTTAGGCTTTGTCTGTGGTTATGGATGCTCTATCTTTTTTCCTTGTACTAGGGTTTTGGGGCCCCTTCAAAACCTGCTTTTACCTTAATCTAAAACTCTATGAAAAACCTTTTTAATTCCTTGATCTTATTAACTTTGATAATCTACCATAGCTTGTTCTCTATGACATAGTTGCGATCGTCAAAGTTATAAATATTCCAACCATTTGTAATTTTTTTCTCAACCATCCATCAGGGTGACCACACATGAATACGTCATCCACCCTTGATAATCAAAAATTCCCAATCAAGTATACCACCACCATGTAAGTTGTGTACCCATTTATAATGGGTACATATCATGTAAATCTAACAGTTGCCTTGAATTTGGGTTTATTACACTATATGGGCCATATAGGGTATGATATCATCTAAAATACCCTATCGTTGGCCCTCACCATCATTGCCTAACTCACCTTGATAATACCTAAAATACCCTATCAATGTCCTTTGTTGGCATCATGGATGAATTCAAACTATAAAATAAACTCTTACACGTCAATCTCTTGTCCTAGCATAAAAACATTGCATCATTGATTCAAGTTACATATGAGACATGGATCCCTATCATAATCAATTCTCATGACATCCTCATCCACACTACATAAAATAAAACATTAAATCCAATGTGGTGCCACCTTGCTTTGATATAATTGACATGTATCATTCTACACCACCATTACATTGACTTTTCAATTAAATTTTAGCATAGCCATATATGTAGGTGTAAATTATATGGGATGAGTATTATCCATATGCCATTATAAATATATATGTGTGTCTTCCAAATGGTAACATGTTCATTGAAGCTAATATAATATTATATTATTATATTATATATAATAATATATTATTTTATAGCCCCCTTGGTGTATGGTATCCATTAAATTACAGGTATGTATGTTCTTAAGCCTATAATTTCACTAGGTGTCAATATGTTGGCAACATGGATGAATATAACTTACAAGATAGATTATGGGGCATCACTATCTTGTCCCAACAACAATTACAATGCAACACTAATTCAAGTTGCACATTAGATGTAGAGTTATATAGAAATTTAATCATAAAAATAGATGTATTATTTTGTTTTCATAAAGTGAGGTTGTGTTAAGGAAGGGAGTGTAAATCAGTATAACCATTGATCTCATATAATATTACAATCATATATACTATATTATTATTATATTATATAGTACTATAGTAAAATAATTATACAATATATATAATTGAAATACATTTTATAATAATATGATATATTATTAGCGATATTATATTTTATTAAAAATATATACCTAGATACATAATATTAACAAAATAAATAAATAATATTGGACTAATCTTCCTAAAGACCTTGGATATTGAGAATGGCTAGAATGTGACACTTTTTTTGTTTAAGTTTAATGTTTGAAACTATGCTAGTCTATGGACCATCAAACATCAAATTGTATTATATTAGTATTTGATTATCCTTATCAGATCTATATGCATGTATTGTACACCTATCATTATCTATTTTCCATGTATAACTATTAGAGTTGTTAGCATGTGTAGAGTAGTGTGCATGTTAATTGTTACCACTAGACCTAATGTGCCAACTTTTAAAACTTGGTATTGCAATGTAGATCTGTACAATGGTATTTTATGTCAATCTTATCACTTAGTTGAGTTTAATTTTTTGTCATGAACATCATATTATCCTTTGCATCTTCCAATTTCTCTTATTACTCGAGCCAATCCTAGACAAATACCTATCAAAATGTCATGGGGCCTAACAATACATAAACCATAGGGAATGACTCTTGAAAAAACAAAACTTGATAATGGCAACATATATTGTAAAGGTTTGAGCCTCACTGCTATATCGAGAGTACACTCCCTCAATGGCATATATATCTCTCCTACTTTTACATTTGAATGTTTTGTAAGAATGAAAGAATCTCAATACGTAAATGTAAGGAAATCAAAGGGAAAAATATTGAGAGAATTGCTTTTTCCACTTCATTTGTATCAACTCTAACTATAATATATTGTTCCATACAGTTACTGAATGGAATTTTATAAAAAATTTGACTAGGATCATCTTTTTTTATAAGCTCTTCTATAATTATGTATATATGATTTGGAAAAATACAATGTGTATAGATGTAAATCATTTTCTCATAGTAAACTAATATTCTATTAGCATATTGGGCTATTGAAATGTGTCGAGGTGCAGACCTAGTGTCAGTCATGCTTGCAAGAACCAATGGAAAAGTTTGGCTAATCAATGGGTGCCATGTGATGTTATGGCTATAGCAATCATAGGTTTGAGTGCAACATGTACATTATTAAGGAACACACAATCTTATTTTAAGTTTTCACCTCCACCAAATAATATAATATTATTAATGTTTAACACGTTTGGTACAAAAAATCAAAGGGGTTAGTGATCATTAGTTTCAAGTGAGGTATATTTCCAAATTATGCTCTTTTACTTTATGAAGTCCCACTTTACCAAAATAGAAAAGTACCTCCATTTGAACATAACTTAAACCTTTGAGACAATCCCTAATATGTTTCTAGTGAATAAAAAAATGGCCAAGGAGTCATCTCATATCATTACTAAGTATGCATAAAAGTGTGGCAAAAAAAAGTGATGTTTTCTTGGTTAATTACCTTTTTTTAAACCTTGATAGGGCTTATGATTACATAAGGCTGATTACAATTAATAGGTAAATTGTGTTATATGCATTTCACATGTATTTGAGAAGGAAATAACAAAAAAAAATGAAAAAAAAAACTTTGTAAAGAACGTCATTGCCTTGGCCTTGCTACACATGGGCTCATGGAAGACCTTGAAAATGTAGAGTTCTCTCATACATGCATTGCCACATTTATGGTTTGACACGTGTATGTAGTCATTGCTTCTTTCTATCCCATAATGTGCCCAAAAATATTTCATCACACCATCCATTGAAGTAGGAAAGGAAAGTAGAATAATTCCACCCAAATCTGAATTTATGTATTTTACAAAATGGGAGATTGGTACCCCAAGATCTGTTGCTCAATGGTAAAATCACACAAAATAAATGTAAATATTCTTGATACAATGTGACACCAAGATTTGAACCCAATCCAACAATCAATTTTTTTCTAAGCTAGTATTCTTTCAATCCAAATTATAGTATTAGGCATCTCACTGGCTTCTAGAGAGGATGCAGAGTGTGTGAAAATTACTGATTGGCCACTCATAGTTGTAGGAACAATTAGATTATTATTCTCTTTAGTAGGATTTATGGGTGCCTACTAGAGAATCCAATCTATGTTAGTTGTCTATCTCATCTTCATGTTAATCTTCATTATTCTGTTATTGGCATTCATGATATTTACTTTTGTTACCCACAAAGGAAGTGGGAACCATGTTTCTCACAGGAATTATAAGGAATACAGTCTTAATGATTTTTTAGGGTGCCTCAAAGACTATGCTGAGAATAGTTATCACTAGAATGAGATTAAAAGGTGTTTAAGTTCTAGTATGTGCCGAAAGTTAGATTAGAGGTGTCTGATTATTTAAGATTTCTTCAACTCCCACATCAATCCTATGGAATTAATTTATGGTGTACTATGAATTTGTTATTTTCTAAATGTACTTTTTCAAATTTTTGTTGCTGTGAAAAAAATGGTTATATAAGCTTTGATATCAGTAATTTGGGTCCATAGAGTGGCGAGGCACCTAAGTCCTCCAGTGGGGAAACAAAAAATTGTTTTCTTTCATTTTCTCATGAGAAACAACACCAATATAAAGATAAAGAGCTTGAGAGCCTACAAATTGATAAAATATAAGTTTCGACAACTTGAACACAAGTTTGCAATTTTTGAATTTCAATTTCTCAAGAGGAGTAATCTCTCTGAATAACTCTGGTTGGATAATCAGGTTCCTACAATTGTGTAAATCAAGATGTTTAAGTCGGATCAGATTACCAAAAGACAATGGTAATTCACACAACATTTGACAATGAGTAAACTCTATGTGTTGAAGATTAGTCAACTTCCCAAAATGAATAAGCAACGATGGCATATGTTCACATCCTATTAGTTGCAAGCATTTTAGTGCTTTTAGCTCATAGAACTCATCTGGTAAAATCTTGAGACTCATAGTGCCACTCAATGTCATTTTCTCCAAATGTTTTAGCGATTCTATGTGTGATGGAATTTATACGAAGCCGCTACATTTTTTTACTTTGATCTCTCTAAGTTGTGGTAGAAGCTACAAATTTGGGAATATATGAGTTTGACGTTAATGATAAGGAAAAATAATAAAATAATAAATAATAAAAATCATCGTAGTAACATACAATTCTACATAAACATCACAGGAGTTCCCATTAAAAATGGGCTCGTTATCTACAATTAACAAGCATTAACAATAGAGAGTAACCCATCCTCAGAGTGAGTCAGCATTATAAAGCAAAAACTTCTATCAGGGGCTATAGCTATAATGAGAAGTATCATATCTCCAAAATTAGAATAATCAAGGTATTACATAAATATAAAATAGGTAAACACAATGTAGAGACAGTATCATGACATTTGTTATGAGTATAGAGAACAATATTTAAACATTAGAAATGAGAAGCATTCGTTAAAATCCCACACGTATAATTTATGCTAGCTTACAACAGATGCTTTCTTCAGGGCAAAAATAATACTTTCTACAATTGGTTCAAATAGTTGGAATAGTATGCAGGTTCAAAATTGCTATTAATAAACCTTTATATACTACATTGATGGCTCAAATTCCTAACATTTTTTATTCTTGCAATTTTAGAGTTTGATATCCTTTTATCCCCTGAATGGTAAAGGATGGTTAGAAGCATTTGTTCTGAACCAATCATCTTTATTTTCTAAGAATGTGTATGTATGGATTACTATCACATTGAACTATTTTCAAAATTAACAATAAAATTATAATAAAATAAATTCATGCATGTTTTCCTATATTACCATGATTGAAAAGATTGGAACTTTTAATTGCTTTCTAAAATACAGTCAAATATGCTGAATTCTTGACTCCATTCAGATAAAATGAGTTCATCACTTTCCTCATTTTTTCTCTGCTACATTTGTTATGTTTTGAAACTATGAGTCTAGAACTTCATATTAGTCTTCACCTCTATTGGCCTTGTTTCTATTGTTGAGTTTAAAATTTCATGACTACTTTGTGCTTCTCTGGCATGGTAGTCCCATTTTTTGTATTCACAAATATAGCCTTGATACATTGGGTTTCTTAATTTATTATTTTTTTAAATGTAAAATGTCTTGCTTTCAGCAATTTATAATACATTCTAATTTATAGAATACGAGGAAATGCTTTGAGAGTGTGTGGAACTAAGGGAAAGTGGTTCAATTTACTCGATGTGATAGGCCTGAATGGTATCTGGTGTTCTCATCTTGTCCACATCTAACATTTAAACGTGTTTTTGATAGTCTATGGTAAATAAAATTGAAAAGATAAAAGGCCTATTGATATAAATTCAATAATGGAAAGGCTCCTTTCAAAAATTTCTGATATATATAAAGTCAACTGGTTGGCACTACACTCAATGAATTTAAAGCTTTCACCTCTATAAAATACTTGGGCACCATTTTTGTTATGTAATACACATTGTTAAATATTGAAGTATAAAAAATTCCATACCATTTTTGTTATGTAATGCAAGTATATTATTTTTTCAGAATTTTGAAATTGTGACTAGAAGTTACTGACTAAAACAAATACTTGTATATGTAATGAAGCTCCATAACACTGCATTCTAGAGATAGCATGAATATATCCGTGCACACATGCAAGATACTTACAGCTTGTGTAAGTGGGTAAGAAACCAAAATATATGTAAAGGAAGATCTATATAGTTTCATGTGATTGCTTAATAAACTATGTGATTTTTTAACACAATAAGCAATGTCTCCCTCCTTAGAAAAGCTTTAAGTAGTATTTATAAGTATATCTAGTTAGATTATCTTTAATCAATGATATTTATTATTTATGAATAATGTTAAATTATTTGGTTATTATGATTTTAATTATGTTAGTAATGTTATAGATAGAAATATATTTTTGTATATATTTTTAAATTTTGGTAAAAGAGTTATTATTTGGAGCATTAAAAATCAACCTATTATTTATATTTCAAATGCAGAAGTAGAATATAGAAGTATTATGGAAGTTGAAAAATAAGTAATATGACTAAGAAGATTGTTTCAAAATCATATTAATACTAAGGCCTTTTAGCACTGCCATTGAGAAGGAGTGTGTATGATAATGCCACCTAATAAATTGCCTTATTTTATCTTTATTCTCTATTGTAAAAGCATTTTAAAAATCACTTTATGTGATTTTGTGTAAACAACATCTTATGTGAGTTTACAAAAACCCCCAAAAATGCACTATGTAATGGAGATTATTTGTATTATAAAAGGCTCCAAAAATATTATATAAAGTGCATATACATGAGGAACATATGGTGTAAACACTATAATTTGGTCCATAAATGTTTGACAATGCTTATCCTTGACATCTTTATCTTGTTTGGACATTGATATTTCAATAACCATTTATCTACATGAAAACCTTAAAAAATTTATAATTAATGAAATCATCTTCCAGACTTCCCTAATTTATTCTTATTCATCCCTGATCAATAGATAATTCACTATCATTCTAATTTCATAAGCCTCTGTCCATTTTGGACAAGTGTGCACTAAGAAAACAAGGATGCATTCACACTTATCCACTAGTGTGGACTTTTCTTCCGCACTCTAATAGCTAGTTTTTCAACATAACATGTTTATTAATGACTCTCCTGTGTGTGGCAATAGATAGTTTATCAAAAAAAATTCAAATATTATTCTATCAGAGCACATCATGTGTCTCACTTGAAACCCTTGGTCACTCTATTTGACATTCTCTTATAAAGTTAATTTCAAAATCATATATCTATTCGACAAAAAGATGTACTATAATTCTATTGTAGTAAAACAATGATTAGCCAAGTTAGAATTTTTTTATTACAGGTTGAAGTCATCTTTTGTCAAGCATTCTAATAAAAAATAATAATTACATTCATCACATTTATATGATCTTCCCCATAGGTAGAAATACATTAGCTTGAGGTCCATTTAGACTATGTAAGCACTACTTAACTAATAAGGGGTTTTATAAGGATAGCTTAGCCATATCTCACTTTCCCACTTTTTTCTTCTTTGTATTTGATCTTGATTGTGTCCTTGTGTAGACTAGGGTTTTTACTTTTGCAAGTGATTTGTACATCCAAATAGGCTCCACACAGAATCAAACAATATTTAGATAGAGGTAAATTACCTCATATATCTAGATCCAATGCACAGTCAACATAGACAAAGTCACACTAGTGGATAAGGGCACATTGTGACCTAATTTGGCTACTATGCACTTATCCCAGAATACAACGAAGCACTGTTTTAAATTAATACTATGTTTACAAGGTTTTAGCATTCATTTTAGATAGTCATAGTCATTGAATGAATAATAAAATTTGAATAAATAATTTTGTATGGACATTTTTGTAACCCTAACCCTAGTTTCTATATTTAACAATTTAAAAATTTTGTAAGTTTTGTATATCACTGTATTTTTACAGTAGGTTGTCTTATTTATCTTCCTAGATCAGATTTTAAATTTATAATACTTTAAAGTTAATTTACTTTGCTTAATTAATTATAAGGGTTAATATGTTCAAGGTATTATTGACCCTATCTTGCCTTTTCAAAATAAAGGCAAAACAAGCCTTGGTTATAGCAATGAGACTACTTCTCATAGATATCATCCTAGTAAGCAATCTCCCACATTTGTATCTATTTCCAAAGAGTGTACTAAAATGTTTACCCTTAAAATTAATTATGAAATAAAATTAGCTCTAAAGTATTTTAAACTTGAAATCTAATCTATGAAGATAAATAAGACAACCTACTGTAAAAATATAGTGATCTATATATAATTTACAGAAGTTTTAAATTGATAAATATAGAAACTAGGGTTAGGGTTAAAGAGATGTCCTTATATACTAATTTATTTAGATGATATTATTCATTCAATGATTATAACTCTAAGGTGATTATTAAAAACTTGGAAACATAGTGTTAATTTAAAATAGTTCATCATTATATTCTAAGACAAGTGCACAGTAACAAACAGGGTTGCCATGTGCCTTTGTCCACTAGTGTGACTTTGTCTATGTTGATTGTGCATTGGATCTATAAATATAAGGTGATTTACCTCTATCTAAATATTGTCTAATTATGTGTGGAGCCTATTTGGATACAAAAATTACCTACAAAATAAAAAACCCTGGCCTGCACAAAGACACATATAAGATCAAATGTAAAAGGGGGGAAAAGTTGGAAAGTGGGATATCATTGAGGTGTCCTAAGAAAACCCATTATTAATTGAGTATTGTCTACATAGTTCAAATAGACCTCAGGCTGATGTAATTCTCCCTTTGTGGAAGATCATATAATAGAATTAGCCAATTTTATTAGATTACTTGATAAAGGATGGCCTCAACCTACAAAAAAAAATATTAACTTAGGCAATGATGGTATTACTATAGAAAAAATGTAGTTGGGATATTTGTTGAATAGATAAATGCTTTTGAAATTGATTTTGAAAGAGAGTGCTAGATAGAGTAACTAGGGACTTCAAGTGAGATGATTGATGTGATCTTATAGAATAATCTTAAAATTGTTTCCAATAAGAAACCTATTTTTATACATAGGAGAGCCATTAAGAAACATATCATTTTGAAAAACTATTTTTTAGAGGATGAGAGACAATTAAACACTATTGGACAATTCCAAAATGCATCCCTATATACCTAGTGTGAACTTGTCCAAAATGGACAAAGGCTTCTAAAACTAGAATGACAATAAATTATATGTTGATTAGGGATGAATAAGAATAAGTTAGGGAAATTTGGAAGATTTTATCAATAACTGTAAGATCTGAAGGCTTTCATATAGATAAATGGTTACCAGAATGGTGAGTTGGCTAAGCAAGGTAAAAATCTCAAGTATAAGCATTGTCAAAAATTTATTGATTACATTTCAGTGTTTACATTTTATCCACCCCCCCCCCCCGCCCGCTTTATTATAGTGATACATAAATTACTAGAGAAAATAAAATGTGATATGTGAGTTTGTATGCACACTTTGTCTTTGTCATGGAGATGTGCATGCCCCCTTATTGAAGCATGTGGATAATTGTTGAGTTGAGAGTGATCATGTCTTAATTTGAATAATCAGTGTGCACGCTTGATTTAGAAATATATATGCTCCAATCCTCATAAATTACTTTGTAATATTTCAAAGGATGGGAACCAACAAAGTGGCCTGCTAAAGTGTAACCAAACACTAAGTGTCACTAAGCTCTTGTGCAACCCACTTATTGAACTGAAAGAGGAGATGGGAGTAAAACCAAGAAGTATAAATTAATTATGCTCAAAATTGATTCAATTGAAAAATATGAATCACACCATTATAAATGGATCTAGATTCAAACTATAAATTCTTAAAACTTGATACTTGATTTCTGGAAAAACAAATTGTGAAGTAGTAGCTTGGTCATGAATCCATATCATGCCTCTTGTACAATATAGAGTTCCAAATGTGATCTTTTCAAATTATTTGAATCCTTATAACTATCTTCACACAAGTGTGTCTATGCTTGAGTATCTAAATGAGTGAAGTGCATAAGCAAGCTAAATGCCCCCATAATCTGATTTTTTTTATTTTTACATATTTTAAGTTACCAAATATGAAAATTTGTTGCTTTTAAAATCATATTTTGATTCCCCCCTTTTGAGATTAAGATAGAGACAATGCATATAAGCTTATCTAGTTGTTCGGTATATTTCCCCCATTTGGCATTCATATCTCATATTTGTAATCAGTAAACTATCAAATGATGATTAAGAATAAAAATAATAATAAATCTATCAATTCAAAGCACTTATAAAATATCCTTTCTTACTCTTCTTAGATTCGTGCAAGAGAACTACATTAGCACTATTCTGATACACATACATTTCCAAGCTCTATCTATTTATGAAGGCAACCCCTCATTGATATTAGCTTCATCCTTTTTATAAATATGTTAGTTGACATAAATTTCCAACACTTTTGATTTGAGACTAAGGAAAAGGCTTAAAAAATATGGGCCGTATTAAACATGCTTTTGACAGTCTATGGGAAATAAATTTGACAAGATAAAAAGCCTATAAACATAAAAACATTGTCCCTACATTTATGATGTTGAATATTTCACCTCTATAAAATACTTGGGCACCATTTATTTTATGCAATACACATGGTTAAATATTTAAGAATAAAAAAATCCATGCCACCTTCATGATGCAAGTATATTATTTTTTTTAGAATTTTAAAACTGTGACTTGAAGTTACTGACATAAACAAATCATTTTATATGTACTGAAAAAGAATACCATATTTTTTTAAGAAGCTCCATAACACCATGTTCTAGAGATAAAATGAATATATCCATGCACACATGCAAGATATGTACAACTTGTGTAAGTAGGTAAGAAACCAAAATATATGTAAAGGTAGCTCTATATAGCTTAATGTGATTACTTAACACAATAACAAACATAAGTCTCCCTCAAGAGCTTTAGGTAGTATTGATAATTAATATGATAATAATAATAATTTTAGTGATACCATAGATAAAAATCTACTTTGGTATATATTTTTAAAATTTGGTGCAAGATCTATCACTTAGAGAATAAAATCTACAAAATCAAAGTATAAAAGTGTTATGGAATCTAAAAAATAAAAAAATATGTCTAAGGTTATCATTTCACATTTATATCAATGTAAAGGCCTTTCAAAACTTCCATTGAGGGGGAGTGTGCATGACAATCTCACCTTCTAAACAGCCTTGTTTAACCTTTCTTCTATATACTTATTCATTGTTATAAAAGCATTGTAAAAATCACCCTGTGTGATTTTGTGTAAACATAACTCTATGTGAGTTTACAATAAAACCCAAAAAATCACTATGTAATGGAGATTCATTATATCATGAAAGGCTCCAAAAATATTATATAAAAAATCTATCCATGAGGAACATAGAGATGTTATTTTTTAGATACTCCCTTTTACATGCTAGCTTAAACCATTCTATAGGGATTGTAATTCATTTTGTAAAAAGGTAATATTGGCATGTATCCCCAATAAACATTAAGGGGATTGTTGGAGCATATAATGTTTATGGGGACACACTTATTGTGAACCCGAAATAATAAACAAACATATATACTAAAGTTTATACTAAATATATAAACATATATAAGTAAAACAACTAATTAAATTAGTTGTAAAAGTGAAAATGTATAACCATTTACGATTATAACCAATCACCTTACATAAATTGAAATCATTCAATGTGAATATATATATATGAGAATGATAATTGTGTGAAGCACAGTTTGTACCACAAATAATATAAAGAAATTTGTATTGAGAAGAAGGGAGAAGAAAGGATTTATGGGTTATGTATGATTGGTTCCCTATGAAACTAGGTTATTGTATGTTTCTTTGATCATTAATAAAAGATGTTGATTCGCTCCATGGGTTTTTTGCTTGTAGAGGTTTTTTTTCACATTAAAATTTTGTAATGTGTTGTTTATTATCTTTGTCCTTTATTGTATTCGTTATTTTAGTGTTGCACATTTGCTTTCCTTGTTAAGTTATTTAGATGCCAAACTATGGTTGATCATATTAACTTTGACAAGTTATTCACTAACCACCAAACATTGTGAAACTTGGTGAACAAACCAATGTTAGGAGGGAAAATATTCAAGTGGTTGATGATGTTTTAGGAATTTTAATTTAATATCAATGTCAAACCGGGTAGAGAAAATGTCAGACCCAATCATCTAAGTTGCATTCATGATGGTTAAGATCTAGAGGAGTTACAAGATGAATCCCCATTACACACTTATTTTAATTGGCTATGATTATATAAAATATGGAGGACATTAAAAAATTTATAGTACAAGGCATTTTCCCTACACATTACATGGAAAATTGAAAAAATCATCTAGTTGTATGAGCCTTTTCATTCAACATTATCAATGGTAGCCTTTATAAGCTCTAAAAAGATGGTGTTTTATGTAGAGTCACCCTAGATCATCAAATACCACATATGTTAGAATGCACACACCAAGAAGTTTTAGGGGGACATTTTGCAAGAGAATATACTATAATAAAAATATTGCAAAGCATTCTATGGTATCCTACTTTATTTTAGGATGCACACAAGGTCAAAAAACATTATAATGTCTGTTAGAGCATAGGTATACTAAATCAGTGAGATAAAATTCCCCTAAATCTAATTTTGGCTATGCAAACTTTTGAGCAATGAGATATTGAATTTTTTTGGGCCCATTAATTCTCCTTCAAAGCACAATAATGTGAGATATATAATCATTGTGACTAGTTATTTTTTAAAATGGGTGGAAGCTATTGTGACACCAAGTTTAAATACGAGAGATGAAACTAAGTTCTTATATGAAAATATTAGAACAAGGTTTGGGTGTCCCTTAAATCTCATCAATGATAGAGGAACATAATTTTGAATATCATAAAAACCTTGATCAAAGAATTCATGATCTCACGCCACAAAACCATGGCTTACCAACCTCAAGAAAATGGTCAGGTGGAAGCATAAAATAAGGTTCTAGAAAATATGCTCACAAAAATATGTAATGTTCAAAGTGGTGATAGAGAAGATCACATACCTACAATCCTCTGGGCTTACACAACCAATTATAAACATGTAACAAGATTTAAACCATTTTAATTATTATATGGCATGAAATCAATTATGCCTATGGAATACATAGTTCCAAGTATGTAAGTCATACTTATAATAGGACTAGAAGACCAAGAACTACTTTGGCATGCTTATTGGATTTAACCATAATGGAGGAACAATACATAGGGAAAGTTGGACATAAGAAGCCAACAAATAAATTCAAAAATATTAGCACAATCACAACCTCCAATTGAAATAATTTCAACTAGATCATAAAGTTATACTATGTGACAATAGATTCAAAGCACACCTAAGGAAACTATGTATTAGATGGAAAGTTCCATACATTATTCATTAAGTGTCACAATAGGGAAATATCATACTTATAAACCTTCAATAAACTATTCTCCTAGGAAGGATAAATAGTTGTAGCCTTATATGCCAATTATCTCTACAAGAATATTTCAAAAAAAATACTGAGTACTGAGTAGCATGGTTTAGTTTAAGAATTTTATTTTGTCTACAGTTTGTTGTTTTTTAGGTTTTAATAGTAGGTGTACATAGTGCAATCTCTATATCACAAATATTCAAAGAATGTACGATAGTCAAGTCTTAGATCAAGAAAAGGAAATAACACATATCAAAGGAGCACAAGTTGGTCAAAGCATTGGTCAATAAAATGTATGGTGGAGTGGTATGATAATGGTAACTACCAAGGTAGTTAATGACAAAGAACATCAAATATTGTGGCATTTCCAACATAGATACATTTGTTCAAATGGATTTAATGCATTAAAAGATAAAGTCTTAAGGAAATAAAATATGGTACATCACATCATCAAATTTTATTAAAATAAATATTTAACTTATCCACAAAAAATGAAAATGTCACATCTCATCAAATTTCAAAATTTAAATCAAATAGGATAACGAGGGAAAATTTATACCAACAATTTAATTTTAATATCTCAAAAATTTGGGATAAAAATATATATAAGGTATGGTAAAGAAGTAAAATTCACTTAAATCTAGATCAAACAAGATCCTTATACAAATATAAAATTTATCCATCCAATTGAGTAGAGAATTTTACACACACCCACTGCAGTAATAGAAACACATTAAATTCTTATGCCAACATCTAATTTGAAGAAGGAAAAGATGCATTGGTTCACTCTTAACCAATCTAAATGGCATGGTAAAAAATCATTCAATTTCAAATACATAGAAAACACTGACTATTTTTCGCAACCACAATCATCTAACTTGCATTTGGGATCCCTTGCCCTACCTGATAGGTTATGAGGATCACACACAAATTGATTATTTTTTCTCCACATATTTAGACAACATGATCAGTTGAGGATGACTCTCTTGATTCACTACAATTTATTATTTATTCACATTTCAAAGGATGTCACCATATACATTAACACCAACATAATTTTAATATCCATTGGATTACTAGCATGTAGGAATTCTTTGGCACCATATAAAACCAAGAGAAGACTTCAATTGGTTGGAGTTCCTTGTAACAAAACTCATCATGAATATAGATACGGTCATTTTGGGAACATCAAAATATTTTTAGTACAAATTCTTTGTATTACTTCTTTGTTTCACACAATAGCAATCACCAGAAGACCCAATCAAACTAGACAATGATTATCAGCTAGTAAACATTTTCTCCAACCTAGTTTGGCCATGATATGGAAAACACTATGGACAGCTAGGGAGATTTAATTAGTGGTGGATACAAATTCAAGGGTGGTGCCTCAATATGTCCTAAAATATTGTGGACCAATTACAATATTAAAAAGAATACATAATGGGGTCCAAATACGGATCCATGAACTGACCAAACTACCATCCATGCCTCTATCATTCTTTATAGACATCAATAATGCAAAGGTAGAATTAAAGAAATAGAAGGCCTTGTTTTCAAGATCAGTACAACCACTACAATTAATGCCCCCTAGATCAAAGTAGTCACTACTATAGACATAAACAAAATCATAGACCCAACTATAGCAATAAGGAGAACCATCAGCGTCTTCTTCCCAAACTATCCCATTCAAGCATAAGGCACTGATTTTCTGGCCATCAACGATGGAAAAATAAAAGGAAAGCACCACCTTGTGGCTCAATGATAAGTGTATGTTAATTGATTTAAATTTTTATGTGTTTACTTATATAAATCCTAGATTGTTAAAGGGTTAAGTACAGAGCGTAAATACAAATCGATATTACAAAGAAATAATCTAATTGATTTACTCGAAATAACAAGTGTGACGATAAAATTTACTTATCTAGAATAAAATAGGTGACACCAGATGATGGGAATGTTGGAACAGATCAGGAGAACTACATATACTCCTTTCATTCTAGAATTAGATCTCTCGCCACCTTGGGACACTACCACAGTTAGTGGGATAGTAGCACACTACATTATTTTCCAAAGCAGTGTGCTAGTGTCCTCTTGTGAATTGGGGTCATGAGACTTTTTGGGGTTCTATGGGAGATCCCCTGGGTTCTGTAGGTATGCTTAGGGGCTTCCGATCACCTTTCCATGAACCACTATTTGGTTATTTTTCCTTCAAAACTAGGTACTAAATACCTACACAGACGAAACAACAATGGAATCAAAAGCAAAACAAAAGTAAAAAGGTGGGCCATAGGATATTACGATTGTGCGAAACAAAACCTTTGTTATTTTGGCCGCTGCATACATTAACCCCAATGCTAGATGTCTCAGATCACATGTAGTTCTCCCTTAAGAAATGTGCATAATCAACGTGCATGGAATGCTAGAATGGCTTTCACTTAGGCCCTTATTTGATCAAGAATGCAGATCTATGTATGTTGTTGAGTAATATGCAGCGCGTTGAACTATACTTTTGACTAATTTCTATGTAATTATGTGCCAAAGTAGTAAGTACTAGAATTAAAATGCCTTGTGATGCTTTTTATATAGAAGGAACTTTAATTTGAATGTGAGACCCTTTTTCATTGACCAACAAGGTGAAAAGATAAATAAAATCATAAGAAGAGACTCAAAGAAGGGTAAAGACCCGTAACAAGCTAAAAATATGATCATTGAATACTAGAACACTATGCTAGTGCACTATGATCATTGGATACTATCATTAATTTAAAGTTGATGTTAAAATAAAAATTAATATGCTCAAGGGTATTAAATAGAATCATTGAATTGGACACGATCTTAGCCTTAACCACTTGACTCTCCATAACAAATATCTAGAAGAATTTGTACTATGGTGGATAGATATAAACAACCATCATCCTTACCAGTTAAACTACAACATTTTCAATGTGTGAACATAATTTTGAAAATAACCTTATAAAATGAATCTAGAATTAGGATAGATACCAAAAGTATAAGCATAAGCATAGCCTAGTAAATTGATTCACATTAAAGTTATGTGCAGAATTTTTAAAACATCTTTATCTTTTATGTTAACTATTAACATTTTGAAAATTTTGCTTATTCTCATTATTTATTAAGATAATATTATAATTCCTGAGATAGAGCAAATAATGTCACAATGACCACTGGTTGACTCCAATCAATTTAAGAATTATCAAGCATAAGATTACCAGCCATTACCAACTAGTATATAGCCTTAAATCCAAATTTTGTGTTATATGTTATGTGCTGGGAGAATGGTAGATATGCGCTAAATTTATGGTCTAGTTGAAGCATTTTATGATCCAAATATGATACATAATGCAACGCTACAGGATCCAAAGATGATATAGATTTTTTTTTTTTTGGAGTCTATCATTGGCTATCCGGGATACCCTAGGGCTTATCTAGCAATTAATATTTAGTTTCAATGGAAGATTTTACCTCACTACCTGCAATATCTTTGCATCCTTAAAAACAATTTGCTTGTTTTATTTAAATCAAGACAATATTCACCGCTTAAATGTAAGGAGAAGACCTTGCTCAAAAATCCTATCTGACATATTTTACCCATCAGAAGTATGAGATTCACATGTCAAATGAGCTAATTTGTCGTTCCTATTATTCAACTTCATTTTATTGACAGAAATTAACACTAACACAATTTTATGTCTTTGATTTTTTTATTAAATCTTCCCAGGGAATATTGAAGACCTTAAAATCAATATTTGATTAAGTGCATCAGTGCTCAATAGATTATAGTAGATACCCATAGTAGAATTCCAAACCTAATAATAACAGATTGTAACTGATTCTTATTGTGTGTATATATATATATATATATATATATATATATATATATATATAAGGTTATTATACAGTACATATAGAAATGAAGGAAACCTATAAATGGGTGTTCATCCCTACTTTTCCAAGCCATTATACTAGTTCTTAAGTTTTAATTAGTATTCAGTCACTGGAAAGACATGTTTTTGATTTCTCATATCTGCGACTAATATGGAAATCATATGAAATTATTGTAGAGCCAACCAAGGCCTAAACAGAAAAATTGAACAACAGTATGGATTGATATATGTAAATGCTAAATAGTAATTCAATGCACACATGAAAGTATAATAGCAAAAACAAAATGCAGTAGAAATATTTACAGATGATGGTTCGATAAGAGATGCTTTGAAGAAGAATCTTGGAATTGAAGAAGAAACATAGATACTTGATCAAAATTCGAGGCTCCGAATAAATCCCTAATGAAACATGATACCAAAACTAGGCCAACACTATTTAAATGTTTGTAAAATACCATGAGTCACTTCAAATGTTTGGTTTGCCCCCAGCCTAAAGTTGCTTAACGTTTGGTCCATGGACGTATAAATTTTTTTTAAAAGAAATTGATTCACAAATTTTTCAAGTTTTTAATCTAAAGACCTTAATTTTTTTTGGGAAGGTGATTAAAAAAAATTCCAACACTTATTTTCACTCAAATTTTAATGCAAGTTAAGATTTTTAAATAAGTCTTCTTCAAAAGTATTTGTTTTTCATATTCTACACATTGGTGACATTTTGAGATTCTTTTTAAATCAACTATTATACACTCCAGATGAATTATCAATTGAGCCCAACATCTCTTTTGTTATTTCATACTTATGTATAAATTACTCAAGACCCATTCTCAGTTGTGTCTGACATCTATACGAGTGTACTTGTATTTGAAACTTAAGGGGGGTCACTATGATATTTCTAAATGGGTACTGCGTGGTGTTGTGTACTTTATTTTTTGCATTTCTCCTTACTTTTTGCAACAACCTTTTTTCTTGCATCATAGATTGTTGGTCATTTCCTCCTCTTACAACATTCAATTATCACAAATAGAAAAGCAATGTGCTACTTGATCTAAGAAAATAAGGCTTCTATAGAATAGCTATGAATGAGGAAACTAAACCTATAGAGATGCAAAGAGAAATAAATGGTTTAACATATGTGATCAAGCACATGGTTATCTTATTTTATATATTTCCCCTGACTTACATTTTTACCTTGAATCTACTAAAACATCAAATGAAGTATAGACCACACTAGAAAAACTCTTTGGGAAGTAGGATGTGATGAGATGTGTTCATTAGTTTGAGTTCAAGTGACTTTGACACACTACAAGATTTCTTCACTAAGTTTAAATCTTTGATATTGTAGTTAAAATAATATGGAATAGATAAGAAAGATGATCAACTTGTTTTGTCTATGCTTTTTAAATTGGGTCTAGACTATTATGTGTTTGTGACCACTTTTCATGCTATAAAAAGTGATTTTGAAGTTACATAGAATATGCCTTCTTTAGATAATTCATTACCAACTTGACTCGAGAACAATATAATTTGATACAGATGGCCACAACGAAGTCCTCAAAATATCATGTACTTTTTGTTAAGAAAGAGCAGACTTCAAAAAATAGAGAGAAGAAACAAAACAAAAAGGAACAAAATAAGGATGCAAATCCTCCCACCTACAAACCAAATAATGAGACCTCTTCTTCCAGCCTTAAGCCTAATTAAATATTAGATCAAATGTCAGTTTTACTTAGGAAAGCATGATGAAAGAAAATGTTTGAAGAAGTAAATTGGCCAATTGACTAAGATGCTCGAGAAGCACAACATCAATGTCCATCATTCTACCATTTAAAATTCATCAACCCATGAATCCTCTAAGGTAAATTACCATGGTAAATAAAAATCAAAAGAGAATATTAAGGGGAAAGCAAAAGACAATGCCCTAGTTGTAGTTTTACTACAGACTCCTACATGGGTCATTGACTATGATGTTTCACATCACATGGCCTCTTCACAGATAGATTTTTATTCTTTGGAACCATGTGACATATCCTCTATACAATTGGGTGATGACATTTCTAAAAATGTTTTTGGGAGAGGATTTGTTGAAGTGAGTGGTGTGACATTCAATAATGTTCTAAGTGTTCCTTTACTTTCAACTAATCTCTTATCAATTTATCTGATCACTCACCTTGGTATGGGCATGTGAGTTGAGTTCACTCTAGATTCAATGTATGTTAGAGAGCTACATTTTGATACCATATTGGTATATGGAATGGTTGATCATCATACTTGACTATATAACTTCTCACATTTTGCTCTTAACTCTCCTTCAGATTTTACTTCTTTAGACTCACCTGAACTTGATGACATTTCTGATCTTGAGCACACCTATGACATTGATGACTCTTCTTCTACAAATGGTTATAATAGTGATAGGGACACACCTCTACCATCTCATTATCACCTTCTAGATATTGAGGAGTTATTCCCTGATCAACCTACTCCTAGTCCACTTCAGACATTACGAGGAATAGGTATACTGATCCAGAACATGTTAGACATCGGGCTGTCTATCCCACAATTTTAAGCATTTAACAAGCCTTTATTATATATCCTCCCATTGCACTATAATTGAATAGATCAATTGGCCCTTCTACCTTGCATGAGGAGAATAATTCCTTAGATAGGATCACACCTTGTTTAAAGATTCATCAGGCACTTGGTAGATATATTCACTTTCTAAGGTGATCCACTCTATCTTGCATCTACTTCGGATCCACAATCACCTTTGGAAACTCTATTATAGGATATTGGATGGCTTTAGGTAGTTGTAGACTCTAGTGGGGATTTTTATCCCCCTTCTCTTCTTTTCTCTCTTTTAGGAGAGGAGGTTTGTCTTATGGGTTTTATCCTTTTTTCCACTTTATGGAAGTTGCATTGTACTTGGATACCTCATCAAGACTCGTTACTAGGATCTAATTCTTCTACCCACATAAACTATGCTTTATGGGGGTATTAGTGTAGGCTTTTTTTGGCTTTCAATTTTACCTACATGGTTCTTAGTCAGGTTGCTTAAGGTTGTTAAGGCCATTAGGAAAAATACACTTAATGTATTTTCTAATAGTGAGTTAAGTTGTTACCTTTTTGGTGACCTAATTTTTTACTATATAATGTACCTCCTTTGTAATTTTTAGCAAATGAATCAGATAATTAGTTTATGAAACTCTCTTTTACTTTGTATTTTCCCTCACCTAATTATAGGGTTTTCATGCAATCTATGATGTTCACAAATCTTGGAGTAATTTGACATAATTATCCCTTTTTAGTATAATAGTTGGTCAATTTTGAGAGCTAATTAAAATCTATTAATTATAATTAATCATAACTAATCATAATTGGAATTTTTTAATACAAAATATGGTAAATTTGGGTGTAATCACACCCGTGATTGAGATTATTTTGTTTGTATTGGTCACAATTAACATTTTTTTGTATATGATTTAGAAGGTTTTTAGGAAAATCTTACCAAATCAACTCTAATTGATTGTTATTGGTTTAAATAAGCCCTTCTTAGTCCAATATTTGGTTTATTTGAGATTAATAAAACTTAATTGATCCTAATTGGTCATTATTGATCATGATCAATCTTTATTCATGTAAAAATTGGTCAATTTGTGTTTGATCACACCATTAACCTTAATTGGTAATTTCTTTTTGTAATTATCCATTTCTAATAGAAAAGTTTATGGATTTGAGGATAATTGCACCTAATTGGCACAAGTTTGGTTGATTTTGGGATTGAAACGTCCAATTGATAATAATTAGTCATTATTTATTATAATTAGAAATTTAATAATCAATCTATAATGTCCCAAGGCCTACAAAACAACCATTAGTTTGTCCAAAACAAACACCAAATGCAAAAGCTACACACATTTATATTCATATTAAACTTATACTTATTTATTTTAGTAAATACTTGTAAATAAGTTGTCTATCTATACTTTCACATAGATAATTCCTTAAAACATATAGAAAGCATACGCAGTATAATGTGTAAAGTGTGTATGCATTTTTAAATCTAAATTTTTAAAAAAAAACTTTAGGTTCGGATTTAAAAGCCTAAGTATTGGACCTACAAATACACACCATAATCTACATTTGTTTCTCATTCTAACAAAAACTATCTTCCACCATGAAAATTATCACGGGACAGTTCATGAAAATGTGATGAACATGTCCATATTGTCTTCTATTTTCAAAAATATAATTTTTGTGTCATGATCACAATTAAATATTTAATATTTATATATTAAGACCATGTCTTAATAAATCATAAATTTGAATGTATTTCTTCCTTTATGTATTTTATGATCTATTTGTAGAATTTTAAAAAATATTATATAGGGACAAGTTATATATATATATATATATATATATATATATATATATATATATATATATATATATATATAATTTTTAGAAAGGAAAGAGAGAAGAGATGAGACAATGGAGCACAATCTACTATATGTTGGAAACTTTGGCCTTCCAAGGCCAAATGCCAACCCCTATAAACAAAAAATTTGTTTTTTAAGAGATGATGTACTTATTCAGGTATAAAAAGATCCACTAGACACATTTTATATCATTTTCAACAAGCTTATCAAGTGATTCTAGTAATTTTAGTGCCAAAAGAGCCTATTTTGAAGCTATTCGTATAGTTCTAAAAGTAAAATTGAGCTTCAAGCATATTCAAGACCTAATTTGTCCATGTTAAGGTCAAAAAAGTGATTTTGAGGATGTTTTAGGTCTTAAAATGATTAAAATCATTTTATCTCTCATATCCACCTCCTTGGTAGCTCTAGAAGAGCAATTTTCAAATGATCGATAGTGACAAAGGAAAGAGAGTTATGAGATAAAAAATTGGCCATTGTTAGAGGTATAATTAAGAATGAAATTATTTGTGTTGGTTTAAATATTTTTGACCCCTTCTTTATGAACAATCACCAAGAGTGACAGTAGGTCAATATGGCCTATTCATCTGAGAGGGATATGTTCTTGTACCTATTTCTAAATCTCAGAATTCAATGAAGATGATTGGTTTTAGGGGATTAATTTTAGGGTTAAATATAACCTATTATACTTGGTTTCATCAAGTAAATCCTTTTAATAAGGTACTTATACCATAAAACATGTTTCCTATGTTATCTTTGTGAATAATATTTTTTGGTCAAATTCAAAGTAGAACCTAAGTTGTCAAGAAAGTGTATTCATCTCCATAGGTCTTAAAATAAATTATTATGTCCTTCCACACCTCATTTACCCATGAAAATATTCACATGTATTTATTTTAAGCATAGTCTCCTTGGGATGGTTTGAATGAGTTAGCCTCTTAGACAAGGTACAAATGCAATTAACAGGTTTCATAAATTAAAGTGACTTGAATTAAATAGTGACACAAGTTTTATAGGTTTAAGAGGAAGTTTTGATTGGTTTGAGGAGTATTTAGATAGTGGATCATACTCAGTCAAGGATCAAAAGATCCAAGAAGGGCCTATTATGCCTAAATGTACCAATCATGCCTATAGCTCAGTAGCTCATGGAGATTAATAATGAACATGTCTGAGAAAAAAGAACATAATATTGATCTATTTGCCTTACCTATACATCAAGTGTGAAAGAACTTATGGATCATTCTAGTCAATATTAGTGTTTTAAGCCTTGGTAGTTAAGGTAATGGCAAGTGCCTTGAATTAGTAAACATATTCAACAACTTCATAATGTAGAGGTCTTGAGATAATAGGTGACTTATTTTGGAGATAATTCAAATTTCATAGAACATATCTAATGTCATATTATTCATCTCAAGTAAACACTACTAAGTGAGGCTCAGTAGCTCATAGAGGTGCTAGCTAGATCAAGTAAAGATGAGTGTAGTGGACAAATCACTACCTACAACAGTCATAAATTTGATTTAGAATGTGTAGTCATATAAAATGTCCAAATTGGTAGCTTGAGTGTGGCTTGTGACACCCAATCCATAGGACCCTCTTGCATTCTCTCATAACCCTTCCAAATACCTTTTTGCTTATAACTGGTCATTCATATACTTTTAAGACCTGATTTTAGCTCAGCCAGGTTGTATTTCCCATGCTAATTTCATCCCCCCATGTCTCGATCTTGTAGGAAAATAGCACTGGGGTTGGACTATAGTGCCAGACCCTAGGGTGTCCCATTTTTAGTGTTCCTGTCCAATCACATTTTGATCCCAAACAACCATTTCCTTCTAATTCCTATTCTTCATTATGTCATCTTAGCACGAATACATTTAACGCATGACCAATAGATATCTATAAAATCCCATTCAAATTTTATTTAGAATTGGTTGGCAAATATTACAAAATCAAGCAAGAATACAAGCAAAACCATTGAGGCAAATTTCCCTATCCTTTGCATACAACCATCCAATATAGATACTAGCATATCCAAATCCTCTCACCAGTCCCTTGCCACCTCAAACACACCTAGTTTAGCATTTTTGCATCTTCATCACACTATTTCACAAGGCACATCAAGTGAGAAAACTACATATGACTTGATTCCTCATTAAAGTATTGGTATGTAGGCAGTGTGCCCACATAATGGGTGTGGATACACATTCAGTGCATCTTACACACACTACCCCCCCCCCCCCCGTCTTTCTCAAAAGTTTTATCAAGCATAATGGAGTTTAAGGTTTGAAGACTAAATCATCTCTATAATTAGTTTCACATACTTTCAGTAGTTGAAGTTTCATAGGTAGGCTCACATAGGGACAACAAACAAAACCCAAAAAACTTAGGTCTCTGGGATAATAGTGGCATAAAATTCCTATCACGCCAGACCCTAGGGTATCTTATTTCAGTTCTCATGTTCTTTCATAAAATAAAAGTCAAAACCAGGTTCACGACACTATCCCAATCATGCACAACCACTTTTAGTTTCTATCTCAGCGATTTTAGTCCAGTTTTAAGCTAAGTTGCATTTCTCCTTTTTTATTACTATTTTAGAAAACTACAAAAGCTAAATAAATTATACAAATTAGTACTATAATTATTGTAATATTATGTACTAATTTATTTATTATAGACCCTTAATTAAATTAATAATAAAACTCCAATATTTTCAAAATAGTTAAATCATTTGTTGAACCCAACTTACTTTGAACAAATTTCAAACCCTATGTACCCTTAGGGTTTTTCCTTCAAAAAATTTATGCAAAAATTCAATTTCAAATTTCTTATTTTTGTATAAATTTTTGTGCATTTATTTTATTCAAATTTATTTTAGAATTAAAATTATTGTAATATTTTTTTTTAAAATTAAAACTTCAACCCAAAACCCTAGATTTCTAAACTAGGTCCTCAAACCCCAAGCCTTATAATTTTTAGATAGAAATTTTGAAATTTTTGCAATTTGTTTAGAGTGTCAAAAAAATGTTCAAAATCTCTATGTTAGTAGTTATTCTTGCATTTATTTACTTAATAGTACTTTTACATATTCTCTTTGGTGAAATAAATAAAATGGCCACCAAGGCACTTCTTTCCTCTCATCCCATAGACCAATTTCTAGATTTTTCTCATAATTATGACAATGAATGAACAAATTACAAAATTGCACATTCACTGAAAAGGTGGAAAATGATTTCATTTACAATGAAGATAATTACTACTATTGTAATGAGTAATATGTTTATATATATGAAAGTGATAGTGAATAAAAAGTAGATGCATCTTCTTCTCTCAGACCTATCTCTTTTCTTCCCTCTTCTAAAGAAAATAATTTTGATAAAGGTACTTTTCACCTCATTCTCCTAGGCACAATGCATCAATTAAAAAAAATAGTCATGTATTTCCAAGTGAACCTCTCATTGGTGATAACTTGCTTCCACTTGAACTTAATCTATCTATCTCTTTTGTTACTTCTATACTCAAATTACAATAATATAAATGCAATAGAATCAAGTTACTAATGCATAGTTCAAATGATACATCTCAAAAAATGGCAAAAGAATGTTTAAATAATAACTCTCTTACTCTTACTTCTCATATTGTAAATGAAAATAATGCATACACTCCATTCAAGGATAACATAGATGCACATAATATTCCAATTTCCCATGACAATTTATTGCATATTAGAAAAAGAATTAACATCTTCTCTTACCTCTCTTTGTAGTGATGATGGAAGTGATAATGAGTATGATAGTGAACATGCAAATGAATATGAAAATGAGAATGAATATGAAAAAAACTCTGATTATGAAAATGCATGGAATAATGATGATTATTATGCAGATAGTGAAGAAGAAAATGCATCTCATGCTTCTAACTCTTCTTTCATTCCTTCTCTCAAACATAAGGCATTACAAAATGTTGCTTCTACTTTTATACATTATTATATTTCAAATGATGCACATGTTAATGATAAAATTACATCTTCTACTCAATTATAATGTGATTCACTAAATACTAAAAATACCAATGAATATCCCAACCCACCCCTTACTACAGTAGCACCTGTTTCTCACTCTTCACCTAAAGAGAATGGTATCCCACATCCCTCTACTAAGGTCCAAGTTTCCATTCCTCCAAAGGTTCAAGTGAGCACACCAGCTCTCTATAATTCAATTGCTAAATATAGCTTTCAAATGGCTAAAATAAATGATCAAATTTAATGTTTAAATGAAACACTTCAAGATACTAGTATACCATCCCAGGAGATTATTTATTTAATGCATGCAATTATTGAATTACAACACCAATTACACCTCCTAACTTTGGAAAATAAGGCTTATAATTCTTGGATGGATGCCAATGACTTGCATGGTAACCCTCATCCAAAGACATTTGTCAAAGCTTCATTGCCTAAGCATTTTCAAATACCATCATTGCCTCAATTTGATGGAACTAGAAATCCATGCGTACACCTTCAGGCCTTGCGAAAGGCTTTACCATCTCATGTGAGTCCTTTGATTCTACTTAAATTTTTCCAACAAACATTAATGGGTAATGCACAAAATTGGTTCTTTCATCTCCTCCTTGTTGGTTCCTTGCATAGATGTGATGACCTAGAGGAGGTATTTCTTAGACATTACATAGCAAACATGGGCCCTCATGTTACATATGAGAAACTTGTCACATTATATCAAAATTCCTGAAATCCAATTAGCAATTATATCTTACGATTCAAGATGCACATGTTACAATTGATCTATAAACCAACATATCTAGAGATTCAGCATATCTTTATCGTGGAGTTTCACCAACCTCTCCTAAAGCATATATTATATCAGATAGAGTCCTCTTTTAGGCACTTATATTATATAGTTCTAGCCTTAGAGAAGAAATGGGGATTGATTAAGGTGGATTCAATTTATCAGCTTTCTCTTGATTTCATAGTAGTACCTCCATCTACAGCTCCTCACACACAGCATCAACCATGTCATAAACAAGATAGGAGACCACAACTAGAAAAGCAAATAGTTTAGAACATAGAGCCAATCTCCAAAGCACCACTTAGAGTATGCACTACAAATAATAATAGTAAGGCACCACTATAGTTTGATTCAAATCGATATAGCCTATATGTCATATTATTAGCACTACTAGATAGGAGGTTAATCACATTTCCTTCTACTCATGGATGAGATCCACATCTCTTACATAGATAGCCACATCAGCCCTTTTGTAACTATCATCATATCCATGGACATAGAGATAATTATTATTATGGACATAAATATTTCATTAATAGATACGTTGATCATGGCATCATAACATTCACATAGGGGGCACCTAGATCTCCTTCATCATGGGACCATAGACCTCATTCTTCCATGACTGAGTCATCCTAGGACATTTTTTCATAGGAATCATCAGTTACTCATCATGAGAGTAATGTGGTTTATAAGATAGAGCCTCATAGGAGATATCATATCCCACCTACTTAGAGGGTTTGGAGACCAATACATCAAGAGTAGCCTACACATAGTAGTGTAGTTAGAAGAATACATAATACAATTCCATATACATACCTAGCATAGTCATAGGCACCACAATAGAGTAATGCTTTAGATAGATATTCACTATAGCTAAGTTTTTAGGGTCTTATCTCACATAGTAACCCACTACGATTAATATTAGATGAACCCATGTCACAAAGTATAGCTCTAGATAGATATTCACTACATCCAAGTTTTTAGGGTCCTATCTCACATAACAACCCACTAAAATTAAGATTAGATAAACCCACATCATAGAGTATAGCTCCAAATAGATATTCACTACAGCCAAGTTTTAAAGGTCCTATCTCACGTAGCAACCCATTATGGTTAAGATTAGATGAACCCACATCATAGAGTATAGCTCCGAATAGATATTCACTATAACCAAGTTTTTAGGGACCTATTTCACATAGCAACCTGCTATGATTGAGATTAAATAAGCACCCATCAATGTTGCAGTTCCTTCACGATCTATTGTTCATTCATATGTATCACTGTTAGGGAAGTCCAAGAACAAACACACCTGTTCTGATTCCTCTTGTTGGATCTTGCTCCTCAGAAAGAGCAAAATATGATTACCAAATATAAGCAATTAAATATGTAGAAATAACCAGAAGCACAAGTAACTAGAATTCACCAATAGCACAGAATATGAGAGACAATACACTATCTTGTATTAACACTTTACAGAAAAGAATACAACAAAGAGCCGCCACGCTCTTTCACCTTACAGAGGTTTGCCACACCTCAAGTGTACATTAATTCTTCTCACACACACTCTCCTACACAAAAAATGGTCCCAACAACCAACTCACACACAAAATTGGTGTTCACCTCTCCAACCAGTCAGTAATAACCCTGCCAGTTCACCAAGCACTCTATAGCACTTCAAGCTGATCTCCCATGAACCTGCAACCTGCAATTCAACAGACCATACTCACATGTAGACCTCCTATGAGCTTGCAACAACCTGCAACTCAAATGATCTTACAATGATAGAAGGAGCTTACATGCCTTCCTCTCTATCTCATACTTATACAATACATGCCAATGGGTCTATAAATAGATCCCTAACTTAAACAATAACTTAGACTCTTAATTTAGACAATTATCCTCGCAGCCCAAGACTCTAACTGGTCTTTACATGCAAACTCTTCGTTCACTTAACTAACTATCCGTGCAACAAGCAGTTCTGGAACACACAGGCGACCGACGTTGGTCCCTGCTTGTCTGGTTCTACCGACGTTGGCTGACTTCTTGCCGTCGCCGGTGGCCTTCTGCACTGGTCACGACCGACGTCAGTCCTGCTACTGACGCCGGTGCTCCTAGATCTCAGCAACCTTCTTGTTCCTTCTGTTTGCAAAGGGTTTGAAGCTTTTAGCTCCACAACCTAACAATCTCCCACTTGGAGATAAAATGCTGCAACCTATACCTGTACCTGTACTCAGTCTAGTTTGTTCCCTTGGCTCCGTATTCCTCCTCAAGATTACTCTTGAAGACCAACCACCACAAATCCTATGGTGCAACACCTGTCACCCAAATCACCTGCCATATCCGCATCTACCACCATGTAGAAAATAACTTGACCCTGCATAGCATGTGCACCTGCTGCTGGTCCCACTGAACTGCCCTTCAGTACTTATCTTCTGGATTGACTCCAAACTTGTGATAACTCCCACTGCTTGGGAAAACTCAGGTTTAGTACATACCATGCACTTAACCTCATTATGTGAATCAAGAACCTGTTCTATGAACAGTCTAACCATCGGTGTGCTACCGGTCTCACACAATCATCCAAAAACAAAGTCAACAACTGACCTTCCATGTCTCTAGAACACACTCATGCCAAAGAATCTTGCTGCTCCCAGATTCTCCATGACATCCACCTGAACTAGCTTTACCTTTAGTTTAGCAATACCTGTATATGTAACCCTGCAACAAGCACATCATACAGAAATAGGATAGTGTAGCTAATACTATCCAACCTGGTAAAGAGAAACACAATGATCAAACCTCCATTGCCCTGCAGCTCATACATGATCAAATACCCTGATCTTCCATCTCACGTATCCATTTCTGCTCTTCTTCATCCTGAACATCCATTCGTCTCTCAGTGCTTTCTTCCAGCTAGCAACTCTACCCAAAGCACCTGTTTGGTTCTCCTCCAAGGAATCACATCCTCATCCATGCCAAGCTCCCACTATTTCCTGGATCTACCTATTCTGCTTCTTCAATAACTTCCTGGTCCTATGCCATAAGTGAGCAACAAGTAGTGTAAAGAAGGGAAATGACAAATTTAAGAACTTACTTACGCCTTCGATCCTCCATATGGGTGCTTGAGACTCCATGACAGCTTGCTGTCCACCCAAAATTCATCTTAGTGACCGATGCCGGTCACATCTCAGTCTGCAGCCGACCGATGTCGGTTCCCTGCGACTGCCTCCTTGCCGACGTCGGTTTCCCCTGGCTAACGCCGGTCGTTCTCTGTCCTGAATCACCAATGTCGAGCTGCACATAGCCGACGTCGGTCCCTGTCTAGATGCCGACGCCGGTTTTCCTGTCGACGTCGGTCTCTGTGTTTTTCTAGTGAGACCTGAATTTTTCCCACGAGCTCCTTTTGGATCAGACCCTTGTCCAAATCACCCTTGCTCTGCTCAGAATTCCTCTGCACCTTGTGCTGAACTCTGTCTGTCACCTTCTCCTTAAAAACCAAGGCTTTCCTGTTCTTGTCAGTAACATCAAATTCCTCAAGAAACTTCACCTTCTTCTTTTGCATATAGAAATCATGATCCATGCCTTCCAAATCTGGAAGCATACTCTTTGACTCAAGAACATGCATCTCTTTCTTATCTATGTGACCAAGCCTATTAAGCCACATCTCTGAATCTACAGCTGAAGTAGATAACCCAGAAAGAGAATCAGTAATACAAGTAGATAGATAAAGCGTACCTACTTTCTTACCTCTAGCTACAACAAGTGTACCCTTGGTAACCTTCCAAGAGTCCACTGTGAGAGTTACTGTGCAACCCTCATCACCCAAACTTTTAACAAAAATCAAATTTTGCTCCAGAACTGGGACATGCATGACCTCTTTTAACACCCATGTGTTACCTATCTGCAGTTTCAGCATCACTTTCCCTTTGCCAACAATCTGACAAGGCCTACCATCCCCTACACAAATTTCTCCAAAGTCTCCCTGGACATACTCATGAAAAAATTCCCTATGTGGGGATGCATGAAAAGAGGCACCAGAATCTAAAACCCAAGATTCTACTTTATCCAAAGAACATACCAGAGCATCTTGTGCAAGGTAATCTGCAACATCTACTTCTTCTTCATGTCCTTCATGCTGATCTCCACCCGATCTGCAATCTCTCTTTAAGTGCCCTTTATTTCCACATTTCTAGTAGGTTATTCTGCCATACCTGGACTTGGATCTCCTGCCTATCTTCGACCTTGATCTCCCATGCTCTATCTTCTCTCTTTGCCTTCCTCTGCCTTCAACACTCAAAGCATCTCCAGATGATTCACCTGTGCTTTTTCTGCGTATCTCTTCATTCAAGATCACACTCACAACATCATCCACTTTTAAGACTTTTGAAGCAGACACAGTATTAGAAACTGCCATTACCAAACCTTCCCAACTTTCAGGTAATGAACACAAGATTAAGAGATCTCTAATTTCATCATCAAATACAATATTGACTAAAGTTAACTGGTTTACCAAACCATGGAAATCACTAAGATGGCTTTGAACAGATTCACCTTCCAGCATTTGCAAATTAAATAAACACTTCATAAGAAATACCTTATTCAAAGCTGAGGGTTTTTCATATAAATTTGCCAAAGATTCCATCAACTCCACCATTGTCTTACACTGTGATAAGCTGGAAATCACTGATGATGCAAGACTCAATCTAATAGATCCCAGAGCCTTCCGATCAAGAACCTCCCATTCTTCATCTTTCATATTTTGGGGTTTGCTACCAACCCCACCCAACGGTAAGTATAAATCTTTTTGATACAGATAATCCTCAATCTGCATCCTCCATAATTGGTAGTTCTTGCCATTAAACTTTTCCATTCGTAGCATACTGTCTTCTGTCATTGCTCAACTCCCACTCAAACAGAAACCCTGTGAGTACCCTGTAATCAAAACACACTACCCAGATCTAAACCAATCTGTTAGTATCCCAACCAAAAGCTCTGATACCAATTGTTAGGGAAGTCCAAGAACAAACACACCTATTCTGATTCCTCTTGTTGGATCTTGCTCCTCAGAAAGAGTAGAATATGATTACCAAATATAAGAAATTAAATATGCGGAAATAACCAGAAGCACAAGTAACTAGAATTCACCAATAGCACAGACTATGAGAGACAATACACTATCTTGTATTAACACTTTACAGAAAAAAATACAACAAAGAGCCGCCACACTCTTTCACCTTACAAAGGTTTGCCACACCTCAAGTGTACATTAATTCTTCTCACACACACTCTCCTACACAAAAAACATTCCCAACAACCAACTCACACATAGAATTGGTATTCACCTCTCCAACCAGTCAGTAATAACCCTGCCAGTTCACCAAGCACTCTATAGCACTTCAAGCTGATCTCCCATGAACCTGCAACCTGCAATTCAACAGACCATACTCACATGTAGACCTCCTATGAGCTTGCAACAACCTGCAACTCAAATGATCTTACAATGATAGAAGGAGCTTACATGCCTTCCTCTCTATCTCATACTTATACAATACATGCCAATGGGTCTATAAATAGATCCCTAACTTAAACAATAACTTAGACTCTTAATTTAGACAATTATCCTCGCAGCCCAAGACTCTAACTGGTCTTTACATGCAAACTCTTCGTTCACTTAACTAACTATCCGTGCAACGAGCAGTTCTGGAACACACAGGCGACTGACGTTGGTCCCTGCTTGTCTGGTTCTGCCGACGTCAGCCGACTTCCTGCCGTCGCCGGTGGCCTTCTGCACTGGTCACGACCGACTTCAGTCCTGCTACCGACGCCGGTGCTCCTAGATCTCAGCAACCTTCTTGTTCCTTCTATTTGCAAAGGGTTTGAAGCTTTTAGCTCCACAACCTAACAATCACATCAAAATTCATAGCATGTTATTTCACGTAGCAATCCACTATGATTACTAATTGATGAGCCTCCTTCACAGCACACAATTTCAATTCAACATCCATTGAGTTTGCATCCTACATAGTCTCAATGTATAGCTATAATTAGTGTACCATAGATAGCCTCAGACACAAGGCATGTTATTACAAAGCATGAGTAGTATGGCTACTTTTTTAGTTGGCCATCAGGGTTCAGATAGTGATACAGTAGCTATGGGGCTGATATGCATAAGTGATATCTTACATTCCTTTTTACTAATAAATACATCAGTGATAGTTTCAAGACTCTAGATAGTTTTTTAGCCATAATATTCACACCCAAGGTAGTATCATTGAGATCTCATACCTCTACACACCAAGCATATTTTTGGAGAACTTCTCTTACCACCAGATGGGTCCCTAAGAGCCCCATAGTTGCATCCACTTTTTAAAGTTATAGCGGGACCCCACAGTCAGTTTCTACTACATATATTTTAGAGCATTTACAACATATAATTCTTTTAGATCCACAATCTCATCCCTTCCATCATGTTTCATGATCATGCATGATCCCTCTCCTTGATATAGGACACTATGATAGGGAATCTCTCATGAGACTCATTGGTTAGTATCGTCTCTTCCCAGCTTTACTTATACATAGTTTCCTTTTACTTTATTGTATATAGCTTCTTTTCAATTACTAGTACATAGTCTCCTTATGATTGATTGTATATATCTTATATCAACAATACCAAAAATATTCAAATTTTCAAAATACAAAAACATTCAAATAATTCAAAAACACAAAAATATTTTAATTGTATGCATTATCCATGTTTTACATTTCTAGTACCATGCTAGACTTACATTTTTTATTCTATGCTATTGTTTGTCAATTTATCTATATTACCATGCTTTACTTGATCTTTTTTTAGTGTGTGTAGCGACATAGATCAATTATTGCTTCACTCTACCCATTGAGGGGGTATCCTACTTCTACATTCAAGACATACATCGACATATCTAGCCCCTAGGGACATCTTCTACATGACTACACCATCCAGGTTATGTCATTTCTACACCACACACTCTAATTATCATGTTGATGTACATTACTTACTAGCTTATATAGATTACTCTATCGATACTCATTGGTATATAGAACTTATGTATTTCTTAGCATATACCTAGTTTATACTAAATGTCTTGCATACTTTAAATTCTTGCTTTGATTAGTTAGATGCGATTATATTTTTAGTATTTACATGTTTTTTTCATCGATTTGCATATCTAGATGTGATTGCATTTTTTAGTTCCTATTCTATGTCTTGTGTGTGCCTTAGGACATTTTCTAATGTCCTTTTCTTGTACTCTTATATGTGCATGTGGCTCTTGTGCCAACCTTGCTTATTTTAATTGTACATGTATGTGGCATTTGCACATGCCTTGTATACTTTCTATCTAGTTTGAGTGACATGCGTCCATGTCCCTTGTTTTCTTGGCCCCTTGGCCAGTCTTGTATGCTTCTTACTTCTTATATTGTGTGCTTGTTTTCTTTTCAATTGTTTGCAATTCCATGATCCACATCATGCATTCTCTTGATTTATTGGATGTCATGATGGACATCATGCTCCATCCCTCCTTGATAATTAACAATTAGCAATTAACAACTAACAACTAACTAGACTGCCAATTCTAGTTCATTATATTGCACATGTTATTACATTGTTATATCTATCTATGCATACCCTTGTTGATATAATAATATCTCATATAAGTCATGTTATATCTTGAGATATCTTCATAGCATAACACACTTATAAGGATTTTTCTTTTGAGGGTAGTTATTTAAGGGTCTTCATTCCTACCCTCAAAAGAGGGGGAAACAAGCAAGGGTTTTATCACAAAGATCAGAGCTCCTACTAGTAAAAAAATTAGCCTTTAAAACACCCAGAATAGTATTCAAACTTCAAAACTAGGTAGAATAGACTAGATAGTGATAATTATAGATTAGTCATCAAACTCGGCATAGGATAAGAGTGCCAACTTTTGTCTAGAGCACTAGATAACAAGGTGTCCTATTTTCGTTCTTTGGTCCAAATAGGAAAAAAATCAAATTTTCCAAAAATAGACAAAAAATTAAGTATAGTTATAGTTTTGTCAACAACAATTAGTTCAAAATCAGTAGTTGTAGTACAAGTTTTTCTTAGAGAATCTAGACATAGGGGCATCATGCATGACATGATGTCTCTCTCTTTCAATTTTAGATTAGGTAGTTGGTATAACTTCTAGATCATAATCCATGTTTCAAAAACCAGTGATTGTTAGCAATGTGTGTGGCACATTTGACTTCTTTTCTTTTTGAGTTTAGTATATTACCTAGATATTCTCATTAGTTGCATGACTTATTCCATCTGTAGGTGGTTGGTATCATTCTTGAGTGGCTTCCACATAAGCCTATTTCCCAATTTTGGAGTGGCTTTCATACAATCCTAATCTCCACATTTTTTGAGTATCCAAGAGTGGCCTAGTTTCCAGCACACATTGGCTATCCACACCACACTGTTAGATTATAAAACATTCATGTACTTCAGGAGCCATCTTATGTGACACACATTTCATACAAGTATCATTTTATAGCTTCACTTTACGTGGCAATGATGGAGACAAAGATCTATCTAACCTTTATATTCTTGAGCCACCTACTTAGAGGGATTAGACACACAGTCCAAATATCGATTAACACATATATGATTACATAGCTTCACTTAGTGGGTGATGATGGAACCAAAGGGCTATCCTTTACATTCTTGAGCCACTCTCAAGGAATTAAGCACTCATCTCCACTCATGATATTACTCTTGGTACAACACATACCTAGCATCACTCAGCATCACAATAGGTTTTGTATTGGTTCATGTACCTAATGAGGTGTATTCATTCCTTTCTCTTCCTCTCTATCTTACCCAACTTTGTATGTTCCTAATTTAGATATAGTGTATCTAGTAAGAACTAGTCTACTCTTTATTTTTATCTTTTAGATTTACATTTCATAATGTGCTCTCTCTACACACACTCAACATCACATAGCTTCATGGGCTTCACCCTTACAGGTAAGTTCAGGTATGCTTTCTACTTTCCTTTATCCTAGTATTTCACTTTGATGCATCACTAGAATAAATGGGGGGGAAATGTAGTCATATAAAATTTCTAAACTGGTATCTTGAGTGTGGCTTGTGACACCCAATCCATAGGACCCTCTTACATGCTCTCATAACCCTTCTACACACCTTTTTGCTTATAACTAGTCATCTGTAGGCTTCTGAGACCTAATTCTAGCTCAAACAAGCTATATTTCCCATGATAATTCCATCTACTCAAGTCCCAGGCCTATAGGATAGGAGAATTCGAGTTATACTATAGCATCAGACCCTAGGGTGTCCCATTTTGATCTTATCCAATCACATTTTGAGTCTAAATGACATTTTATTCTAATTCCTATTCTTCATTATGTCAACCTAGAGTGAATACATTTAACTCACAACCAATATATCTATATAAAATCCCATTCAAGGTTCATTTAGAAGGGGTTGTCAAATATTACAAAAGCAAGCAAGAATACAAGCAAAACCATTGAGGCAATTTTCCCTATTCCCTGCATATAACCATCCAATACAATTAATAACATATCTAAATCTTCACACCAGTCCCTAGCCACCTCAAGCACACTTAGTTTAGCATTTTTTCATCTTCATTACACTATTTTACAAAGCATATCAAGTGGGAGAATTACATATGGCTTGATCCCTCTTCGAAGTATTGGTATGTAGGCAGCGTGCCCACACAAGGGTTATGGATACACATTTAGTGAATTTTAAACACACTAACCCAACTCCTCTTTCTCAAAAAATTTATCAAACATAATGGAGTCTAGGGTTTAAAGACTAAATCAAATCTAAAAGGAGTTCTGCAAACTTTCAATAGTTGAAATTTCAAAGGAAAGCTCACACAACGACAACTAATAAAACCCAAAAAACTCAAGTCTCTAGGATAAAAGTGGTAGAAAAGGACTATAACACTAGACCCAAGGGTGTCCTATTTTGGTGCTCATATCCTTTCACAAAATGAAAGCCACATCTAGGTTCAGGACATTGTCTCGATCCTGTACAGCTAGTTTTGTCTTCTGTCTCAACCATCTTAGTTTAATTTTAAACAAAGTTACATTTCTTCTCTTTCATTATTATTTTTAGAAAACTACAAAAGGCAAACAAATTATAAAAAATATTACTATAATTATTATAATATTATTTATTGATTTATTTATTCTAGACCCTTAACTAAATTAGGAATAAGACTCCAATATTCTTTAAATAGTTAAATCAGAATGCAAAGAAGATTTAAAGTGGTTTAAGAGTGCTTTAAAATAAGGTTTAAAGGATCCTAAATGATTTCACACCACTTAAGTTGAGATTCCAATGAAGTCTTGTTGAGCTTAATCATGGAGAGCTTGTTTTGATCAAGAAATAACAATTAGAAATCCCTTATTAACAAAGATTGAGATATTTTTAGATTGTTTAAGGTAATTTGTTGTTTTTGTTTCCATGACATTCAAGCCTTTATATGGAAAGATGATATTTCTCTAAGCCAATGAAAGATCCTAGAGGGTCAATGAAGGTCTGGAGATCATACTCCTCTCTTAAAGACAACATCCCAACTCCCAGCATTCTATACATAGTATGAAACCTTCACCTACAACAACTACTCATGAAGACACTTCAAGATGCATTGATGGTGACCAAAAAAGTGAGGGATAACATGAAAGATGAGTCTCAAACTTCAAGGTTAAGTGTGTTATAATGACCAGTGGACAAGAAGACCTCAACCTTATGTAGTCTACAAGGATGTCATCAGTCTATACAATAGGATTTGGAGTCTTACAAGGACTGAGTTTTTCAAGTGAAACTCAATTTTCATCATGGTTATTAGTGGATAAATGAAATAGTTTAAAAATTAATATTTAAAATATTCAAATATTGGATCATCTCAACTCATTTATAATCATCATCTTATTCAAAGCTTGAATAGTCACCTACAACCATATAGCTTGGCTTAGATAGTGATTTATAGTGGAAATTAGAGTTAAAATTAGTTTATGGGTGGATGGGTGTATGAAGTCACTTTCAAATGTGATTAATGACATCAAGAGATTGCCTTATAATAGAATCTCACCTTTTGCACTAACACAACCAAAACACCATAAATGGAACCTACAACCACGAGACTTGAAAGTCAGTCTATATGCCTACTTAGATAGAAGCCATAACAAGAAGGTTGGTACCAAGGTTGTGAGGACAATAAGAAATAATTGGGAGGTTATCAGGATATTAGAGAGTCTAAAACACATGAACAAAATTGAAACCCTCTGAAGATACCTATAGGTGACTTGTGGATCTAGAAGTCTTAAGGCTTAAGATGGAAGAGTAGAGAAATATTAAAAATATTTTTAGCTCATTTGAGATTGTGACCAAGGTTAATATAATTGAGTGAGATATTGGTATATAATATGAGATCCTAAAAACCCAACACATAATCAATTCCTTAAGAAGACACATATAGGCCTACTTGAAGGACAATTGGTCGTAAGTCTTAAACAGAGAGCAAAGCATTTTTAAAATGGCTCTTGAATCTAATTAAGACTAGAATATACTAGTGTATTCATTGAATAAGACTCAAAATCCAACATAAAGTATGATAAAATCAAACCTAGATGAATCCTACAGTCAACATAGAAATACACAGTCCTAATAGACCTACAGTCTCACTCACAGGTAAAGGTAAGAAGGACATGTTTGTTCCACTAGAATTTGAAGGCATAATGGTAAAAGGGGATGAATATAATATCATAAATACCTCCATAAAAAATTTCATTCAATAATTATAGATAATCTCTATTCATGGAGCTTTGGGTTCATCAAACCTATTATGCATTTAAACCCTCAGTGATAAGATTTAGTGTCTTAGACTAGTTTGTGAGGTCACGCCTATAAATAATCATCAAGGATTACTTTAATATATCATTTTTGACATATTTTAGAGATTAATCTATAGTTTAGGTTACTTATGAGGTCTTAAACCCAAATGAGCTTCCTTGCCTTAACACAGTCATAGGCCTACAACTAATCATGGAGAAAATTGATGATTTGAGGATCTAGAGACATGATTAGGCTCTAAAATTTGGTAAAGAACATTTTAATTATTTTTTTAAGACATTAATGAAAATAAAATCTCACTCCAATAAGGGAAATACCTATTTTTTTTCTTAGACCCGACCCACTCTTTGGTAAGGGGAAGTGAAGAGACCAAGGGGCCTCTTTGAGGTTTAAGCACAAAGCAAGCTTTTCAAACTTCATGAAGTATTTTTAAGGAAATTTAAAATAATGAAAATGGTTATCATACAATTTTATGTGGCAAAAAATATTAGGTTTTCATCTAAGTTCCCTTGAGGGCTTGTAAGGAGAGATAAGCTCAAAACCCCAAATACCCTAATCAGTGTACCAGTTACATATGGAGGGATAGCCAACACTTATAGATCATGTATAACCATTTTTAGGTTTTATTTAAAGGTTTATTAACTATTAAAAATAGTGGGAATGATTTCTGAGATCTAAAACTCAAACTTGACCTCTCTCTACCCTCAAGAATGTTAAGCAAGCCACCCAAAGAGCAACTTTAGATACTCATACCATATCTCACACTTTATATGGGGATATGAGATAGTTGGGATAGTTGAGGGGATCCATCAAGAATTTTTTCCACTTAGAAGGAGGTCAGTTGGATGTCTATTCTTTATGAATAATCATTAAGACCCCAAATAGGTCTTAAACTCCAATAGTGACCAGTTTGTAGAGATGAAACCAAAAATAAAATAAAATTCCAAAAATTGGCACTAAAACCTACCAAATTTTATTTTATACTCTCTAAGTATCCTATACATGAAATTTGGTTGTATCTTCACTTGTATGGATTTATACAAAACTATACTTTTTCAAAGTTTTTGGCCTAAAATAGGGTATTGGAGAGCATGAGTTGATGCCAATAAATGGGAGAGGTGGTTAAAACTTATTTTACCTATCTAAGCTAAAAAATATATACAAAATTGATTATAATTACCCAAACTATTCAAATCTTTCAGGCTAGTCTGAAAATGTCTTCAAAGGGCAAGCTTGTCAATGGCCATTTCAAGGTTTTCATACTTCCACAATGTTCTAGATCACCAAATTTGACATGAATCATGGTTATATAATATTTAAATTGAATAAAGTGTTTTTTTTGGATTTTCACATGTGTGGGGAGTTTCAGTAGCAAGATTTCTCTTTCTAAGTCTAAGACGGCTTATTAAGCCTAATTTGGGAGGGAAAATGAACTAGAAAGTATATTTACACTCAGTATTTGATCACAAAATTTTGTTTGGAGATATAAGGGGATATGATATATTTAAAAATACTCCCATTTTTCCATATTCATCTCTATATTCCTCCAGTGCAAGAAGCTTTAGATGTTTCAGGGCTATAAATATTTGAGAAGAAATTCATGGTTTTGGTGTATAGTTGAGTGTTTGTGATTTTTTTATGTCTTCAAAGGCATTGTTACAAGTATGATATGATATTATGAGACCATAAATTAAATAATTTTTTAGTATTGAATACAAGCTCTACTTTTCCCTTCTATGCCATGGTAAGAATGAGCTTTTCAAGGAGCTTAAAACACTAAATCATGGAATAAGACTTATAATAGACTGTGTAAAGTATAATATACATTCACCATGCCATAAATGAAGAGATAAAAATTCAAATAATAGTTGAAGGAAATTTATAATGTTGTAAAATCTCTAAAGACTCCAAAAATACCTTATCTCCTTCTAATGCCTAGGCTTGTTGAAGAAGTCAAACTTGCACTTGAAGGCTTTTAATAGCCCATGGATCATGTAAGGATTTCATCAATATCTTGAAATAATTTTTTAGTGAATAATAAATAAGGACTTAAATTCCTATTTCTAAGGGGAAGGACCAATTCTATAATAAAGACACAAGATCTAGTATAAAGGGTTCTTGAGCAAGGATTTAGGCTTTGTTATTGGTCAAACTCCACCAATCAAGCCTAATTAATGCTTAAGACTCATTCAACTTCCAAAATATGTCTCACATGAACCTCTAAACCATTTTCCAAGGGTGAATGAAAGATTAATCATATATAATATGTAGCATTTGGAAGAAAACTAAATCAATGTCACATTTCCTTATTTTGGGGACTCTTGTCTCTCCCTCTCTCCATTCCTATTCTGCTATATATTCAGGATTTTAGGCCTTAATTTGTAATCCCTCTCTTAGGCATGAGGAAATTTTTCCAAGAATTCACTTTTTAACCTCTTAAGTGAATAAAATGACTATTTTTATATTCCTTGATATAGATTTAGTGTGTTTAATTAGTTTTATTTGCACATGTTGTAGTGTTTTGTCCCTTAGCATGTCTCAATCTCACCTAGTTACTAGTATATCATCTTATATAGGTCAGATATAGTGTTTGATGTTAAGTTTATGAGCTTAGATTGGAGATATTGACTGGTTAGTTCATTGAATCAGGCTTCCCATCATTTACCTCATGCTTTGATCATTTAGTGAAACATTTATGTGAAACACTTATGCATAGGAGTCCTTGGAGTTGTAACATTAAGTCATTTGCATTGCTTACTAGTGCTAAATGGAGTTTAATTTGAGTGGATAAGAAATATAGGTGCATCACCATCTCTTAGAGTAGATTTTTTTTATGTACTTTATATCCCTTTTCACCCCAATAGTAGTAGGTCTTAGTAACTAAGGATAAGTGATGTACCAAGGGAGTTAGCCCCATAATCTAGAGGTATCGTATAGTTATAGGGTCACCCACATCCTTTAGACCATTCCCATGTTAGTCCAAGTTTGAAGTAGGTTTGAATAACCTCCTTTAATAAGGTGCAACTTGGGTTGCTAACACTATCCATTTTCATTGTATGTTCAATTAAAAAATAATAATTATAAAAAATTACCAAAAATAATTGGGTACAATCATGGACATATCTTCTAACTTTCCAAAAAAAATGTTTAAAAAATACTCAATGAAGCTAAAAAAACAGGAGGCAATGGGCATGATTGGTTATCTACTAGTGGGGAGGGGGGGTATAATTGACTATCTATTTTCATTGTATACTCAACTAAAAAAAGAGAATTATTAAAAATTTACAGAAAAAATTGGTAGAAGCATGGTAATGTATTATAAATTTGTAAATAATTGTTTCAAAAACACTTAAAGAAGTTCAAAATGTTATTTTTGTTGTTCTTAAAATATTTTTAAATATCTAATGTAGGCATCTCAATTTTTTTGTCCAAGTTCAGGTATCTCTATTTTCAAAAAAATGTATCATATTAGACCCCCCTTTTGGTCGCCATCTTTGTGGACATACCTTTCCCATGATCCATATCATATAAACATGTTCAGATTCTTGCCTACACAATCATTATCTATATCATTCATCTATTAAGGGAAATAACCCATATTTGTGCCTCACATTGGTATATATTATTATATCGATAATAAATTTCTTATATCCTAGGCCCATGTGGAGCATCTCTTATTGATCTCATACTACTTATATATTGTGTTCATATGTGACATATTACTCTGTGTGCTATATTGATTATGTGTTTACATTTCATGAATATGGGGCATATTACTCCTACACTTATATTGATTATATACTAATATCGCTCAAGGAAACTTATTTGTAACATACATCATTTGAATATGACATATTTCTATGTTGGATATCACTAGTTTCATATTTTATCTTACACGTAATGCAAATAATTTATTTCTTTTGAGATTCCAAATATCAAAGTGGGCATACATTCCACTTATTATATTCATTGAGACACTATTCACTTAGTAAAAAAAAATCCCTCTTATAAGGGGACATTTAGGCTTCACTCACTTCCATGTCAAGATGTACTCAAGACACGACACCTATTCCCATTGTGAGATATATTAAGGATATTGTTTAAAATTATTTTTTGTAGTACTCATAATGTTGTTTTAGGTTTTTTGTTAGTAAAAATGTATGCAGGATCAAGCACAAGTTCAAAGGCATGTGGTATCATAAGGGCATTATAAACATCTTCAATTGAGTCAAGTATATCATTTTTAAATTTCTATATTTTACTAGATTATTATGATTAGCACTCACCCATGCATGTATAGAAAAAGAAAGAATGTTTTTGTAGGATTCATAAGTACATTGAAGTTAAATTTAGGAGTCCAAATCTTGTATCCATACCAAGTTTATTTTTAGATTTAATATGTTTGCACGTGTGTGTGCATGGACATATTAAAGTGGGGCAAAATGTAGACATCTAAAAAATGGACCCTAAGTATTTATTAGTTTTTAGAATTCATGTTTCTAGGATGTTTATGTACTTAATGATTATTGGATTAAAATTTATAGTATTAGCATAGTTACTAACTTTTAGTGGTCCCCACACCTCCTACTTACACCTTCCACCTATCATCTCCCTTTTCCCTAGATTTGGCTTCATTTTGCCTAGATTTATAGAAATGTGGACTTGATGTTTTGTGGATGCCAAAAATGTTAAGTGTATGTCTATGGTAGGTTGCCTTTGGGCCCTTCCTCCTATTGCCTCATGTGAACCTTGTTCTCTCTTTTTCACTTTTTTTTATTGTTATATGTCTAATTGTGCACAAATTGCCTCATGTTAGTGACAAATTACATTGTACTATCATTTTGGTTGATGAATTATTGTAGTTACTAGAGTTTTATTTCGATATTACACACCTTTTAGGGGTCTAATAATAATCAAACTAAGTGTAATATATGCCCTAAAACACATCATTTCCTTTATTGTTTTCATATCTATTTTTCCAATTAATGTAACAAAAAGTTTATTTTCCTAGTGATTAGAGTGAAGTTTAGAAAAGTAAAGAGAGGTTTTTAGAGCCCTATATCTGACAAACACAAACAATAAAAAAATAATTGACTGCCTGAAGTTTATAAGAACAATAAAGTGTTTTAGGATTGATACCCAAAAATGTTAAGTTGAAATTTTTGATAAAGTCCTCTATTCATCATGAGTTTTTAAGTTTCTTGTTGTCTTGTCATAAAACCCTCATTTTCACTATTAGACTTTGACGACTACCAACTAATCTCTCCATATTCAAACTACATTTATAAAACCTACTTTTGTATTTATTAATCCAAATCTATAAAATTAATTAAATCTCATTTAATTTTTTACATGGATTTAGGCCTTATAAAATGTGTATGAATATTTGTATTATAATTGAATTAAATTCCATTTATCGATTTACATAGTGTAATCAACTCCTTTGAAATTTTCACACTCTAACCTCTTTTTTATTCACATATCTTCCCTCATTCATATTATTTATACATTTTTTTGATATTTTAAAAGAGGGAAAAATCCCCTCACCTTAAACCAAACAAGGATATTCTATAAATTATTATGATCAAGTATCTGTTCAACAAAAAATAATAATATAATACATAAAAATATATAACGATATGAAAATCTATTTTAAGGTCACAATATCAAATGTCTTACTTTTGATTTAAAAATAACTTATAATATATAAATATATCTTATTCCCACTATAAAAACAAGGGCACCATGCACCAAGTCCCTACCGGAAGTTAGAATAGTTTTGAAATCTGATTTAAGAATTGACTATAGAGATAAGTCTTGCCCACTACAAAGGAAAACACTATCTATATGAGAATAAGAGTATGATGTGACCAATTGCTAATTTTTTTTATGAAATATACATGAATTTTAATCATTATTAATGAATCTAACATGATTCTACTTTGAAATATTTACATTTTTGAAAGTTAACAATTTAAGCTGGTATAACATGTCACCTAATTGATGAAAGACACTTTAAATTTTCAAAATTTGGAGCAATGAAAACACAATGAATCCACATTTGATTCCCACAGTTAAAAATAGCATAAGAACATTGTAATTATAGCCAATTTCCATCATATATTTGCAATTATAAATTACAAACTTCAATATATCATGAACAAATAGAAAAGGTGTCATGGAAAGTAAGTACATATATGCATTTTCTTGACAGCTTTGACAAATGTTTTCAAAATTTTGATATCTATCATCCCTAACAAACCTTAAATGAAATAGAAAAGGTATTTAAAAATTTAGTCGATTGTTAGTATCTAAGAACCAGGGAACTAATTTTAAAAATTGAACATTGAATATTCATTGGAGGAATAAAAATGATCATTCTCATTAATATTGATCTATTCCCTATCTGAATCTAATTTGGAACATAAAACTTCCTTTAAAATGTGCATACCATCTACATTTTAAATGTGATGGAAAAAAATTATAGATTTTCTCTATGTGGGGCTTTCAACTACTACACCACTTTTAGAATCTCAATCTGTGTGTGTTTTGCAAAATAAACTTTATTCTAGTGCTCCATATTCAACTTGCTATAAGAAGGATCTAGAACATCAATCAAATTTTGCATTAGAATTTATGAGATGAGGCTTATATGAAACTATTTTATCAAATTAAGAGTAGGTCCTACATTCTTGTAGGATTGTAAATTTAACTTCAAATTTTGTAGTTTCTATCTCTAGATTTGGGTGTTGTGTCTCCCGATCAGAAGTGCTAAAAATAGTATTTAAAATAGACTCTTCATGAAGTTTGTTTAGGGAAAGAAGAATGTCTTCTAACATAATTTATTATTTGCTAAAATTTCACTGTCTCTAAAATTAAGTGTACATGCTTTAACATTGCAAAACAGGAGTGAGTTGATATACAATTACATAAACTGATAATACATAGATAAATGGCCATAAACCTATCGGTAGCTTAAAATTTTGACATTAAAAAATAACTGCCTAAATGTTGGAGAACACACAACAATAAAACTAGTTGCCAATATTGTTGGTAAAAAACCTTGATCAAAGTTAACAAGTTTTAGTGTCTATTAGACTATTTCAAAAATCTTTACATAAAATGACAAGAACCAAAGTTCTACTTCTAGTAGTTAAATTTTATATAACCATATGGAATTATTGGCACATATGAAACAATGGTGCTATGGCAAGTAATGTGGATCTTATGATGGTTCTCTATGGAAAATGGTGTTATGACAAGCAATGTGGCACTTAGGATGGTATTCCATGGAGAATGGCACTCTAGGCAGATGCCTCATGTATGAACAAAAACTTGCAGTTGTCATAGAATCAACATTTTAGAGGATTATAATGCCCAACCAACTATGAAAGGTAGATTCCAAGAATTTCAATGATTATAAAACTTAGAAGATGATGTGTCTACTAAAAATATTATAAGAATGGCATTCAACAAAAATACAAAAAAAGGACTATGTATAAAAGTAAACTACCCAAGTCTAGGTTTTATTTGGCAATATCCACAAATTAACTATCCCTATAAGCCTTTAGGTTATAAATGGTGACCTCATCAATTGGATCAACAAGATATAAAACCTAAGAACCAAATAAGATAGTTAGAGTAACCCTTATACACATATGCCAATAAGGAAACACAATGACAATCCATAGAAAATACTTCGTATTATTTCTCTAAAATATTTTATAAGAAAGGTGCATCTCTAGCATTGGTGATGTTATATGAAGTAATATAATATATGTCCTTATGGCCTTCTTTCATGTTGTCAACATATTGGTACAAGTTGATTAAGTCATCCTCACTATATGATTTAAAGAAACAAAGAAGAGGAGCCATTTTTTTGTGATGCCTCACAAACAAGCTTTTATATTAACATGTCAATTAAATGCTAACCACTTAAAAACCTATATTACCTGTATATTATCACTATTTGAAATGCATGTGATCATTTCAAATGTCTTTTTCAAAGGAGTTTCCTCATGACTCAAACCTGCAAAGGAACCTCATCACATAAGCATCATCTGGAGAGAAATTGGCAAGCAGAGACCCATTACTATAATATTTTCAACAATGCCCTTAAACAAAATTTCAAATCATTAATTCAATAGAAATAGATATAAAATTAATTGAACTAGAAGACCTTGATAGATAAAATCAGGTAAAACTTCTATGTTCATGGTTTACATAGTGGTTAGAATATTTTCTAGAAGAAATTTAATGTCATTTACATTCTTTGTTCAAAAAGCATAGAGATGACATATTGGTTCAGGCTCTATTGGACCATTTTTTTACAGCATAATTTTTATATGTAATCCATAAACAAACTCATCCAAACTTTCCAAAATAAAACATAGATGGCATGTCAAATGAATACCTAAAAATTAGGTAATCCAACAACACATCTTAACATAAAGATTCAAATGAAGTATGCATTAGAAAAATAACACATGAGTATACTTGACACTCATGAGTCTTGGTTGAATATACAAACCAAAATATTGGGTGCAATGAGCTGAAGCTCAAAGAAAACATAGGATAGTGAACCAGTTCATATTATATATTATTTTTAGTAAATTTGATAGCCACTGAGAAATAAGTGATTTGACTTACAATGTGACTTTATTGAAGGATCTCCCTGAAGACATCAAGAATTAAGTCGTTTGAATCCACCACACCCTTAACAAATCCCAAATAACATGGAAACTGTAAAAGCAACACCAAATTGTCAGTATAGGACATACCATTATGATCCCAGTAATAGACATCAAGCATGGATGGGAGTTGTGATGGGTTAACAAATAGCCTATACAAGTGTGATCATCTTGTCGGGATAATCTAAAGACAATTATCTTCAAAATTCCTAGTTTTGGATTATGGTTTTTTTGTTTTCACTCAAAACATCAAAATCCCTCCTAGTTTGAATGAAAATTTTGACCTAAGGTTTGATTATTGCAACCCTGAAAAAGAAAATATGGCTACAATGTGTTCCAAACTTCCAATAGAAGTGGAAATACAAGGTATTGAAATAATAAAAATCAAGTGTGGTACACAATGAAGATTCACTAAAAGCAGGGGAAAATTTTAAGAAAGAATTGTACTCAAAAGATTGACAATGCAGAGGTTGGAGGTCGGCCCTTGCCCCTTCTTATGTACTATCAATTTTAAAATCATTGGTCTAATGTTACTTGTAATGACATTTCTAATTTTGAAAATGATAATCAATATCCACTAATAATTTTAATAGTCCAACAAACATAGAAAAAAATAGCACAAAGGCAAACTACCAAAATATGGAATTACTGATATAAAAAGCATAGCTTCTTCAAGGGGCAATCTTGAGATACAATAAAACAAGAAATGGATTCTGTCATTGATGATTTCTAGAAGGAGACCAAGTCCCTATTTACAAGAAAACTTAAGGCTAGAAAGGCACTTAAGCCCCTAATTAGGTAGACTAAGATAATATTAGAAGTCTACTCAAGGGTTACGTACAAATTTAGCCACTCCATAATCCAACCACACATAATGACACATGAAGGATTGGGGATAAAAGTATGCTCATTTTATAGTTTTAAAAAACCATGTTGTCTATTGATAGCCATACATTTAGCAATTACTGCATTGGAATAATGGAAAGCATGTATATGCTTTTAACTTTGACCTCATAGTTAATATAAATTCTTTACCTACTAAAAACAATTAAAAAAAATAGAACAAACATCCAAGATGCCTTACAATCCCTCTTAACTAATGTGAATCCAAAAGCATTTTATTGCTTGCTAACAATTTAAAAATACATATAATTTTGAACAAAATTAGAATCTATAAATTTTAGAAACAAAAATAATCAAAAAAATCTAAAGTCTAAATTTATGGAAACTTAATTTTTAATTTCCAAAGAAAAATCTACTTGATAAGCTATGATACCTGATTGAAGCATGAAAACTTTGGAAACCAAACAATCTGATGGCTACATACATGAATGTTCCACTTTAAAAACAATAATTTTTTTTTTATGCAGTTAGTACATGGTACAAGCAAAACTTTTAGATGAGCCACTCTATATTATGAAGACATACAAATCTTCAATGTATGAGGTCTCATTCTAGCTATATCACACAATTTAGTAGAAAGAAAAAAACCTATTGTTACAATAAGTCTTTCCATAATTATAAACAAGCAAGCCCTATATTTTATTAAGCCCCACTCTTTGCTCCCAAAAAAAACTTTAACCATGTTTTGTCCTCATCAATCATTAGCCTACTAATAACTTTATTTGCTTTATTTTATTTTCCATGATTAAACATTTTATTCTCATTCTAATTTCTTAGAATAGACTCATTCTTTACTTTTTTCTATCTCCATAAAATAAATTCTTTCTTTGTTCCCACCTAACATTTCATTTTGTTAAAAAGTCCTCTTAGTGAAATGCATGGGTCTCATTACACATACCCTTATTTGTCTCACTTCCAGATTGATTATTTGACTTTCCACTACCAATATGGAATTCATGCATGTGATTTTCTATCTCCTAAAGAGTGATCTTCATGGGCTTCACTTATCTTGTTTGTTCTTCCAAAGAATGCATCAACAATTCCAAATGCTTGTTATCTGACACATAATACTAAAAAGTGTAAGTTAAATCAACATATATAATGCATATTGGCATCCCTTTAATGTTCAATAATCAAACACTTATATTTAAAGGAAACAATGATCATCTGAGTATTGCAATCCATGAAGAATCAATGTCAGACCTTCATGTTTTAGTTTAAGCATTTCCTTGCTAGCATCAACTATATCAAAGGTTGTAGTGGAAGTAGCCACAGCCTCCTTGACTGGACTAGGTCATACAACTTTTTTTATTCAGACCCATTAGCTTCAAAAGTGATCCAATGAATCCATGATTTGAGTCTAGGAATAACTACTTTTAGTCAATATAAAAAACATCATAAAGTGAGAAATTGATAGAAACTAAATGAATATTGATCAGAACACATAGTTCTCATGAGATCCAAATACAAATGTATATGAATATCCACTAAGATTACACTTAGCACTGTATGCATTTAAATTTGCTTGCCTACATTATCATCACTAATATTCTTATTAGTCGACACTAATCCCACTCATCTCATTTAAATCCCAATAATTTATCCCCCCTTCCTAGTCATTTATCTAACATCCCCCTCAATATTTATTCATGCACTAAACTTATTCATCCCCACCAATAAATTAATTCATCCTAAATCTCCTTTATCACATCTTAATTTTACTTATATATTATTTGAGAATTTTAAATTCTCATGACCCACCTAGCCACCTACTAAGCCTATTTCTAGACTTTCTAACACCCCTAGTCCCTAATTATCCATCTAATCCCTATTTAATCCCCTATTTAGTCATCATTAACCCCTAAGAAGGATTCTATAATCCTCCAAATATAGAACCTCCTCTATTCTCACCCTTCCTCTCTAAAAGCCTCTAAATTTAGAGGCTTCTAAGAAATTTTAAATTCCTTTTAATTATCCACCCTAGATCTTCATGATCTAACTTTGAATTTCAACCATTGATTTCTCTCTTCTTCTTCTATTTAATCAACCCATCCCTCCATGGAAACTAACTATAAATCTTTTAGTCATCTATCAAATCCATGTCAAATTAGAAATAATAAATCAAACATCAAATTCATGTCCAATTAATCCTTGAATCAATCATCTAACATCCATTATCATGCCATCACCATGTTCAAAATATGAGTCAAGGTAATCAATCTCATTATAATATTATTATTTTGAATCCATTTGATCATGGTGCAGAGCACTTAGCTTTACGATTCTAATGCTATTTTGAATGGTTTATTCATTTATTTACATTGAATTCTAATGGTTCTAGACTTTAATTAGTGGTTTAAATTTTGAGTGATTAAAAATATGAGTCAAGATAATAAATCTCACTCTAATCTTCTTGTTTTGAATCCCTTTGATCATGGTGTAGAGCACTTAGCTTTAGGATTCTAATTCTATTTTGAATGGTTTATTCATCTATTTACATTGAATTCTAATGGCTCTAGATTTTACATAGTGGTTTAAATTTTGAGTGATTAGATTAGATAGTTTAATCCATAGAGATCAAATTCTAGGCTAAATTTTGATGACCATAGTGGGAGGGGTTACTCCCAATTTCATCATTATGTTTGTTGGAAGCATTTTTGGAAGCTTACAGGTCTAACAAGTGGAAGAAAAAGCTTGGATTTTTTTAATTTTATGTGTACAGGGGCAATCTGTGACTTTTCACTGGTATTCATGACCTTGATATCATGATTTTTCCCCTGGGAGTCATGATTTTGTTCTAACCACTTGAGTTAACTACTAACCATTTTCCCTGACTGTGATAATCTTTGGCTTTTTGACAAAATTGCAACTTGTGAATTGTGAGTTTGTATAAAGAGTTATGATTTTGTTTATGTAATAGTGAATTTGTCTAAAAACTAATGGTATTGAGTTTTGTAGGTTCTTGTCTTTAGTAAAATCATGACTTCAAAAGTCACGAGTTTGCCTTGGTAATTGCATTTTTATCCTGTTGACTCATGATTTTGCATGGTTCTGATGTGAGCATAAAGTCACTGCAAAATTGTAACTTTGATAGTTATGGTTTTACCCTGGTAATCATGGTATTAAAATGAGAGTTTTGGTTTTGTCATCTTCGATAAATTCCCTAACAATAGATCCTTTGTCTCCTAATCTTCAAGCTTCTAAACATTCTATGTTTTTGCAGGAGACCCACTATTACTCAGTCCAACGTATTGTTAGGAATTAAAAGAATATAAACCAAATTTAATTCACCATAAAATCACATAAATAAATTTTAAATGTGTGAAATCAGATTTAATTATGCACTAAATTACATCATGAAATCAATTCATCTAATCATATTAAAATGAAAATAATAAGGAGAGAATAAAACTAGCAATAAAACCATAACATAGATATATCGTGGTTCACCCAATGTGGGCTACATCCACCAAGAAAGTCCTCAATAAAATATGTAATAAAAAAATATTACAAATACCTCTCACAAAGATAGAATATCTCCTACAGAAAATGTTGTACATATGTTATGTTGCACCTGCACCTGTAAAATACTATATCACAAACTACTATACCACACGCTGTAAATAAACACCTGTACTTTGTAAAACATCTACACTTTGACTTTGTCTCTCAAAATCCACCATAATAAATGAAGGAAAATACACCAAACAAGGAGAATTGTGTAATGTTTATCCAAGATAAGGATTATCCACCATGTGACAACTATCCTCCACCTAAGCAAGCTCATCCATAAGCCCACTTAAGGAGGAACTCACCATGTTTATCTCTCTTCTTCTAAAAAGCACATTTTATAAAGATATGTGATCATAACCAACTTTTTAAAACAAGGAAGCAATTCCCTTTTACAATAAACAACTAACACCCTAAGATCAAGGAAGTCAACATGGAAAATAGGAATCTAACAACTAACTCCATAAAACATGGAATACATAAAAATTAAAAATATAAGGAATATTCTACTCACATGTGGAGCAAGGTTCCACAAAAAGTGGAGTGGAAAAAAATGTGTTCCCCACATTTGTGGAGCTCTCTAGGCCCCTAAAATATATCCCTATGGTCATGTGATAGCCCCAAAGGGATTCACACTCAACAATCTCTCACTTGGAGACTGTTTTTCCTAAACAAAACTTATCACTGCTCCATAACCACTAAGGCCAACCAAATCTGAACATAGTCTCAATTTATCCAATGTGACCACCTTGATCATCATATCCATAGGATTTTGGCTAGTATGAATCTTCTCTAGCTTCACCAAGTTCTCCTCCAAAGCTATCCTAATGAATTGATAACGTAACTGAATGTGCTTCATCCTCAAGTGGAAAATGGAGTTCTTTGCCAAATGAATATCACTTTGACTATCATTATATAGTCTCCCAACATCCTGCTCATGTGCCAAATCTCAAAATAAATCCTATAACTAAATCATATCCTTGTTAGCCTCTATGTCAGTAACATACTCTACCTCTATGGTTAACAAAGTCACAACCTTCTATATCCTAGAAATCCAACTAATCATTGTATCTCTAATAGTAAATATAGAACCTATCATACTCCTCCTATTATCAATATCCCTTACCATATTCGAGTCCATATAACCATGTAAAGTGGTATCTGATCCACCATAACATAATGCAAAATCCATGGTTCTTCTCAACTATTGAAGAATCCATTTCATTGCTTTCCAATGCTCATAACTTGGATCACTCATATACCTACTCACAACTCCCACTACTTGGGCAATATCTGGCCTAGTACAAACCATGGTATACATCAAGCTACCAACTATAGATGAGTAATGTAACTTGGACATCTTTAGATTTTCAATCTCCATCTTGGGACACTACTCCTTTGATAATGTAAAGTGGCATGCCAAAGGAGTACCAATAGATTTAGCATCCAACATGCTAAACATTTCCAAGACTTTCTTCACATACTCTGATTGGGATAAAATCATATTCCTCTCCTTGTCACGAGTAATCCTCATACCAAGGATTTGTTTTGCTACACCCAAATATTTCTTATAAAAGGAGTCTCTAAGTTGTTTCTTGAGTATATGAATATGATATATGTTCTTTTTTACAACTAACATGTCATCCACATACAAGCATAATATAATAAAAGAATCATCATCAAAATGTTTGATGTACATGCAATGGTCAAAATTACACCATTGATATTTTTGTTCCAACATAAAATAATCAATTCTTATGCCATTATTGTGGAGCTTGTTTTAGGCCTTACAAGCTCTTCTTTAGTCTGCACACATAGTTCTCCTTCCTTTTGAACTCATATCCCTATGGCTACTTCATATACAACTCTTCATCTAAATCACCATGAAGAAAAGCAATTTTCACATATAACTATTCTAAGTGCATATCCTCAACTGCAACTAAACCAAGAACATTCCTAATAGAATTCATTTTGACAATAGGAAAAAATCTCATCAAAATCAATACCTAATTTTTGTGCAAACTCCTTGACCACCATCCTAACCTTATACCTTTTTCTTCCTTCATCCTCTTCTTTTATTTTGAATAACTACTTGTTTGACAATGCACTTTTTCCCTTAGGTAGCATTACCAAATCTCATGTTTGTTTCTCCATGAGAGATCTATTCTCCTCATCCATGGCTTGCTCCCACTTCATCCTGACATCTACTTGAATTGCTTCCTCATAACACTCTAGTTCTCTATTACCAGTGAGTAATAAATAATTCAAAGAAGGAGAAAAAATTTCATGTGCTCTTCTTACCCTAGAAGACCTTCTTACCCTAGGAGTTTTGGGTCCTTATGTAGAAGGTTCTTGAACTGATTTAGTATATATTTTTCCATCCATAATGTCATCCAATATTGTGTACTCTTTCTGTTCATGTTCCTGTTCCTGGAACTAATTCTTATACATTACTTTTTCATTAAAGACTACATCTCTAAACTAAAATATTTTCTTATCTTTAATGCTCCATAAATTTTGTCACATTTATTTATTAACATGGTAATCAAATTTAATCAAATATATCAAATAAAATTATATTTAATTATTAATTTATTTTATAAGAGATTTATAGATGTATTTTGATTTTTATATAATTTAGAAATAATAATTATAATGTTAAGTTCAAATTAAAATTTTAAAGTAAGATAGTGAGAATCCAAAAAAAATATTAACTTAAGCACCTCCTTAAAACTATACACTTGAATTTATGATAACTATAATTGTGCACTACACATTATTATAGACAAGCATAATTTAATTTGATAATTGTGATCATTAAGTAGAGGGATCCAATAATTGGATTTGTCTTTTTGAATTTTCATGTAAGTTTGTGATAAATTAGTATTCTTTTTCAAACCCTAATAAGGTAACTAGACATGCAAAGGATAAGAAAAATATTTGTTTTGGGGCCTATGCTTAAGATTTTTAAATACCGATTACTTATCAGGGCCCTCAACACTATATGATATTAAAGAAAACATGTCAAGTAAAGTTTAATTTAACTAGACGGTCTAGTATGACACAATGTTTATTTATTATTATTTTTAAATTTATAATAAATGTTTTACCTACTTCACATGTTGGGATTTGAATATCTAACTTTCTTAATTGACGTATGATGTAAACATGGAAAACATGAAAGAAACTATGGTTATTGATATTGAAATAATAAAGAAAACCCCTAGATAAATTAAATATGAAACAACTGTTAGGAACCTGTGGAAGCACAATTGATTACTTTTATTATAAGCAATTAAACACGGAATTATACCAGAATGATTAAGTAACTAGAAACTTGAAATAGCAAAGAATTTGAGAGACAATACACAATCTTGTATTAAATAATCTTCAGAAGAAAATACAATAAAGAAGATACCACTTCTTCTTCCACCTCTAAGGCTTGCCACACCTTAAGGACTTCTTCCCTCTCTCTCTTGCTCAACCACAACCAACTCAACAACCTGAGTTGTTAACCCTTCCTTGATAGCTTCAGCTAATCTCCTTGACCTTACACCTTGCAGATCTCCTTGACCTTGCTTTCTTGCTTCAATGCTTTACTTGCCCTTCTTAATTACAATACATGTCCATGGGTCTCTTAAATAGGATCCCATGCATACAATAATTAGACATCTAATTACAATAATTAGAAACACAGACTCAAGACTTAAATTAGCCTTCAACATGCAAACACTCTCAGACCACTTAAATTAGATGAGTCTAATTCTAAAAATGCATTCTGGAAACACATGCAGAAGCATGCACACGCACAGGTGACCGACGTTGATTGCTGTCAGTCTGCTCTTGACCGACGTTGGCCGTACTGCCGATGTCAATTGTTGTCTGCACTTAGCAAATCCCTGATTAGTGTCTTGGTGAAGCTTTTAGCTCCACAACTTAACAATCTCCCACTTGGAGATAAATAGTTGCACCTGTACAGCATCCTCTACTAACCATCTCAGGCACCTCCATCTTCAAGCTCAATTCTGAAGACCATCCACCACACATCCTATGATGTTAAACCTGTCATCCAAGTCCCTGCCATATCTGAATTTTTTGACATCTCCCACTGCTTGGGAAAACTAAGGTCTACACTAGACCTCATGTGATTTTGAACACTATTCTAAGCTCTGCTTGAACTGTCCAACCATAGGTGTGCTTACCGATTTTGCATCCTGCATCTTGAACCTCACCAACACCTTCTTCACATCAGCTCCCACTTGAGACAAAATCAACCTGTGATCTTCCATGTCTCTTATGCCAAAGAATTTTGTTGCTCCAAATTCTTCATAACATACCTCTGAACTAACTTTACCTTTAGCTCAAAAAACTCCTTGTATGTGTAACCCTGCAACAAGAAACCACACAATAGTAACAAGACAATGTCGCGACTCATCATCCACCTTGTAAAAAAAAAACACAACGGTTACATTGACCTTGACTAAAGCCATGCTTAGTCATACACCTGTCAAACCTGTACCACTGTCCTGCAGCTTCCTCAAGACCATATTCATTGGCCTTCCATCTCACGTATCCATTTCCACTCTTCTTCATCCTGAACATCCATTCGTCTCTCAGTGTTTTCTTCCAGCTAGCAACTCCACCAAAAACTCCCATTTGGTTCTTCTTCAAAGAATCACATTCCTCATCCATGCCAAGCTCCCATTGTTTCCTGGATCAACCTATTCTGCTTCTTTAATGACTTCTTAATTCTTGACCATCAGTGAGTAACAAGTAGTGTAAAGAAGGGAAATGATGAATTTGAGGCTTACTTACCCTTTCAGTCCTCCATATGGGCATTTGAGACTCCTTGACAGCTTGCTGTCCACCCAAAATCTGTCTCAGTGATCGATGCTGGTCACATCTCAGTCTGCACTTGACCAATGTTAGTTCCATGCAACTGACTCATCGTTGACATCGGTTCTCCCTAACCGATGCCAATGTTTATCTGTCCTGAGTCACCGACGCTGGGTTTCACCCATCCGACATCGGTCCTTGTCTGGATGCCGACGTCGGTCCTCTAACCGACATCGGTCTCTGTGTTTTTCATGTGAGTGATGACATCTACCCGTGAGCTCATCTTGGATCAAAACCCTGTCCATACTGCCCTGCTAAGAATTATTCAACCCCTGTGACTGATCTCTGTCCATCATCTCCTCCATAAACACCAAGGCTTCCCTGTTCGTGTCAAAAGCATCAAATTTCCTTTTTTTGCAATGAACTCAATCTATGCCCTCCGAATTTGAACTCATACCTTTTGACTCATGAACATGCATCTCCTTCTTATTTATCTAACCAAGCCTATTAAGCCACATCTCTGAATCTACAGCTGAACCAGAAGAAGAATTAGTAATACAAGTAGATAGGTAAAGCGTACCTACTTTCTTACCTCTTGCTAAAACAAGTGCACCCTTGATAACCTTCCAAGAATCCGCTGTGAGGGTTATTGTGCATCCCTCATCACCCAACTTCCCTAGAGAAACCAAACTCTGCTTCAGGACTGGGACATGCATAACCTCCTTCAACACCCATGTGTTGCCCATCTGCAATTCTAGCTGCACTTTCCCTTTGCCAACCATTTGACAAGGCGTACCATCCCCTAAGTAAAGTACTCCAAAGTCTCCCTGGACATACTCATGGAACAAATCTCTATTTGGGGATGCATGAAAAGAAGAACTAGAATCTAAAATCCATGATTCTATCTGACTATCCAAAGAAAGTATGAGAGCATCATGTGCCACAATACCTGCAACATCTGCTTCTTCCTTACCTTCATGTTGATTTTCTTTATCCCTCAACCAACACTCTTTCTTTGTGTGTCCTTTCTTTCCACAAAACCAGCAGGTGATACCTCTGGACTCGGATCTCCTTCCCATCTATGACTTTGATTCCCCTTGCTCAACCTTCTCTCTTTGCCTTCCCCTGCTTTCAGCACTTAGAGCATTCCCTGATGATGATTCACCTATGCTTTTCCTGTGAATATCTTCATTCAAGATTACACTAACTACATCATCAACTTTTAAGATTTTAGAAGTAGACACAGTATTAGATACTGCCATTACCAAACTCTCCCAACTTTTAGGTAATGAGCATAAGATTAAGAGAGCTCTTATTTCATCATCAAAAACAATATTGACTGAATTTAACTGGTTTACCAAACCATGGAAATCACTAAGATGAGTATACACTGATCCACCTTCCTGCATTTGCAAAGTAAATAGCTGCTTCATAAGAAATACCTTATTTGAGGCAGAGGGCTTTTCATATAGATTTGCCAAAGATTACATCAACTCTACCATTGTCTTACACTGTGATAAGTTGGAAATCACAGACGATGCAAGGCTCAACCTTATAGATCCTAGAGCCTTCCAATCAAGAACGCTCCATTCTTCATCCTTCATATTTTTGGGCTTGCAATCAACCCCACCCAACGGTAAGTACAAATCTTTCTGATACAGATAATCTTCTATCTACATCCTCCAATGTTGATAATTCTTGTCGTGAAACTTCTCCATTCGTAGTCTACTTTCATCTGCCATTGCTATACTCCTACTCAATCAAAAACCCTTGAGAATGACCTGTAATCAAACAATAACCTGCTCCCTGCAACCTTAGCTCTGATACCAACTGTTAGGAACCCATGGAAGCACAATTGATTACTTTTCTTATAAGCAATTAAACACGGAATTATACTAGAATGATTAACTAGAAACTTGAAACAACAAAGAATTTGAGAGACAATACACAATCTTGTATTAAATAATCTTCAGAAGAAAATACAATAAATAAGATGCCACTTCTTCTTCCACCTCTAAGGCTTGCCACAACTTAAGGACTTCTTCCCTCTCTCTCTTGCTCAACCACAACCAACTCAACAACCTGAGTTGTTAACCCTTCCTTGATAGCTTCAGCTGATCTCCTTGACCTTACACCTTGCAGATCTCCTTGACCTTGCTTTCTTACTTCAATGCTTTACTTGCCCTTCTTAATTAAAATGCATGCCCATGGGCTCTTAAATAGGATCCCATGCATACAATAATTAGACTTCTAATTACAATAATTAGAAACACAGACTCAAGACTTAAATTAGCCTTCAACATGCAAACACTCTCAGACCACTTAAATTAGATGAGTCTAATTCTGGAAACGCATTCTGGAAACACATGCAGAAGCATGCACACGCACAGGTGACCGACGTCAGTTGCTATCAATCTGCTCCTAACCGACGTCAACCAATCCCTGGTCCCTGCCTAATCGATGTCGGCCGTACTGTCGATGTCGGTTGTTGTCTGCACTCAGCAAATCCCTGATTAGTGTCTTGGTGAAGCTTTTAGCTCCACAACTTAACAATAACTACAACAAAAAACTATGTGGAAGAGAACATGAAACCCTAAAGTTTATATGTTATAAAATTGGAAGGGTTCACAAAAATATTTAACAAAAATAGAATACTAAGCCAATTAGGTAAAATGAAGGCACAAGGCAAATCATATAGTACAAAATATAATAAATAAGATATTTATGGGCTTGAATAAGGGAGCTAAAAGTACCTTATACAATAAATGATGAATAATTATGAAAAAAGAGAAAGATAAATATCTAAAACAAACACATTTGGGTTTTGGAAATGAATTTTAATGGTGGAAAAGTTTTGACACTGTAAATTTATATACTAAAAGTAAATTGTGTTTCCTCATGATGACCAGAATTGACCACTGTTGATTATGGATAGATTCGATTGTATAATTGATTATGGTTAATTTCTTTAGGTTATTGAAAACTACTACAATTATGGCTCTAATTATCTTAGGGGTCTGAAACTTTCTAGAACGTTTCATCAGAAATTGACACACAAAAATCTTGCTCAGAAAAATCTTTTGATGCTCACATATCTCAGAATAACTTCTCCTTTATGTAATCCTAATTCGACACGATATCACAAGACTATATAAAATGTGCAAGATTAATGGCCTAAGCCTCCATAAAGGTTGTAACTACATATCCCACATGCTTAGAATTAGGGGTTCATATATTTTTTGTGTTTGTAAGTATTCCCAACCTAAATAAGAGAAATGACTTCATCTCCTCTCCCAAGATAATCAAATACAACTATATGCTCTGTAATGCAACCTTATTTTGGTACAAGTGTGTAGGCACAAGAATATGATAGATTATGAGGGCGAACTATGATTAATGTACATGCTCTTTAACAAATGTGCAATATATATATACTTGATGTGTTGCTTAATGAATAAAATCCTTGATGGATTACTTGATGACACTTGATTGATATGGTTTAGGATATATTTGTATATATATATGCTCTTTTAAATTTAAATTTAGACACATTTGTGTGTAAGAAGACCATGGAAGATAGTGAAAAATAATAATCAGGGAACAGTAAATCCACACATGGTGCAAATGATCCTTAAATAATGTGACCAAAATCAGTCACCATTGATTATGGTCAAACTATAATTAGTGACTATCGATTCTGATTATGTCAAGAAAAAATGCATAAACAAAGATCATGTTGGTTTGAGGATAACTAGATGGTTCCTCATACAGAAAACTGACATATTTGAGGTGTTCATGTAGAAATGTAGAAGATGAAAAATTATGAAGGGTCCAATGTGAAGGGAAAGTGTACCCAAAAGAGGCAAATGTACACAAATGAGCCAACTACACAAAAACATGATAAAGAAAAAACCTAAACTTAAATTGAACTAAAATTAGGTGTATACAAGTATGTAAATCAAATATATCTCAATAATGAAGAACACATCAATTTTCCCTCACCTTATAGCTTGTTCAACAAAGTTAATGTCCACATAATATGGATCTAGGCTTATCAAGAACTCACTAATTGATCTCTTAATATCTAAAATGATAAAGCTATGAATATAGTTGTCACTCTCACTTAGGCATAGTTAACCATTTCCCCTGAAAATTGGTGAAGTAGTTCTCAACACATCTTGCCCCTTTGTGAGTCTCGTTGGCATAATAAATATTAAAATATTGTATATTATTCAAAATTATTGTAGCTATCATAAGAGAAATACCCACAATACATGCAATATATAATTTTATGAAAGCTTAAAACAAAACAATAAAAATTTATCTAGGTAACATTGCTACCTCTTTAGATCAAGAGCCCAACTTGAATTTCCTAATATTAAAATAATAACTATTGTCCACAATAGATAAGAAAATAAATTATACTTGTAATTAAAGTTTGGAGAGTAATTATTGGTGGAGTAAATCATCTTATAAATAAAATTTATCTATTATACTTAAATAAATATTTAATTGATAATATTTATAAATACTTAATTAATAATATTTTTTAATAGTAAATTATAAATTAATGTGCATCAATTTATATTTATCCATGAATTATATTATTTTATTTTCCTCAATAAAGCTCTAATGCGAGTGTGTTTAATATTATTTTCAAGGTAAATGCCACTTAACAAATTTTTTTCGGTAATGTAAAACATCGACTTGTATTTATGCATCAGTTTATTGAATTAAATTGGAAGCCGAATTCTATATAGATAAGGATCACAATGTTTATGCTTAGAAAAATCTACATGAACATATAAAATATGAAAAAGAGTATTATGGTGAATTAAAATCTATTAGCATACATGAGTTAATGGTGTTAGTGTTATAAGATAGGGAGAGTTTGAATAGTTTACAAATTTCTTTCCTTTGATTATTAAATGTTATGTTCTTTTAAATTTGGTTGGTCAAAGTGGTTAAGGAGATTTTTTCGATTTCATAATAGATTTTGAGTTGTGAGCGTGATTAATTGAAATAATATTAATTTAAATGTCAAAATATTTAATAAGACATAAAATAATATATCTATAAATTATTTATTATTATGTAAATTCAATAAAATGACCATTATAATAATTGAGGGTTAGCATTTATGAATCCCATAAAAAGGTTAACACTTTTATAAGTATGATTTAAGATTTCAGAAATATGTATTGATGGATCCCCTACCACAATCAAAAAGGGTCAACAAATATGAATCCTATAAAAATGCTATTATATTAACAATTTTTTAAAGAATAAAAAACTCAATATCATTACTATTACATAAATATAACATAAATGTAAACACAACCATCATAACGACAAAAAATAAAAAAATCATCCAAACAATAAATTTATTTAAAATAATAAATATATAAAAAATATAATTATAAATACAATACCAAGTAACAATGTTCATTTATATATCATTAATACCATTAAATTTGTATGAAAAAAAATATTTTTCTTTAATCATGTGAAATGTATTTTTCCCTCCCTTCCCTTCCCCGCCAAACTTACATTAAAATATAACATGACAAACATTAAGGCTTCCATGCAACCGGTCGGACTTAAAAATTATCTTTGAAATTTGATACAAGCACATATATGAAACAAAATGTACCTTTTTCAAAAGGAATAAATATTTATGCTAATAAGTTTTTAAAAGCATGATGAGGTGGCCAATTTATCTTATCATGATAAAGCACCTTTACACTAACAATTTATCTTGATTTTTTTAATTTACAAATAATTGTTAAAATATTAAATTAGAATTAAGGTTTTTAAGGAAAGACAATGAAAACTTATAAAAATTATAGTAATATCACTTTAAAACTTTACATTTAACATTTATGGTAAGTAGAATTGTCCAATGCATGTTTTCACATAAAAACATAATTTAATTTCATGATTATGATCATTAAATATAGGGTTTTAATAATTTTGTTTATTTTTTTAAATTTTGCAAGTGTTATGAAAAATTAGTCTTCTTTTTCAAAGCTTAACAAGGGAATTAAACTTGTAAAAGATAAGACAAATATATTTTTTAGGACTGATGCTCAAGGTTTTAAGCATCGATTACTTATCAAGCCTTTCAAAGATATTCAATATCAAAGACAACATGCCAAGTAAAGTGTAATTTAGCCACACAATCAATTGGGATACAATGCCTATCTATTATGACTTTCCGAGCTACAATAAATACTTGATTTATTATAGAATGTAATAATAAATATTATATGCTCTTAAGATTTCATTAAATTCTTGAATGTCTTCTTTAAATATTTGCATTGATTGTTTGTGAGCGCTCATTCATAGTATATCTTATATGTACCAATGTACGTGTGTATTTATATACTTATTGAATTTAAATTATAATCCCATTGGCATGTGAGACGACACAAAATAAGAAAAAAATGGTGAATTAGGATCCACAACCACGGGCACCCAAAATTGAGTAAGTAAGTGCACTATGAGCAAAGTACATTGTATTTTTTTTAGGCCCTAAAAATGTACAATAAGTTTATGGGAAAGAAACCAAAAACCATGGGCACCCAAAATTGGGTAAGTGCACTCTGAAAAAAGTACATTGTACCTTTTTTAGGCCCTAAAAATGTATAATAAGTTAATGGGAAAGACACCAAAAACTACGGGCACCCAAAATTGGGTAAGTACACTCTGAGCAAAGTACATTGTACTTTTTTTAGGCCCTAAAAATGTACAATAAGTTTATGGGAAAGACACCAAAAACTACACCCAAAGTTGGGTAAGTGCACTATGAGAAAAGTACATTGTACTTTTTTTAGGCCCTAAAAATGTACAATAAGTTTATGGGAAAGACACCAAAAATTGCAGGCACCCAAAATTGGGTAAGTGCATGCACTTTGAGAAAAGTACATTGTACTTTTTTTAGGCCCTAAAAATGTACAATAAGTTTATGGGAAAGACAACAAAAATTCATGGAAACAATAGCAGATGAGGGATAAGAAGACATGTGAGAGAGAGAAAATATGGTGAACATGATGGGAACAACCATAAAGACATGTAAAGACATGCTAATAAGTCCTAATCTAGATCAATAATTGACAAACATACTAGCACTGTATAATAATCCAAATCTAAATACAACATCGACCAACAATATTTATACATATATCGTTAAGACCATTAGATTTGTTTATTTTATATTTAAAATATTTTTTAATTATATTAATAAAACAATATGATCCATAATATATTCATACAAAAAAGTGAGTGGAAGAAGTCACACTCTTAGAGTCACATCAGCCAAGGCTGAGAAATCATATCATCATGTTAATAAAATTTGAAATAATTTTCAACCACAAAAGGGTGAAAAAGCAAAGAGCCAATACTATAAAAAGAGTTACCTAACACAAAGCACACTAAGCAATAGGATAAATAATGAAAGATGGAGGAGGAGAAGGTAGAGGATCATCGGGCTTATTACCCCAACTTCCCCAGTCTCCACTAGCTGGAGAGTCTATGGTATCCAATAGAAGACCCCAACCCTTTGTTTCTATTTTTATCTCAATCCTTAAAAGTATCTAGTCTTGTCGAAGAAATAGCAAGAGATAAATGAGGGAACTTCCCTTATTACATGGTGCAAACCATCTAGAATGACCAGGACCAACACCTTTGCCATCCCAACCAGTGCTACCACTTTTATCATCTCAGCCACTACCACCAACATCTCCATGGATACGAATTTGAGGTCCCATTCCCAGAGATGTAAAGTGTCTTTGGGGAGAACCACTACAACATTTGCTATGTGATTGGGTATTCAATTGCATCCCATGTTTATGATCCCATGGAGGAGACCGATAGTAGGGAGCTTTTGGAGGGACTCTACTAACTGCACAGGGGGCACTACCCTAATGATCAATCAGGGTGGGTAAGCTACAGACAAATTTTCTCAGCTTGAACTTGAATCTAAAATATAATATTAGGTAACACATTAATCCTATTACCCATGGCAAAACAATCATAAAAAATAGCTTGGGTAAAAGTAACATCAATTCTATTCTTCCATAATTGAAATATAATTTTAGCATGAAAAATATGCTAGATATTGTGTAAATTTTGCAGGAATCATGTCTGAATCCCTTGAAATCACTATCTTATAGGTAAACATATTTATATGGAAGGGTTTGAGGGTGTGAATCCACTACTAGGTAGACTAGGAAACTTGCAAATAGAGCAAATAGGTCAGCGATCCCAAGATACACCGTTGGTGAGCCAATTAGGAGACCTTGGTGAAGAATACACCAAAAAAGTTTGTTTATTTTGGCTTAATGATAGTTGTCCACACATGATCAAACCTCCTTCTCCAAACTTTTTCTGTAGAATTAACTTTCATTTTGGAATTGAGAGCTTCAATTTGAAGAGATTAAGTAGAGAGGACTTGGTAACCTAACATGGCTTTATACCAGTGGAAGGGGGTCTCAACAAGCCACTTCTAGTTAATCCACCATCTAAAGGAAGTTTTCACACCAATATTATAATGATGGATATCAAGAATGACAAGGCACTTGATCTCTAGTTTGCATACAAAAGAGGTCAAAAGATGAATTTGATATTTTTTCTAAGGAGTCAAACAAATTTAATCCAAGGCACAAGATCAAAAAAAGACTTCACAAAAATTAATAATTGGAGACCACCATAAACACTGAGAGTTGAGAGCTAACCTACATTTAAGCCCATTGCCGTCCCAAACCAAATCTATTTTGAGAAGCTCCCAAGCCTTAATACTCTTAGCCACAAAGGTTCATATAATGGTGACAAGGAATAGAGTGAGAATAGAGTTTGAAGAGTCAATCCTCCCTAGGCTTCTTTTCCCACAAGGTTTCCTTGAGTGATACAATGCCTATGGAGAATTTTACAACTCTCATTGCCATCCAATGCACAAATGATCCATTTAGCACATGAGGCATGGCCTTAGATACATATATCTAAAAGACTAAGTCCTCCCAAAGATATTTGCTTACAACATATATCCCAAGTAAATTAGTGAAACCAACGATTGCCTTTAGAGTTAGCCCATAGAAAATACCTCAATTGTTTCCAAGTTTGCATAGGCAACCTTAGAGGGAGCCCAACAAGAGGAATAATAGACATGAGTGGTAGCAACTACCTTGAAACAAATACAAAACTTTCCATCTAGTGATAGCAGTTTGGAGATCTAGTACCCAATTTATTTTTCAACCTTCTAAACCACATACTGCCACAAATCTAAGTGTGTAGCTTGAAAGGAAAAATGGATGCCCAAATACTTAAACTATTCCCTATAATGAATCCAATTCCATTTGTACTAAAGTAATCAATCAGGTAAAAGGGAGAATGATTGTCTATAGCATTGGGTTTTTCTCCATTGAATGGAGGAGCCAAAAGCTAAACAAAACACCTCTAAACATTTCATAGCATTAGATTTGGATTGCTCCTTTTGAACTAATGTAAGGAAGGAATCATCAGTAAAGTGCCCATTAAACATTTGAGTATGAGTTTGGGGAAGAGAGATATCTTTGACCATACCTCTGGAGGAATAATTAGCAAATAAATAGCTAAAGCCTTCTACAACCAACACATAGAGGGAAGGAACTAGGGGAAACCTTGATAAATAGAATGAAAAAATTCAAACATGTTAAATTGAACCCCAATAATGGTAATGTGTGCACAAGTATCCTAGAAAATAATTTGAACTATACTAACAAACCTAGGGCCAAACCATAAGGCTTGAAGCATAGATAAAATGAAAGGCCATTCAATTTAGTCAAAGTCTTTCTCAAAATCAATTTTGAGGAATAAAACCTTCTAGTGGGACCATCACACCCATTCCATTCCTTTCCAAATGACAATAATGTTGTCAAGGATATATTTATTATGAATAAACCCAGTCTACTTAGGGTGAATAATCAAAAGAAGAAGATATTTGACCCTAAGAGAAAGAGATTTAACATTAATATTATAGGAGACATTAAGAATAATAATAGGTCGCCAACTAGTTATGAGATCCAAATCCCCAGGTTTGAGAATGGATTTGATATTACCATGATTAATGAGTTTTCTAAGGGAATGGGTCATGATAATTTTTAAGCTATGATTAATAAATAACATAAAGCAAATACAAGAGAAAAAGACAAGTACAAGACCATAAATTATATTTATATTCACACAAATGGTCTAGTTTACACTTTCTCGTGCAATCGCCTATAAAGGCTTCCAAATGACTCTTCAATTTTCTCTATGACTCTTCCTCTCTAAAGACTATTTGACTTCTTTTTGCCACATCAAATATATATTTTCTCCTTTTTAATACAATTAATATCAAATAGGATTAAATATCCTTGCCTCTTATCCATACTAACAATCACCCAGACTTAAAAGGTGTCTCATCCCAAGACACACAAAGGCCCAGAAAATTCAAGTTTTTACAAAATTGATCCATTAAAAATGTATTTGAGAACCTAAACTACTCCTACCCCTAATCTCCATAGCCTCTCATGATAGAGCTTCCCACATCTCTACTCTAGCTACTCTAAAAACCTCAAATATATTGATAATTTTAAAAAAACTATAAACACTCTCTTTTTGTTTAGACCTATTAAAATATATATCCTCTTTCATGTTTCTGGTGAGAGTAAGACAAAGATAATTGTCAAGAGGAGCCAAATCCCTGAACTGAATTATAGTTTTTTTTAAATTGAGATCTAGACTACAACAAAGAGTAAAGAAATGAAGGTAATAATAGAGGTGTTGCCATGCGCTATAGTGTCACCTTTTCAGTCCTTGAAATTGACTCATCTGCCTCTACTTCCATATCAAATAGAGAAACATTTCCACCAAAACCAACTGATAAATATTCTCTACAAGAACATCTTTTAATTACTTTGGCCAAGGTTGAAAATAATTATTACTCAAGTATACAAGGTAATGACTGACCATATCAATTACATGCCTGCTACAAATCTACCATCAAGCATGTATTTAAGAGTGCCCCATGTATCAACAGTAAGACATATTTACACATCAACTTCCTTCTTGGTAGATTCATATATTTGGAAGGATCTATGAATCTTGTAAAATATTGAACAATTTTCTTTCATCCATTGCTCTTTCTATAACACTAACTTGTAGAGGTGGTGCTACAACGACAAATAAACCTAAAATAATGAGAATAAAACCATTATCTTTAAAGAATAGAGCTTGGAGTTTTTTAAGCACTCCTCTAATCTTTTTTCCTCTTAAATAGGGATTGCCCACCATCAAATGCAACTAGTAAAAGAGCAAGGACCTATTTTACCTTCGACTACATCCTCAAAGGCACCACAGTAAAACTCTAGTGCCACATCTCTATCAATATTTCACTAAACTCCTTAAAAGTGCACCAAAATTCCATAGACCATCATTAACCCTAATTTTAATGTCGATGAATAGATTAAACAGGGGTTCCATTAGCATTCTCCACATCTCCCTTATTTCACAGGCCATGTTTTTGGTAGAACTTTAGATGCTCGATAGGATTATTACACAAGCAGGACACCAACTTCAACTTCGCATGCAACTAGTCCTTCTCATAAATGTCATTGAAATACATCTCTTTTAATTCATATAATACTTTCTATGGATCCTCTTAAGATTACAAAAAATGACCCATTTCAATTGCACCATTACAAGTGACCTAGGCTCAATAGTTGAGCAATCACACCATTGTTGACAATAGTTTAATGGAAGAATGAAATATAGATTTGCAAGCTATGAACAATAAATGACAAAAATAAAATATAAGAGAAGAAGAAAAGTGTGAGACCATAAATTATATTTCTTTATTCACACAAATGGTTTGATTTACACTTTCCCATAAAATTTCCTATAAAGGCTTCCAAATTACTTTTCAATTTCCTCTATGATTCTTCCTCTCTAAAGACTCTTTGACTTCTTTTTGACACCTCAAATATCTATTTTCTTCTTTTTATTACAATTAATATCAAATAAGATCAAATATCCTTGCCTCTTATCCATGCTAACATGTGTAGATTTGAACCTATTATATCCAAAATATCCTAATAGAATTAAGACAGAAACCCATCAATACTTGGGTCTTTGTTAACAATCATTTGTATAACTACCTATGAATATCCTCAATATAAAGAAGTCGAGCACATGCACTTGTTGTTCCTCTACCTACTTGTAGGGAGCCATTTAGAGGCAAGCTCTTGTTCAGAATTGGATGATTAAATAAAAAACACACCATGATAATGAGCCAAAAAGGCTTACAGTATATTAGAATGATGTGTAGGGCAAGAATTCTTGTTGTAGTGGCTTGCTCAGCTTTGTGCTCATAAAGTCTTTGACAATGGAAGCTTGGCTACCTCCATCTCTCCTTGGCACCTTTGGCTTGTGGCTTGGCCTAGCTTGGAATCAGTTTTGGCATTAAGATTTGTAATTTGGCCTAATTAATTATGAATTATAAATTTTCGTAATCATGTCTTAGAAATGATGTTCATGGCCTCTCTATTTATAGATTTTTGAGAATGTCTAGAATCAACATGAACCATCCATCTTGAGATTGAGATGTGTAGTTGAGGATTAATTCAATTTTTGGAATTAAGTTTATAATTATTCTCATCATGAAATTGGAAAAAGGGTAAATTAAGAGGCATGGAGGGCATCATGGAAGGTATTGATGAGGCATGGAGGGCATGAATCCTGATATTTGTAGCATTTATGGCCTAGGGATGTATTCCCAAGAAATGAGGTCACCTGATGATATAGATATTCGATATTCATTTACAAAAATAAGTATTCAACAAATTTCAATGTAATTATTGATTAGGCTCTAATTTGGGTTTATTAGTTCTTAAGTATGTTTAAGCACTTTGTGCACAAATTACTCAAAATCATCAGAATGCCTTATTATTGGTCCAAAATTCAACTGGATTGGAATTGGAAGGCAATGTTAGATGCATTGGATCCATTATACCATTTAGGGTATTATAAAAAAAAAATAACAAAGGCACATGTCTTGTGTAATATATTTGATAGGAAAGAGCAATCCAGAGCACCTAAGTATAAAATTAGCATTTTGACTCGAAATGATCTGATCAAAGTTAGCTGGCCCATAAATTATATTTCCCCATTTAGGGATACCCTAGCCAGAATCAGCACTTGAATATATCAATTTCAATTCATTTAATACATTTTAGTATTTTTAGGCCAAATTATGTATTTTAGTAAGAATTGGTCAAAATCCTGATTGGAGGTCATTGGTGGCCAGATTTAGGTGTCTACACTCATCAGCTTGACTTGTTTCTCTCTCTCTTAGACTCATAATGCTTTCAACTCAAATGATGCAAATAAATTGAAAATGATTCAAAATTAGCTATTTAAGCTATAATATACCTAATTCCACCTTATAAAGGTTACACCCACATACCAATTTTTCTAATTAATGCAAATCTCTTGTTATAGCCATATATAAAGAACTATATCTCCAATTCATGAATTGTTTCTTGCACATGGCACTTGATAGTGATACACTATGTCCTATATTGGTTAAACCAATCTCCTCATCATTATTTAACCTATAAAATAACAAAAATAATCACATTATATTAACAATATAATAGACCAAGAATCTATCCAACTACACAATAAATTATCAACTTTGATATAATAAATACATTATCCAAACCTAATATAACATTATAACTACTAATTAACACTATAAAAATTGATCCTTACCACTTTTGGTTACATATCATCATCATAGTCTTGGCTCTCTCACCAAAATGAGCGGAAAATATGCATCGATTGTTTTAGACATACAAAGTTACATTTATATTTTCATACACATGGGTCTACATAGGTTTACATAGGCTTTCAACTTCATATATTTTTAGACACATGGGTCTACATAGGTTTGCACAGATTTGTATATATATATAGACATAGGTATATACAAGTTTACATAGGCATTCAAAGTCACAAATTTTTAGATATACATACAGTAGGTCTACACAAGTTTACATAGATCATTTAGATATACAAACACATGGGTCTACATAGGTTTACATAGGAATTTAGATTCATAGAGTTTTATATATACAGATGCACAAGTCTGCATAGATTTATGCATGTTTTCAAAGATTATCAGATATATAGATGCAAAACTTTACATAAGTATTCAAATAAACACTCTACACAAATATATATTTTTGAATTAGGTATACCAGTTTACTATAGATATTTAGATACATAGCTACATCACTCAGATATTAGGATTAGGGGGCATGTTACAAAGCACATGTTCTTGATCCCCATTTTTAGATTTATCAAGTTAAACTTATTATCATCACCAGTATTGTGATAAAGTTTTTAAAAAATTGGTTCACAGGAGTATCTGTAGTGGTTGATCCATAGCATACACCATAACCAATTCACATACTCAAATTTAGAGTGGGGGTAAGCAAGCCTTGTTTCTTCACACATTTAGTTTACATTACTCAAATTTAGGGTGTGGGAAAGTGAGCCTTGTTTATTCACAGATTTAGTTTACATTACTTAGATTCAGAGTGGGGATAAGTGATGCTTGTTTTCTCCACACATTTAGCTTACATTAATCAGATTTAGAGTGGGGGCAAGCAAGCCTTATTTTTCTACACATTCATTTTACATTACTCAGTTTTAGAGTGGGGGAAAGTGAGCCTTATTTCTTCACACATTAAGTTCAAGTACTCAATTTTAGTACAGGGGGCATTCACACCATATATATTCCCTTCACATGTTGCACTCCATTTCTTATCCACTTCTTTAGCCAAGAAGTGGGCCAAATCTAGATTATATTCACACAAGTACAACTACACATTTCTATTTTATTTTACGCTAGTACTTTTATTTCATTACATTACTAAAATAAAGGGGGGCAAATGTAAACACCCTAATTTGGTCAAGAAACCACAAGTACTATATCTTCTATTACTCTTTCACATAAGGGTCTTAGTAATGGTTATAGTCCTTGTTAGTATGGTCATCTTGAGTCTTTTGATCTTTCTTATGTCTTATTTTCTCTATTTTTAACACTCTAAGTAGTCACATGTCACATTTTCTCAATCCTAGGGGCCCTTATCTTATCATCCTTTTAAAAAATTAGTACCACTTTTAGGTCAGTAGCACCACATGGCACTAGGGTCCACTTGTGGCTTCAGTCTCTGATGGGCCCTTTCACCCGTGTTTGAGTCCTAACCCCTCTGTGACCCTTCTCTTATGTTTTTTTATATATTTCTCATAATTTATTGGCTATCAAACAAGGTATTATATTCAAAAAATATATCCTCCTATATAAAGAGATTCACAAGGCATTTTACATCTAGAAATTACTATTTTGACACTTATTTACATAAAATCAACCAATAGTATAGCTCAAATACTCTACATACTACTCATTTTTCACACCTAAACATTTGCATCCTTTATAAAAGAAGGGCCTAGGTTAAAATAATTTTAGCATACAATATAAGTTGATGGTGTATGTTCCCTAAGTGTGAACTACATGCGATATAAGACCCCTAGTATTGGGGTTAATATAGGTAGCGACCAAGACTATAGGGGTTCTACTCCATATGATAGTAACATCCCAAAACCTAATTTTTCCTTTCTTTTTGCATTTTATTAGTTTATTATTTCATGTGTACAGGTATTCATTAGGGTTTTGGATAATATTTAGCCAACATAGTGACATATACAAGCTCCTGCATGACACAAAATCACCTATAAGACCTCTAAAAACACTTACAGTTTCCCTAAAAATTATAGAAGTCACTACAAAAAGGACATTAGCACTAGAACTATATACTAGTGCCACATGTCACTATTATCTTAGGGGGGCATTACTATCTAAATATAGATCTCAAAAAATAGTCAAAAGATAAGATTCCTCTATGTCTACTAAGCCTTTTCCAGTACCCTGATCCACAAAAAATCCATGTATATATCTAGATAAGTTCCTTTTCTATTTGTGATTACTATTTTTAGAAAGTTTCATAAAACCAATAAATTATAATTTTATTCCAAATTAACAATAGACCCAACCCTTTAATCTAGATTAGGATTTGCATAGCGAAAAACCCTAAAAGGTCAAAATAATTAGCTTGATTTTTATTTTGTGTTTCACGATCTTTAAGTTCTATTTTATAAGCTTGTTGATGTTTTTGGATAAAATATTTATGGTCAAAGTTAGGTCCAAGAAGAAAATCATGGAAAGAATTCATAATTGTCTACAAGTCTCATGAGAATGGCCCCAACTTGCATGAATCTATCAAATTTATTTGGATCATACCATGATTTCATAGGATGAGTGGGGTCAAGATCTCATGGTAGATGTCTTGAACAGTGTTTTTGATTTATAATATGGATAATGGTTTTTATACACTAATATGGTTATGTTGAGAAAATGTGAGAGTAGGATTAGAAGTGTTTTTAGGGGGAACATGATCCATGGTGTTATTTGGAACAATAACTTAGATGGTGTGTATGATGTCATAAGTATTGGTAACACCATCATTGGTTGAATAATGGTTTTTATTTTTGATGAGCATGAAAGTGCCCATTTTAGGTTGAGGTGGTTCAAATTGATGCATGAAGAAATCTTGTCATTTAGCTTGGTCAAGAACTTCTTCCAAAGCTTTTGGAGGGAGGGTCTTAATGCGATATTGTAATTTAGGGTGGAGATCATTAGTAAACAAGTGGAAGAGGTTTTAATCTACCATATTATGCTTAGATTTTTTTAGACAAAGTTTTTCATTGTTTGATGAAGATTTATGATGTTTTGGTTTTGAGTTTTATTCAATTTGTAAAATGAGTTAAGTTATTTTTTAGAAGATCACTAGTTTAGAATCCTTGGACTAGTGAGTTGATTAAGTCTTCTAAGATAGTAATAGAGTCAAGTTTTAATTGATTGTACCAATATAAACCATCTCTTGAGAGAATTTTAGCCAAGTTTTTAGTGGCAATGAAAGTATTAATCTTAACACAATCTTTTTAAATGTTGCCAAATGTTTTTAGGTGCAAGGCATGATCGATAGATCTATTGTAAGTGATGGTGGGAATGATAGTTCATATGGCAATGCTATTAATTTGAGGTACTACAGGTTCATTTTATAAAAAATTTATGGTTTTATTTATAAGTGGAGTTTTTGGTATGAGGTTACCATGGGAATCCCTAAAGGGGTTATGGGGGCATTAGAATTTTATGCTCCCCATGGAACCTGATAAGGTTGGTTTTGGAGATGTATAAGGTGATTTTGCATTTAAAACATCTAATTTACATTATTGGTTTGAAAATTATAAATTTGGTTAGGCATTTTTAATAAAATTTAATTAGTTTGCATATCATTTTGGCTAGTGGATGAAACATGTGATGCATTAGTATTATGTGAGGTAGTAGGATCTTGGGATGCACTATGAGTGTGTACAATGGGGTAGCAGCATGCACCACATTAGTGGCATGATTAACATTAGTAGAAAAAGAATAATTGGTATCAAAGTAAGCATTAGTGTTAACACAAACATTTGTATCATGGTTAATGATGTGGGTATTTTGAAGAGCCCCACTAGAATTTAAACCTTCCATGTTGGTAGAAATACTTGGCATGGATGTTGAATAAGACATAGAAGATGATGTCATGGTATGGGAAGGAGATATTATAGAGGGGATATATTGGGATGAAAAGAAAGGGATTCCTCTAAATCCTTTGTAAAAGGTATGGGAAGGTGAATGTGGTTATCCTATATGAGGTCCCATCATGAGATTATAGATGTTTGTAGTATCTTTTCCTCTATGTTGAGGGTTTTCATTGATGAAAAAGAGCATTTTAGTTATGTATTCAATATCATGCTCATATTCTAAATTAAAAAATGGGTTAAATGTTAAATAAGAATGGGGAAGAGCCCCATAATTGGTACTACAAGTAAAAACATGGACATTTCTTTGATCCATAGTGGGTGCCACAATATGCATCTTAAGAAATCTATTAAGATTAGTAAAACTCATCATGTTTGTTTTATTCAATTCTATATTATCCTCAAGAAATAAATTCATGATGAAAGAGGGAAATTAAAAACTTGTAATAATGAAGGTCAACTGGTAGTATACTGGGTCGAACCAGTCAATACTATCTTGTAGGATAGTAGATAGGATAGGTTACAAAAGACACTATCAAACTAGTCAACTATGTTATGTAGATGGTGAAAATAAGGGAGTATGAAATACACATATTTAGATAGATCGATTATGTGTTGAAGGAAAATATAACAAGTAGTATATGAGAGACTAATTCAAATAGAATGACTTTGTTATGTGGGAAAACAAAGACTATTGGAGACATAATCAAGCAAATCGATTATGTTTTGAAGGAAAAGATAGGTTTTGATAAGTATGACTATACATGATCTAGTGTTATTGTGAAGAATACTTGAAATGAACACACAAACAATAATATTAATCCAATCAATCTAGTTTTGTCACATAACACAAACCTTGCACCATTGCTAGCTGATACAATTTTTGTAATACAACATATAATGATTAGAGAGCAAGTAGAAAAAATAGAAATGCTAATATATGTGGTCATTCCTAAATGTTTTAAATTCTAATAATTTTAGAAATAAATGTGATAGAAAATTGGATATATAAAAGGAACTATAAAGGTAATCTAAAGATGGTTTTAGGTAATTAAGACTAAAAGGGATATGTATTGGTGATAGTACTGGCTTGGTATTGGGGTCCACCCCTTCACTTTATAATCCTATAATGATAAGTGTGTCATGTAATTTTATAATATATAACATTAGACATGTATTTATACTCAAATATAAAAGTGATTTGAATTCCTCTTTGATGATGAAATCCATGCAGGTAGACCTTGGGTAGAATTTGTTTAATGCTTTTTGATGTTATATGGTTTGTAAGTGTGTGAAAAATAAAAATAGTGTGACTGAATCGATAAATTAAAACTTATTATTTGTCTATGTGTCACTCTAAGTAATAAAGTAACAAAATTGTAAGTGAATTAATTACTAATAAGATGAGTTAATTCCTTTGCTTGAAGAGTATAGGGTTGATCTACCGGACCAAGTATGCAAATAGTACATAATAGAATTGATTGGGTTGATGATGTTTATTGAATCAAGATCTAGAAGAACACAATTGAATGAGTTGACTGAGTCTTCTCAATAGGAAATAAAGCTAAATAAAATTTTGATATATTTAACCTAGTTTTATATAGAGTTATAGTTTTATAGACTAAAAATTGTGAAAAAGAGGACTGTAATTAAAGAACAGAAATGACTAATATGGTGAGAATGAACCTGATAATTTTGAAGATGTTAAAATTAATATTGTTGTATTGTGTTATTCAGATGGTGTTTTTCATCATGTTGATAGAGTCAAATGGGTACATAGAGTTTTAAAACCTATATGTAAAGTAATGAACTCAATCGATTCAATCAATATAGTTACCTTTGGTTAACGATGATCTGCATAGAGAAATACAAAGTCAATAAAAGCAATTGTGTGTTAAAACTACACATAGAATGTTATATTGAGTTGATCGAATCAATATTGTACTACAAAAATGAAATAAATAATAAATAAAAGTGTGAAATAAAACCTTCAAGAGTTAGTTCACATTAGGTTCACCAAAATGTCTACAAAGGAAAGTGAAGCTGATGTACAAATCAATCCTAGCTCAGAGAAGATAAATCACACTAGCCCTTCTACTTGTTAGTACATTTAGACAATCAAGGTCATGACCAATATGAATCCATTAGACCTAATCAAGGGGTCTCTTACCACACAATATCACTAGAGAGGGTTCCAAAGCCTCTATTAAATTAATACCACACAATAACCCTAGCTAGGTCCTATGTTTTCTTATCAAAGTAAATGACAAATTAGAGTAAAATATAATCTAGTGCTCATAATATATTATGGCATAAAATGGGGGTAATAAACATAAAATTAAACATTTAAATAATAACTCTACTCAAGTCAATGTAAGGGTAATACTAATGCATGGAGAGAGAAACATATTCATGTGCTAAAAAATGCAAATCTATCTACTTAATAAATATGAACAAGAGTTAGGAATACTTACCTTGAAGATGAACCCATTGAGCCTTAATCTCTCCCTTGGTTAATGGTGTTTTGAAAGAGGTTGTTTTGGTTTGTAAGAATAACAAAGATAGGTCAGCTCTAGGCTACACAAATTCTCCTATGCATCCAAAAAACTTCTCCCACAAGACAAGATTATTATCTCCAAGTGTAGTATGAAACCTTAAGCAATAACTCCTCAAGTAGAATGGTGGATAATTAGATGCACAAATAAATTATTATATCTATCTCTAATGAAAATGGTAAAAAGGATGTGTTTATATACCTGGATCTAACCCTAAACTTTTCTAAAATTTAGACAATAGAGTTATCCCAATCATCCTAGTTTTAAAATAAATATAGAGGTTAGGTCCCCATAGTAATCCCATAACATGCTTATATTTTAAAAATAGGGTCAGCCCAGGCCAAATTTGTTCAATAAATGACAAAAAGAGGTTTTGGCTTAGGTAGGGATTGTTTGAAGTGGTGAATCTCTTAGAGGAGTGTGTAAGGGAGGTGTCAAAGCTTAGGGAAATGTATATGAGAGTTTGTTTTGGTTTCAATTGGTGGTATAGGGAACAATAATCTTGCAATACACCAATGGTCTACCCACCCCTTTCTCAATGCACCCTTTAAGGTGTGCACTTAAATAGATTGAGACTCAATGGGTTCTTATAAGAGAGAAAGCATCAATAATTGATAAAATTTAAAAAAATTATATGTATACACCTTGAACTACATGTTTCATATATGCTTTGACAATATATTCATTACTATGATGACATCCTTATGTTAGCATATATTTCTATATGATTAAATCTTTTTACATAACATGATATAATTAACTCTTTTATTTTGAGATGAGTAATTCACAAACTACATTCCCCATGACAAGCATATTAGTGGGCTTGTCATAGAGTTGGAAGCCTCCATGAACAAAAAAATCATATTTTGGGATAGATTTACATGTTTCAAAGATTTAGATTGATTAAAAATATCATATATGGGATAGGCATTTGTATAATCAAACATATATGGAGGCATATGACATGTATGTGCATACATTCTATAAAAACATGAGTTACATGTTTTTAGACATGGGGCATATGCCATACATATGGACATATTTATCAAGAACAAAAGATACATGTTTTCAAATTTGGGACAAAATGAGACATATATGCATAAAATTATATATCATGTCATCATCAATTGGATCAGATTATCGGTGCATGAATATTTTTCATGCACATACACACTATTATAGTTTTCTATATCACCATTGATAATACCTAGAAATGAACACCTTTAACTCTATAAGTCCTTTTACAATGGTTGATATAGTTAAATTAGTAATGCATTTGAGATTTACACATGCTCAATAGCCTAAGCATTTCTCTATGGGTAAAACATTTGATTCCCCACCTTAGCATCTTCAGTCTTAAGGTTAGTTACATGATTAGTTCAATCGAGGTTTGGCAACACTCAATGGCCTAGACACTACTCCATATTCAATAAGGGTTCGGTAATTTATCTTCCCAACCGATGGCCTTGCCTTAGTACATAAATTGGGGCACATGTGATCATCCCTAATTCTCTAAGTTCTCTAAGTTCTTTAACAAAGAATCACAACTCTCTAATAACTCAACAAGGAAGCATCATCCCCAATTGTATGTTATAGGGAAACATGATTCATCCCCTTAAAAGTGTATTCCTTATTTACTATTTAAATTTCAAAAAAAAAAATTCAAATTTCATATTTCATACATGGACATTAATTATTGCATATTCATTCTAGTTTTCATGGAGAACACTACACACTCAAATCATCCTCCTAAACATAAAGTGTGTTGTACAAACTCAAATACATCTCTTTATTTTATTACTTTAGCATTGTATTTTATTCCAATACTAGAATAAAATTAGGGCATTTGTAGATACTAAGATCTAGTATTAGGCACTTGGAAAATTTTAATTTGACTTATCCTTGCCATACATGACTTATGTGTACATATGTGGATATTAAATTACTTTGTCTCATATCTACATTATTTCCATGGGTTTGACCTTCCAAATTTTATATTAGTCACTTACAGGAATTTCATAATTTGTGCTTAACCTATTCATTATCATACTTAGACTGTCTTTACCTAATTAGATTAGTATTCTTGCCTTTCAGATGGATATATTGACTAAATTTAACCCTAAGTCAAATTAAGTAAACCCCCTCACAAATCCAAACTTTCCATAGAGTCCTTCTCGGTTTTAAAATGGTCACCATGGTGGTAGAATGATGTTAAGTCACCTTTGAAGGTCATAAAACATGTTTAGTCTTTGTCACATTTATTCACTTTGTCTTATGTCATTTTATGCCAATTTTGGTGATATTAAAGAGTTTTATGTAAATTACACAAAATATAAATGTTTTAAGATGTCAACTAATGTACCACCTATCAGATAATGTTAGAGGAAGACAACCAAATTAAAACATTATAGGTTTAATGTACAAATAATAAAATCACTTGGAAAAGAGTAGTTTTAGTTGTTGTAAGGACTGATGTGACTCATTTGGAACATGTGTAGGATTCAATAAGATCTCTTGAGATCCCCAAAGCTCATTTACAAACTTAGATATCTTCAATATGTTCAAATTTGATCTCTCTCTCTCTCATCGCTCTCTTGGGCAGGTCAAAAGAGGTCAAATGGTTTTCTATTGGTATGAACAGGACAAGAAGATTTGGGTTGAGTGTACTTGGTGTATGTTATTATTCATTATGGACTTATATTTCATGTTCATGTTTTTTGTATTAGTGGTTTTTTATTCATAAACAATCATTAATATTGCTAGCACCTTCAAACTACCTATACAACCCCAACACCTTAGTTTTCTCATCTATTTGCATTGGTTTGTGTGAACCAAGTAGTGCATATGGATTTGTGGAGTATGTTCAATAATTTAACATGGATTTCAAACTAGTTGGAACATGTGGATATTAATGGATATGTATAAACATCTCATTGTGGTAGTAATGAATATAAATGGTTTGTAGAATAGGGTTTCCAGAGTTATAGGGTTCATCCCTCTGTGAGTGGCTTCAAGGAAAAGATAACATACTTGTTTTAAAACCTTTGGATCATGGTTGATATGATTCTCCAATGGAGGTTGTATTGAAGATATATTCAAGGCACTCAAAGATAAGAAAGGAAAGATAATTTAAGGACCTAGTAAGATCACAAGATTGTGATTATGTATTTAATAGAGGCAGAGTGATAGGATGCCTTGAGATTAGTTTAAGGTTTGATAATGCAATGGAGAAAACCTATTTTTGATACAATATTGATATTGTAATACATCATAAAGTAACAGTTGGAGAGATAGTCTAATATTATACATAGTCACTAATCCTACATGAATACCATAGAGGCCTGAGATATTACGAAATTTAAAGATATTTAAGAAATGTGATTTCTAGGCCTAACCATGAGATAGGTCTCATATTCTACTTGTTGAGATGGTAGGATGTATTCAAACTCAACATAGGATCAAATACCTTGAAATAAATTTCCATAGACTGGAAGAGAGGTGAAGATTTGGAAAATTTGTAAATGGGAACATTTGCCTTAATCTCTATAAAATAAGAATCTACATCACAAAGTGTCATCTCATAGTGAAAATTTATGAGGTCTACGTAGGCCAAATAGTTTATTTCCTATAGCCTAAGCCTAGAGGTAATGTATTGATATAGAAAGAGGTTTTTTGGTCAAGAGAAACTGATGGTATATTGGGTTTTCAACTTAGTCAAAACCTTGTTAGAAACACTTAGTGACTATAGTGCTATCATACAAAAAGAAACTTGGAACTTGCAAACAACTAGTGCATTGGTGATAAGAGATGAAAGCATGGTTCCAAATTAGAAATGAGTTCACCCACATATGAAATGGTATTAGTGACCTTAGGGGAAATTAAAAAGTGAAAACACATTTATCAAAGACATATATCCACTCACATGAATCTTACAACTTCCCTAATATGCACACATACAGTTTGACATAGTCAGAAACTAGTATAGGCTAATGAAATATGTAAGTTTGGAGGTTTGATAGAGGTATAGGATGGAATGTCATTCATATCACCAAGTTGAGACAAATATTATAGTTATAACATTACATTTTCATGTGATTCCTTGAGGAAAATATGAAATAAATAGGGTTTCTAACTCCATGCTCAGTCAAGCAAAACATATTGCACATAGTCACAGTCATAAAAGCCAGCCTTAAAGATTTGAGGTGTTAAGGTTTATTTAGGTGTGATATATATTTAATACTTGGTATATAGTGTCATCATGACATAAACTAGACCTATATAATCTCATTTGGGTCAAACCAATAAGAGAAGTGTCCTCTATTTTATCTCAAACATAGGGTACTCCACAATCATCTCAACCTACAAACCTATAGTACATGGAAGGTGAAAGATGAATGGGAGAGTCTTGAATCATTGAATGATGATATAAAGGGTTTATTTACATGTAAAAAAGTGTGGATAAACACTTACATCCATTGTGAACACTCAAATGTGTCACATATTATCAAAACATAGTCTTGCAGACTAGGCCTAAAACTAGGCATGAACCCGCAAGGTGCCTAACTTCACTCATATAATCATGATATATTTTCAAACCATTTTAGATCCTTCATGTAAGATTTTAATATTTATGAGAATCATTGGTTTGTAGGGAGCAACTCAAATTGGTCATTTTTGGCCTAACCTTCTCTAAGAGGTGCCCACAATGCATAGTAAGAATTGAGAAGCCATTTTATTCCAATCACATATGTATGAATGAGATTCATGGGATCAAAATCACTCAGGGGTAGTTTAGGAGGGTCATGAAATAAAACTTAGTGGCATCAGTTCAAGGTTTAAGCATCTAACTTTTATGAATCATTGTTAACAAGATAAATGACCTAAAATCATTATAAGAGATCAATGTGAAAGATATGAAGAATTATTCATTAAGGAAGGGTCAATTGGAATTTAAAATTTTTTATATCCTTTTGAAAATCTCTTAGGCTTCTCACCATCTAATTGTTTTGTACTATCACTTATACGAACATGTCTAAATCTCTATTTTCTACAAGATTTGAGTTCAAATGAAGGAGCAGAAGAGAATGGATAGGTGAGAGCCATTGTGGAAGGTGTGTGGAGAGTTTTCGTATCTCCTCATAACCAATTATTACCTTGTTGAATCCTATAAATCCTCTTGTTAAGTTGGTCATTACAGATAGTCTCGAACAAGTCAGTGAGAAAGAGGGTGACTACCTAAGTGTGATTGTGAGAAGTGTGATATTGAATATTTTGAGGCCTATTTGATATACCAAAGTAAAAAATAAGGTCTAAATGATTTAATTAACACCTATTAAATAAATCTCCTTGATTGTGTGAAATTCATTTGAGGGACAAGTGTGAAGATTCAATCCTAAAGGGATAATGAGTGACTTTAATAGAGTGAATGACAAGGAGTGTAGAGAAGTTCATTAGTTGATGGATGCATATGAATTTCATAGATCTTGTTTCCATCTTCTCATGTCATTTTATATGTGTCAAATACTTCTAATTTTATTCAAGTTATTTAAGTGAACTCATTGTCAAGAAGGACATGAAGATCTCTACGTCTACTTCAAGAAGGTGTCATTTTTCAAATGGACACTTGTCTAAGAGGACCTCATGGCCTATTCTCTAACTCTCTTTTCTTAAATTATAACTAGTTTTCACATCTCTACACTTGGCATTGTGACTATCCAACTTCACTTCTTATCTCTCCTCTCCTATGCTCTATATATTCAAGCCATTTTGGCATTGTAAAGAATCCACAATTGGTATGGTGAATCCCTACTAGTTTTAACATCTTGTTTTGATTTGGAATAATTTTTTCTAAAGTTGATTTAGTCTCTATAACTCTTACCTAATATGTCAAGTAGTGTATTTGGATGAAAAGTGATGAATGTCTTCTCCTTTCTTCCATTTTGTTGTTGTATGTATTGTGTGAGTAGTAAAATTTATTGTAATAGGTCTTATGAAGAGTGAGACTAGTAGTGTCTAATATCATACCTCATTTTCACCCACCTATGGATATTCATAGTAATCTACCTACATGTATAAAAACTTATGCTAGAAGAACATCGAGTTGAGGTCAATTTTAGCAGTCTTCTTTCTTAATGCAAATGCAAGTATGTTTGTGGGGTTATATTTGGTGTATAACCTTCATTAGTATAGGTTTATTTTATGTTTCCTTATTCCCTTTTCACCCCCAATAGTGATTAATATAGTGTAGTGTGTAAGCTTAAAATATAGATCAGGGGAGCTAGCCCTTTCAAATCTAGAGATCTATCTCTTGTAGTAGCTTTCTTATTTTGAGAGATAGTTCCATGTTATCCCAAATTTGAGAAGGCATACTTGACTTATCTAGGGTGAAAATTTGGTATATAATAGAATCCATCACACTTAGAATAGTATAAAATTATAAAATATTCCAAACTTGACAGAATCATCCTGTGTTAAGCAATGATTAATTCTCAAATTATATATCATCCTTATATGCCAACACATACATTTTGCATGTTGGTGGCATGATAAAGTACACAAAGAGTCCCATATAAATACACAATATGTGAAATCATATTTATTATTTATCAACCATTTATTAATCATATAAAATCACTTTCACATTCAAAGGGTCTACCCTATTATTTCTAAATTATCAGTTAGTTACAAGGAATAGATCCTAACCAAGTCTAAATCACCTCAAACTATTTCAAAGTTTACCATTTATAAGTGTTGAAATCTAGATCATAGGTTGCATTTACTAAAGGAACACAATTGCACACATACATATAACATTAAAAAATAGATGTGGTTTGACTTCTTGTACTCAAACATTCATTGAAGACTGGTTGGGGTTAACTTCACCCACCTCTTTCTACATTTTGCATCCCTAAACCTAGTGTCTAAATTGGACTTAGGGTTTCAAAGATAAGGAGACTAGTTTATAAAATTGCACACATGTCTAGACTTTGAGATTAGACATATACAAGGATTATAAGTAGGTGCATTTGCCTATAGTGAAAGAGAGATTCAACTTCTCATAGGATGAATCTAGTAGGTTAAAGATGATAACATTATTCAATACCATCTAGAGGCTGATGATTATATCTAAGTGCATCCAAAGAATCTATTCCTAATTTGAGATAATCTTGATCTAGTTTAACCTTTTTTATGTCACTTGCATTCAATTTCAGACCTACATAGCATAATAAAATGCTAAGAATTTTAATCCTCTCAGTACTTTCCATAATTTATAAGAGTAATTATTGAAGTCATATTTTGCATTTTACATTTAAATTATTGTTTATTCTATATTTCATATAATTTGAATTAGTTAGTTTTTTTATATTTAAAAAATAAGACAATTAAGATATTTTATGCTAAATATAAGATTCACCATACCTTCACTCCTTATTATCCACAAGGGAATGGACAAATAAAAACAACAAATAAAACAAGTGTTAAAATATTAAGAAAAAAGTTTACAAACATGGTGAGAATTGACATAATTAAATTATCTCTACTTTATGGGCATATCTTACAAGTGCTTTCCCACTTAAAAAGGATACACCTTATTCTTCTTTTATTAAATACAATTATTTTGCCATTGGAACTAGGAATATGATTTTGGCATGTTTTCTTAAAATACATTATCAAAGATAATGAATATCGAGAAATATATTTACATGAGTGAGAGATGTTGGATAACAAACACATACATGCCATTGAACATCTCAAGGTTCATAAAGATCACAAATAAATAACATATGGAAAGAATATTTGAAATTGTGAATTTAAAATTGTTGACTTAGTCCTAAGAAAAATCAAATGAATACAAATGCAGATAAAGAGAGAGAATGAAAATTCAAACGCAATTAGTTTGGCCCATTTTAATTATAAAAAACTGGGTGAAGGAGCTTATCATTTGGATACAATTTAGGGGAAACCCATTAAGAACCCTATAAAAATCATGAAATTACCTCAGTATTACACATAAACATCTCATTTAAGACAAATCTTTCATAAATACCAAAAAAAAAATGGGACTTAAGCATGAGATGTTTATTAGTTACACTATGCATGTATGTAATTTATCACATGTTTGGTATATTATATATAAAATTTACATATGCATGTGAATTTCATGGTATATATGAGTGACATGCATTAAATACATGTTAAATATGACAAATGAATGCCTAGATGTAGAATATTTATATACCCAGAGGCCATGCCAATGTTACGGGTTTCTTATTCCATAGAACATTACATTGATATATGTTATATATTTATACGACATTTCCATTTATCATGTTTAAATACATTAATTTATTATAAATTTATTGTTATTTATTGTATTATACACATTGTTACATTCATGGCTATGCTACTTTACTATGTTGTGACATTCACATAGAATGATAACATAGAATAGTTTAAATTTTTATATGCTTCACTGATGTTGTTTCATTTTATATAGGCTGCATAGTTCATCATGTTTTTTACTTCTTTTTTAGTGCATGAGATTATTTATATTGTGTGTATCATTTTATGCTTCTTTCTTTGGTCCTTGGCCTTCTCTCATGACATTACTTGATTGAGTGTATCATTATATGACTCCTCTTTTTTGGGGCCTTTTCTATCATTTAAAACTTTGGATCATTCAAATTTTCATTCTATGACTTCTCTTTGGGTGTGACCCTTAGCCTTGTGTAGCATTGAGTGCTATTACATATGTTTTTATTATGTGAATCATGGCCATGACATTTTTTTCTTATGATTGGATAAATCTAGGATTATATGTTGTGCTTATTGGGTTTGATGAGTTTATTGAGTCTGAGGTGTCATGATATAAGTCATGCACTTTATTCTTGTTTATGGTGCCATGATTCATATCATGTACATTTTGTGTAGTTAGTTAGTACTTGTATCAGTGATGGTTACTACTACATGCCTAATTGATATATCTATCCTGACATGATAATTGTATGTCTTATACTTACATATTTTATGTATTGTTTGATGATCCATTCATTATTATGATAACATATTCTCAACATGTTAGCACATATTTCTATATGATTGAATATATTTACATAACATTATGCGATTACTATTTTATTTTCAGATGACTGATTTGTGGGCTATATTTCCAATATCAAAATGGGGGTATATTAGTGTGATTGTAATAGAGATGCAAGCATCATCCATGAAAAAAAATTATATTTGGGTACAAATAATAGGATTCTTATAGTTTGGTGATTCAAAATATTAGTTTGGTACATATTTATAGGTTTTTGTGATATATATTGATTTAGGGTATCAGATATGGGATAAATATTTAGATATTGAAACAAATTGATGTTATATTCCATTCATATGCAACCCATCTATAGGAACAAAAGTTACAAGTTTTCATATATTTACATATTTACATAGATTTTGGGGCATATGCAATATGTATGCATAATAGTTTTATATGAACAATAATTTTAAGTTTTTTAGATTTAATGTAAGATGAGAAATGTATGCATAAGATTATATATCATGTTAGCATTGATTTGATTAGATTATGGGGCATGGACATTAATCATGCACATACACACTATTACACTTTTCTATGTTGGCATTGATGGTACTTATAAGTGAGCACCTTTAATTTATAAGTCCATCTGCAATGGTTGGTTATTAAATGAGTAATGTAGTTGATGTTAAACAACACTTAGTATCTTAGGCATTAATCCATGGGCCTAATATGTGGATCATTAATTTATCATCTTGAGGTTCAAGATTAAAGTTACATGATAGTGCAATTGAGGTTCAATGATGCTCAATGACCTATGCACTATTTATTATTCAATTAGGATTGGGGAATATATCTTCCAAACCCATGGCCTTTATTTAGTACATAAATTAGGGTATGATCATGCCAAATTATCAAATTTATTCATTAAGGAAGAATTTTTTTCCAATGTTTCAATAGGGAAGCATCATCTAGAATGACATGTTACATGGAAATATGGTTCGCCCCATTATAGGTGTATTATTTCCTTATTATTTAAATTTAAGAAGTTTCAATTTCATTTTATATAATAGATTTCATACATGGATATTAATTATTGCATATTAAGTGTAGGTTACATCGAGTAAGTTTCACGTTCAGAGTCTCCTCCTAAGGAAAAAGTGTGTCATACACAGTCAGGAAAATATTTTTATACTTTCACTCTATCATTATATTTTATTTCAATACTAGAATGAAAAAGGGGTATTTATAGATACTAAGATCTAGTATTAGTCACTTTTAAAATATGAAGTTGACTTATCCAAGTACCATACATGGATTTTATATACACATATGGATCTTGCACTCCATTCTCCTCTATTCACATGCTTTCTATGGGTACGACCTTCCCATTTTGTTGTTAGTCATCTAAAATAATTTCCCAATATATGCCAATATATTTATGAACACACTCAAATCATCTCCAAATCATCATTTTAATATTTTTATTTCCCAAATGAATCCATTTGGCTCATAAAAATATGTAATTCTAAATTCATCCAAACTTAACAAACCTATCCCACACTAAGAAATAATCATTTTATAATTTCAAAACCATCTTAGGGGTCAGCCCATATGTTTCACATATCATTGGTGTGAGAAGTACCTTAAAATTCCCATATAAATATAAAACATGTCTAAGCCTATTTCCCATCTAGAAAAATATTATTAATTCTAGAAAATCACTTGCACATTCAAATGGATTACCTTATTATTTGTAATTTAGTAATCAATTACAAGGATCAGATCCTATCCAAGTTTGAATAACCTTAATTGAAGTAAGATTTTATTATTTTCCAAGTGTTGAAAGTTAGATCATAGGTTGCAATCATTAAAGCAACATAATTTCACACATACATCTAACATGGATAAGTAAATCCACTTTGACTTCCCTCTTATGAGTATTAAATATATATAGTGTTGAACCATTCATTGAGAACTTGTTGAAATTATCTCAACCCATCTCTTTCCCCATTTTACAGGCCAAAATATAGTGTTAAAAGTGAAGTTAGGGTTTCAAAGAGCAGGAGACAAGTTTATAGAATTGCACATATAGCTATCCCTTGAGATTAGCCACATAGAAGGATTATAAGCAAAGAAAATTGCTTGTATTGAATCAAAGAGGTATTTTTTCATAGGATGAATCCAAAAGGTTAGATATGCTAGTGTTAGTTGATATTGTCCATAGAATGATGAATTTGTCTAAGTGCATTGAAAAAATTAGTCCTTGATTCAAGCAACTCTTGATGTAGTTTCACACATTATTGCCACATGTGTTTAGTCTTAGACCTACACAAAAAATTAAAATGCCAAGTATCTTAATCCTCTTATTACTTTTCATAATTAGTAAGTGTAATTATTCAAATAAGATTCCTTATTTTACATTTGGATTATTATTGATTATTATATTTCGTATAATTTGAATTAGTTCAAAGTTATATCTTATTAAGTTCACATAATCAAAAATACGGCAGAACATATTAATTTCTAGATATTAACGTTTGTTATTGTACATACAAAAAATGTTAATTTGAATTATCCTTACCATTATGAATTTTGTATAGACATATGGATCTTACACACCCTTATCATATATTCACATGCTTTTTATGGGTCTAACCTTCATGTTTTATTGTGATTCATCTACATGAATTTCCTAATATATGCCTAACCTATTTATTATCACAGTCAGGTTATCTCTAGATCATCCAATTGGTATTCATATCTTCCAAATGAATTCATCAAACTCAAACAAATCTACAATTTTAGATTTGTACAAACTTGACAAACCTATCCTGCCCTAAGCAATGGTCAATTTTCAAATTCAAATTCATTTTATGGGTCAGATCATACATTTTGCATGTTGGTGGTGTGACAAAGTACCCAAAGAGTCCCATATAAATAAACAATAGGTCTAAGCCTATTTTACATTTAGAAAATATTTACTACTCACTAAAAAATCACTTTCACATTCGAAGGGACTTCCTTATTATTTATAATTTAGCAATCACTTACAAAGAGTAAATCCTATCCAAGTTTGAAGTACCTCAAAACAAGTCAAAGTTTACCATTTTCCACATGTTGAAAGCTAGGGATCCACCTATTTTAGTTTAGATTTTTTAACATAATTAGTTGTCTGGTTTAAATTAAAAAATTATGGGATGTCATTATTTCTACTATCATTGGTTATTTTATTTTTATTTTCTATTTTTCCAGCATGAGACTCTTATTTTTTGGTTTTAAACAAACCATCCATAAATTCCCAAAAAAATGGATCAAATCTATTATCTACCAACCAATAGGGTGTAAATTTATAGGTTTATAAAAGACATATAAATATATGACAACTCTCATTTTCTCCCAAATAACAAATATGAATGCTCAAAACCCTCTATGGTTACCCTCAATTACAACATAAACTCACAAGGGAGAAAACATGTACTTATTTTGTTCAATAATTGTATTGATGTGTATAAAGGTAAAGCATGCACTTATTTTATATCTTATATAAAATAATTAATTAAGCACATTACCAATCACAATGAGTTAACCCATCTAGATCACCTAAATTTTTCCAAAAAGAAAAAAAACATTGCTTATAATAATTTGTTATCATTTTATGGGAAAAACATTTGAAATAAGAAGACACATCTGAAAATGGTAGTGCACTCAGAAGGTCAAGAGATGTGGCATATATAATAATCAAGCACATATCTAAAGAACAACAGAAGTATCTTTATATAGATTATTAAACACGGGTAGGATAGAGAAACATGATTGAAAAGTGGGTGGAAAATAAGAATAAGATGGAGGAGGAGGAAATAAAATGATTGAAAATAATCGAGTTACACATCACATAGGGAAAAAAGGCCTAAACAAAGTCTGAACACATTTTTTAAGTTTAACCATATCATATCTTTCTATCTATTTGGTTTTTGTGTTTTTTAATTCTAGCCGCATAATCATATATATATATTTTTTAATTCTTATTCAATAAAATAAATTTGAGTGCATGCCCATAGAGAAGAAAGATATTTTCATCAAAAGGAATTGGTTATGTCAAGTTATTCTAAAAACATATGTATGTTTTTATATATAGCTATGCATGTGTAGTTTGTTGTTTCTTGTCTCATTCACAATTGTTAATAAAAGTTTTGTTTTATTATTTTCATTAGAAAAAATGTATGATACCATAAATATACCACATTGATATGGAAATAAAAAAATGTTGACTATATAGATTCAAGGAAATAGAAAAAAAATTGAAGCATCTTCAAATCACCAATGTCAATAATGAACATGCTAGAATTATTTTAGACCTCAGTATTCTTCTCCAAAGTGCTCATATTCCCAACATCATAAAAGAGGATGTCTTGTCCTGGACTACTAATCCTAGTGAAGAATATGAAGTGAGATCAAGATACATCCAAATTATCCCTCCAAATCAAGAGATCTTCCCATGGTCCAAAATATGGGACGAGGATTTGATTCCAAAATTCAATATCTTTCTTTGGATTTGTCTTCAAAATAAGATCTTCACCCTTGATAATATGGATAAATGTGGTCTTGTGTTGGTCAACCACTTTTCACTTTGTGAGACTGAATTTGAAACTACATCCCATCTCCTTCTTCAATGTCCTTTGGTCCATAAGATCTAGAGTCTTCTTCTTAATAAATTCCAAATTCATTCGATCCATCCTACTTCTCTATGTGACCCATGGATCTCTTGAGATCCCTAATTCACTAATCAACATCTCAAAAAAATATGGATTTTCTCTTTCCCACATTTAATATGGGGAGTGTGGAAAGAAAAAAACAACAGGATTTTCAGGGACTCTTTCAAAACTTACAACAAGGTTGCCAAGAAAGTTTTTAATTCAATTATTGAAAACTTTAGAATTTCAAAAAAAGACAAGGATTGCCATCTATATAACCATGAGTAAAAAATATCTAAAAATTGGATCCCAACCCCATTAAATAGGTCCACAATGGATTCTATAATGGAAATTAAGAGCAAGACTAAATGGATTCCCCAAAATCAGGGATGGATTAATCTAAATTTTGATGGGGCTTCTAAAGGAAACCCAAGAATGTCCAGTGGAGGAAGAGTCCTAAGAGATGACAAGGGAAACTTGATAGTTGCATATAAAAGAGGTATGAGACACCAAAAATACCACAAAGCTGAAGCTCTAGTTGCCTTATGGGCTATCTAAGTGGCCAAAGATCTTAGAGTTAACAAGCTACTAGTTGAGGGTGATTCCCTCAACATAATAAAATGTCTCAATAAGATCAAGAAATCTACTTAGACTATTGATTACATCATATAATAAATCCTAGATATCATCAAAGATTTTTAAGAGGTGAAATTATAACATACCTATCGTGAAGGTAATCACCTTGCTAACTTCTTTGCCAACAAGAGGGTGATGGTGTCAGCCTTTAAAATATGACAAAGACTGAGATTTTTCCCAATAATTGTAATGCAATAATAATAAGAAATAGACATGGTTTGTCACACCAATGATTATGACCATAACATCACTCTACATACAACTATGATCAATAAAAATCATACGAATGGATTTGTTAGCTCTATCACATGTGTGACTCGAGGAAATTCTGAGAACCATCTACTAGACATAAATAAAAGGGTCACCACCATTATTTGATATGTTACTCACTTCTCCTCCTAAAATACTCTCATTAAGACTTACACTCTCACCTATATGGGTGGCAATATCAACATAATAGAACATATGTCTATTGATAACTGTATAAATAATAATTAGGTCTAGGAGATCCTCAAAATTGGTGGGCTAACTAATTTCATTAATAATATTAGCATATATGATAAACACCTATCGAGGAAATTTGATGATCAGTGGGTTGATCGTGTGGTCATAATCAACAATTTTATGTTGATATCTCTGAAGGTTTCATTACCCAAATCATTGGCTTAAAAATTGAATAAGTTTACAAAATTCATTAGAAATTATTAGAAGAGAGGGATACATTCTTGAAAGATAATGATCACATGTGATAATGAATTGGGGTATTCTTTAAAAAGGATATCCCAACACGTTACGATAGAGTTGCAGAATAAAATGAGGTATGTGACCTTGGACAGAATATTCTCTCCTGTGGATTATTTCCATTTGCCTTTTTTTAATTATTTTTGATGTCTTATCCCCTTAATTTTGCCTCTTTATATCCTGCATTCTCTTGAATCCTTGATATACGAAGTCATGATGGGCAATAAAAAATATCCTCTTCACCATGCTATGATTTTCCTCATTCACAAGTTTTTCTAAGGATCCGATCCTATCTCCCCTGTCATCCCCAAAATGGAGAAGCCTAAACCTAAAAGAAACATCCCTCACAGAATCCTCAAAAATGTGTCTAAACCCTTGGCCTCCTCTCAAAAATCCAAATACGCTATCTTTATTAATAGCAACCAAAATGAACAGGACCTTTTCCCCCCATTGATGAAGAAAAAAGTTGTGGACCCCACCCCTTTCAATTCTCTCTCCATCCCCACCCCCTCTCTTGCTTCCACTCCTCACTCCTCCTTCCAAGATCTCGATGAATGTAGTAAATTGTAGGAAGTTTCTAAAAGCCTAAAAATGTTAAAAGATAATATCACTACCTCTGTTCTTATTTAAGGGCCAATTTTTGAGGCTACTAATCCCATCCCCAATCCCTTGCATGTCAATCCCCCTTTGGATTTCAAGAAACTCATGGAGGACCATAAATTCCAAACCAAACTTATAAAAATATTAGATGAGGTGAAACTGCATAAATCAATTCTATGATGGTTTTATAAAAGACCAAAAAAAGTTCAAACAGGAAATAAAAACTCAATCTTAATGATGGAATTTATTGCACAAAATATAACCTCCTAGAAATCAGTTTAGAATATCAAGATATCAAAGAAAGACTGTTTGCATTAGAAAAAGGTAATCAATCTCTCAATGATAATCTTAACACGCTTATGGATTATATCCATTTTACTATAATGAAAAGTCTTCAAATTATGGAGGCCCTTAACACCCTCTCCAAAAGAAAGAATTAAGACACCGAGATTCTCATAATGGAAAAAAGATGTAAGGCATTGCATAAGATAAAGTTGAGCTTCAAACCAATAATAACAAAGATCTCCCACTAAAAAATCTCATCAACAACTAGACTAAGGTGTATGAAGAATGGATGGGACCTAGAACTTAACTTGTTGCTTTTCTACTTCTTTTCTACTATTTTAAGCTATCTTTTCTATTTTTTTCCTCTTGGCATGCATATTGTAATATCTGGTATTAAATGTTTTTTTTGTAAAGGGTAGGTTCCTCTTTAAAACCCTCTTTTACCAATACTAAAAACAAAATACTAAGAATCCCTTACATAATTCATAGATGTAATAAAAGGCCTAAAAAATAATTACTAAATTCTTAATTGATATTTTTTTTAAAAGTCAAATTTTAGAAAAATATATTAAATAAATTTAAATGTAATTTTGAAATTTTTATTTGACATATTAAAATAAAATCTATATATTGCAGGGACTGAGTTTTCATGAAAAAAATATTATTTAAGAAGTCAAAATTTTAGATCATGGTGACTCCAAAAATGGTATTGGTGATGATGAAAATGACTAAAATCATGATGATGTGGAAGACGACAATAATTCAAACTTGATTTTTTAAACAATATTTTTTTATTCATTTTATATTTATTAAACATTTAAATATTGTTGTATTTAATAAGTGTTGATTGATTCATAACACTTACATTATGATTGTTATAATAATATTGTTATTTGTTAGTTTTAAAATTTATTTACTTGTTATACAATTTATTTGTAAATGTAACATGTGGATTGTATCATTTTTTAAATTCCTTGATCGCATCTTTTATATATATTATATCAACAAGAAATAATTGTTGAGTTATTGAAAATTTCATCATCATCGTCATCGTCATCGTCATCGTCATCGTCATCGTCATCGTCATCATCATCATCATCATCATCATCATCATCATCATCTACTAATGAATATACAATCAACCATCATTATTTTGTAATTAATCAATGAAAATAATATTTAATGTTTAAAAAGTTACTAACGTAAAATGCAATAAGAAACACAATAATTTTTTTAATATTTTTTTACATTTCTGATACAATATTGTCACATAGAAAACACTAGTCATTAACAAAATAAAACCTAATGCATGTTTTATAACACAAACCCTGAGATAACAACTAACCCAATAAATTTGTACAAAAAAATTTTAAAAAATATATAATCAAATTATTTGACTTCAATCACAGAAATTAAATGACTTGACACAAACTTATCCGACATAAAGGTGTCACCTTAAATTTCTACTAAATCTACATCCAAAACTATCGCCAAACCCCATAACACAAATTGCAATGTTATATTATTTATCTTGATACCATAGTTAACATCTCTTTAACCTAATAAAAAAGGAAATTCTAAAAAAACACCTAATATTAAGAGAAAATAAGTCAAACTAATCCTATGAAATAATTCTTAACTACTAAAGTCTTATTCTTAAGTTTACCATAAAATTGATACAACTTATCCAATATGTATTCCTTAACTTCATGTTTACGAATTAATAATTATAAATATATAATTTATTTCAACATAGTAATTTGTAGATGATAATAGTCATTTATAATATTTTCCTCATTCAATGTATAGAATAAAATTGCTTACACTAACACATGTAACATGTAATTAATCTTCAAAGATTTAAATAATAATCTCATGTAACTATCATTTTACAAAGAAATTATGACTAAAATCCATGAAAGTATTTCTTGTCAAATAAATTTTGACACCACAACCCTCAAAATATCTTATATTAAAAGAATAGTAAGTAGATGAATGTGAATATATGAAAGTTTTTTTTAGAATTCTCTTTAAATTGAGACTTTTTCTTAATGCTTCTATCATGGTTGAGGTTGTAACCTCATCAAGAAATAAAGATTAACATTATTAGGAAGATGATCTAATAATAAAACATTTGTATGAATATTGAAATCATCAATATAATCAAATCGATATATCATTTCATTAAAGTATCATGGAATGCATAGAGTACAATAGTGATAGACTAATTTTTTTTAATTAAAGAGAAGGTATATTTAAAAATAAATTTATATACAAGCATTCAAGTTCATGTTAGGTTGTGGAGCTAAAAGCTTCACTGATGCAGACATGGAAAAGGCCATTGGAGGGGTTGCTGAAGGTTGCTGAGTGTTAGAGCAACCGGCGTCGGTCTGATCAACCGACGTCGGCAGGATAGTGAAGAGAAGCAACCGACGTCGGTCAGGGATCGGCCGACGTTGGTCACCTCCAGGCAGACAGGGACCGACGTCGGTAGCCTGTGTGGTTCAACTGCGAGTTTATTACGGGCAGTTGGTTGACGAACCAAGTGTTTGCATGATGAGAGCTAATTATAGGCTGAGAGCTGCGGATCTAATTATTGTAATTAGATGTCTAATTATTGTTTGGATGAGATCTATATAATAGACTCATGGGCTGTATTGTTAAGTGTAGAACTTGGAGAATCCAAGTGTGGAGCTTGGAGAGTTCTTCCCATGGTGGAATCAAGTAGGATTCCCCATGTTTGTGCTAGGGAGTAAGAGAGCAAACAGCTCCTTCAGAGAGAGGTAGAGAAATGGTGCGTTCCTCTTAAGTGCCACAGTACCAGGCGTGTTGGTGCTGGATTGGAGAGCCAGCAGGGTTCTTCAGGTATGTATGATCTTGGTCATCAGGTGAGCATGGCCCTTATAGGAGATCTACATGGTAAGTAAGATCGTTGATCTGCAGATGTGTGTATGCGAGGTTCAGACAGAGATCGGCGGTTGGCCAGGGTCCAAGGTGACAGCAACACAACAGAGAGCAGGATCAGGCAGGATCTACTTGGAGTACGGTGTGTACTCACTGTGATGTACGTGGAGTACATGGAGAGCTAAGAGGAAGGCATGGCAGTTCCTTCCATAAGTATGGTCTGTTGAACAGCAGGTTGTTGCAGGTTCATGGGAGATCTACTTGAAGTACATTGAGTACTTGTGGAGTGCGTGGATCACTTGTGGTGTGTGTGGAGCACAGGAGGTGAACACCAACTCTGTGTTTGAGTTGTGTCTTGGGACCTGAGAGAGAGAGCTTTGAGGAGAGAATTACTGTTCACTTGAGGTGTGGGAATCCTCTGTAAGGTGGTGGAGAAGAGGTGGCATCTTCTTTATTGTATTCTTTTCTGTAAGAGTTATTAATACAAGTTGTGTATTGTCTCTCATATCATGTGTTATTCTGAATTCTAGTTGCTTGTGAATCTGGTTAATTTCCGCATATTAAGTTGCTTGGTTTGGTAATCATATTGTGCTCTTTCTGAGGAGCAAGATCCTAACAAGAGGAATCAGAACATGTGTGTTTGTTCTTGGATTTCCTGACAGTTCATTATCATTTAGGTAAGAGACTTGGGAAGAAATTGGAACACAAATATATCCATACCAACTCCTACACATAAAATATTGAAATAAAAATCAAAACAATCCAAACTGAACAAAGCTTTTGAGCAAAAATTAAAAGTGCATTTGATTATATTGTCGATCCTCCACATATATGTTAAATTATTAGTAAGTTTATGTTTGAAATTGCCATATCAAATTAAACATAAGTCAATTATATTACTTATCAAAATTGTAAGCAAAAAATTGTTCTTGTTTATGCAAGAATTGTTCTTGTCTGTGAAAGGCAATCAAGATGATAAATGTAATATTACTCATTTACCCCTGCTTTAGGGTTGTGGAATAACCAGATATGCTATCTATGTTTATCCATTGTGTCTTGAGATTCAACTTAAGGATGCCAAGTTGGGTTTCTAGACAAGTGCATTTAAAATAGGTTGGAGCTCCGAATACATCCTCTTATAGTGAGTTCACAAGTTGAATTACTCTTTTGAAAAAGGCATGTTGAGAATTGTATTACATTTTCTTAACCAATCTATTTTAAATTTTCTCGGTGTATTGAGAAGTTGATCTATTTCCTATATTTTAATTTGAAGCTGACCTTATTAAATAAGGAAACTTTAAGTAGAGGTGACAAAAACATAGGGTTTCAAAATGTAGGAGACAAGTGCCTTGATATAATAAGTCAAAAACATAAAGTTTTTAAATGTAGGATACATATCTGCCTTGATATAATGAGTTCTTAGGTTTTCGAAAAAACCCATGATCAAAATTATATTACATTTAAAATTCAAATTCAAATGAAAAAATACAATGAGATCTTCTTTACAATCTATTTGAATTACATTTCAAAAGTAGTGATTAAAGTGATTTTAGTTTACAATTACTCCTGGGAATTTTAAGTATTTAATTATTTTAATATACTGGAAAAAACTAGTGTTAAGTTATCCTTGCTAGAAACATATAAAAAGGAATAATAATTAATATTCTAAAATGATTTTTAATGAAATTTTTATGACTAAAAACAATTGACATATAATTAAAAATGTACTTGTAAATTATATACGAATATTTATATAAAATTCTCTCTTTTCTATCATATCATCTGAATTTGATGACTATAAATATTAATGTAATTTTTTTATTTAACTATAGACAAACAAAATTCTCATAAAATTAAATTATATATTAAAAAAATTTAAAACGTAAAAATAAATTAAAACTACTAAATTTAATATTTAAAAAAATAATAATTAAAATTTCAATTCAATCATTAAAGGGTATAAATTAAAAGTACATTAATGAATAAATAAAAAAAGGTTCATACAAAGTCAGGTAGAAAACAAATCTCTTTCAGAATAAAGAAATCCGAACTAACTTACCATACGCATTGTACACAACTTCGACATATTTCACTTGCAATTGTGGGGCCCTTACAATGTCAACCTTGAGTCACTGGCTCAGCATCATCTTCAGAGTCAGAGTCGAGCTGCAATTCAATTTTAAGACGGGGAAGGTTTTCTTTTAGTTTTACAAAATCTTCCCCACCTTCTATCAGACGCTCATGCCATGTTTTGCACCCGCTAACACATAATATTTCTAAAGTTTTAAGATGCTCCAATCCCTCTGCCATCTTCTTCAAATTACGTGAGTACCACACTTCCAAACTTTGGAGCATTGGCATTGCTCCGCTCTCCAATTTTGGCATTTCTTCTAAATTTTTGAATCCATAAATAGTCAAATATTGCAATTGTGGAAACCCTTTTGATCTACCGAACTCTTCCGGCAGATGACTGCAATTTTCATCATCCACAAGTGTCAAGTGACGTAGATTGGGCAATTTATCGAGCCTTGGGTACTCTGTACATTTGCAGTCTGTTAACCTCAGGGCAATGAGATTTTGAAACTTTGCGAGGAAATCTGGAGCGATGAATCGAACCAGGAATAGTTCCTCCAGTTCGGTCATACCTTCCACGTCATTAGGAAGACGAATATGCTCGCCACGATTCCATAAGTGAAGAGACCGCATCTTCTGCAAGCCAGATAAGACAACCTCCTCCATTTGAATTTGACCATCAGCACGCATACACATTTGTAGTTGTCTGAGCTTCGTCAAACCTTTCAAATGCTCGAATCTCAACTCATTGCCTCCCAACAAATTATATTTATCTGGCAGCATCGGAGTCTCCAAAGACGTGAGCGACGAGATTCCTCTAGGCATAAAGTCTATACCACTCCTCCACAAGTTCAAATATGTTAGACATTTAAGTTGACCAATTCCCAAAGGTAACTTTTGCAACCTCCGACAACCGCGGATATTCAGATACTGCAGACGGTGGAGGTGACAGATGGATTCCGGTAGCTCTTCTATGTTTGAACCTGATAGATTCAAAACCCTTAAGTGTTTACAATTTCCTAAACTTTTTGGCAAGAGTGTTATTGGGTTGTTGCTCAAGTCATGCGTGTGTTTATTTACTATGTGCAGAGCCCTAAGAGACTCTAATCCTTCCCAGTTTTCTGGGATGACCGTCACAGACCCGTTTATTAGAGAAATTCTACGTGGAGCATGGTTGTGTTGGGATGTAAATTCCTTTAATTGTTTCTTCCCATCCTGGAAGAAACAATTCAACGCATCCTCAGACTTGCTCGCAGCTAACTCCCTAAGCAAATCATGCATCTTACATCTAATGACCCTTCCTGTCAGAACTAAGGAGGTCTCAATCAGACACCGGCTAAAGAGTTCATCCATATAATCCTGGGCTACGTCTGAAGCCTCTTTCATACCTCGGCTAGACACAAATCCTTCCCCAATCCAAAGATGGATCAAAGATTTACAATCTATCTCTTCATCTTCAGGAAACAAAGAGCAGTACAAAAAGCAAAGTTTAAGATTAGAAGAGAGGTCATCATAACTTATCTCTAAAATAGGCATGACACTTTCTGTGAGTTCCGGCAGATCATTGAGTACACCATTCCACACATTAGGAAGCCGCTTCTTGGTGGCCAAGGATGCCGCCACTGTTTTTATCGCGAGCGGTAAATTTGAACACCTTTTAAAGATTCTGCGAGCCACCTCCTCCAGTTCTTCAGGGGCAGATCCATTGCACTCTGGAAATGCATAAAGACAGAATAGTTTCCAGCCGTTCTCCTCTGATAAACCGGGCATTAGGTAGATCTCAGCCCCCAAATCCTGCTACATGTCTGTCACGCGTGCTAATGATTATCTTACAATTATTCTCATTAGGCAGTCCAAGCTGCTCAAACAATTGAGCGTGTTTGTCACGCCACACATCATCCAGCACTAGGAGAGACTTTTTTCCGCTCAGATGACTAAAAATAGCATTTTTAGCCTCCTCATCACTCACATCCTTTAGATTAGAGAGGTGGAGAGACTTTCTTCCACTCGAGTGACTAAAAATAGCATTTTTAGCCTCCTCATCACTCACATCCTTTTGATTAGAGAAGCTTAACTCTCTGCCCATCCTCTCTTGTAGATCTTTGACAGAGTAATTTTGAGAAATGGTCACCCATGCCGAATTTTGAAAGTTTTGACGAATCTTCTGAAAAACATGGTGAAGAAGCAAAGTTTTACCTCCTCCGCCAATGCCAACCACAGCAATGCATTGCTTTTGGTGACGATCATCTAATAACCAGCTGGAGATGTGGTGAATGCTGTCTTTCATGCCCACAGTCTTTGATTCGTCACGCAACATCATCGGCCTTTTCAACCTGGCTTCTGTGTTGGCTGGAGCTGGATTTGGATTTGAATACGCCAGACTCGCAAGATTATACTTTTCAGAGAGCTTTCGAATTTCATCGATTCTAATTATTAGCTGGTTTACCCGTTTCCCCATCCGATTGCGGAATAGAAGCTGGGCGGGGCTGATGCAACAGCAGCCTGGACGGCCTACTGGAAGATCCTCGCACTCCTCGAACAAATCCTCAGCGTCGTAGAGCAGCGCTTGCAGTTCTTGCAGCCAAAGCTTGAGCGTGATTTCTTGCCTACTCCTCCGATTGGCATCACTCAAAAATCCCTTCATGTATGTGAGCTCACGCACCAACTTTCCCAAATTTTCTGTGAAGTGGGCGACCAGCGTTACCTCCTGAACAGCTTTATCCAGGAGCATTGAAGTGAGTTTATCCACAACATTTCCAACAATTGCTTCCACCATATTTTCTCTTCGTTACTGCTATTACAGAATGAGAATGAGCAAGCACTGCGCTGCTATTTGCTCTTCTCTGCTGCTACTCCAGATTCTCAATGAGAAAGGGGTGAGAGTAGCACAAGCTATTAAAAGTGGTAGAATGGGCTGTAGTTTAATGTGGATCACATGGAGGAGATAATGTTTCCTAATTAATAATAGTCCTTCCAAGTGGAAGAGGGAGAGTTTGTTAGATTCTTTATATATTTTATCATTCTCTTTTAAATGAATGAATTGTAAACCATGGCATTAGAGGCTAAGTTGATTGTAGGAGTTAAGCTTTGTGTGTCAGCTTTGTAGAGCCTCCTTGGTATGTGTATGCTAAGCTTTTGTGGTTCATAGAAGAAGTTGTGTGATTAATTAAATAAATTTATTGGTTTGTTGAAGTTTGAAGAATTTTTATTCATCATTTGGTATCAAAGCTCCCTTGTGTGATGAGGAGCTAAATTTGGATCCATCAATTTCACAATTTCCATAACCTCCAAATGGGTTTAGATAACTATCATTATTTATTTTAAGCCTTCAATTTTTGGCATGCTTCCCACTCTTCCTTTGGGATCTCCACTATGTGCCATTTTTATTCCTTGAAAATACAAACTTTTCTTTCACAACTTGCAAATAACTCTTCAAGAGTCTCATATGCTCAACCTAGTATGGAAACCCCTTTTTCTAATACCAATTGATGTAGTTATGGTTAGGGTGTCAAATAAAAACAACTTTAGACCATGTATCCTAGGACTCAATACTCACAAATAGACATATGTATAGTCCATGCACAGAAAGAAACAAGAAAACACAATCTTTATTCCTTGTAATGATGAATTACAATGCACACCTACACAACAAGTACCTATAACATTCTCAAGCTACAACCTCATTAAGTGTTACAAAATATTAGTTCATTCATGAACATGGTTCCCTCCTATAGTTCACTTCTTAGACTAGTGCACTTGCAACAAGTCTACTCATGTTGAAACTCTTCTAATGGATCTTCAAAAATTTTATCACCAATCTTCGGTTGTTTAATATTCTTCAATTATGTTACTCTTCTTGTATCTAACCCCTTCTCAAAATCATTTCTTTTATAAAGGCGTTGCCAAAAACTGTTATGGAAGTTAAAATGCTTCAAAGTCCATATAAAATATGTTTCATCTTCCCTTTGTGACTTTTAAATTTCCATAAGTTATGTGGCTTCCTTGATGGGTGCACAAAAATCTGACAAGTGTACAATGATGTTGCGAGCACTAACATGAAGCATCCATGTGGTTATTATAGCTTTTAAGAGCTTTGTGTAGAACCATAACCAAATGTCATGTTTTCAAGGGTTACACCACATATTGAAGTTATCCAAATGTATACATGGTGCGAATTAACACAGTGTATTGAAACATGTTTTAATTTTTTACATAAAAACATAATTACACATCTTGTTTTCAAGTGTTACGTTACTAAAGAAAAATGTGAAACATTTTATGATGATAATTTAATGATTAATAAAATACCACAAACTTACTAAAATAATTTTAAAATACCAAAAATAATTTAAACACTAAAAACTTACATATATATTAACCTCAAATTCTACTTCTAACAAAATTTATATTTAATTATCATTTTTATTCTTATCCATACAAATAAATATTCTACAATCACAAAATCTTACGCTATCAAAATTTATACCATCTAAATACCCAATACAAATACTACATAATATGTTAATACATAATATGTTATAAAGTAGCCACATTTAAGATAATTAAGTCATTGGAGACATATTTTTAAAAATTATATTAATTAATCGATGCATATGATAAACAATTAAATCATTTAATCCTTGAGGGAGTGACCACTTTGGTGGAACCCACAAGTGGTAATTATGAGCAATCATGCCAAATTCTTTTGGAAGTTTTTAATTAAAGAATAAAGAAACAAATTTACTTAGTTTATATGGTGGAAGAATAAAGAAATGTTTGTCTCCTCCGATTAAAAAACAAAGGAACGAATTTATTTAGTTTCTTTCTTAAAGTGGAATATGTACATTTCAAAGTTGAAGAATAGAAACAAATTATTGCCTTTTGATTTTCCTTTTTTAAAAATAAAGAAATAATTTTGTTATTTCATGTTAAGATAAGATATTAATAGTTTATTTTTATTCAGAGAATTATTTTTTTAAAAATATATATAATTTTAATTATTAGAAAAAAAATCTCAAAAATAATGGAATATTTCAAAATTATTATTTAAAAATATTCTTATGTTGATATCATCATGCCACTTTCAATAATACCATTCAAATATTCTAATTTAATCTATGACTAAGGTTGAAGTTAAGGTATCAATAGGTATAAACACTTAAAAATTGGCCTTATGCATATACTAGTTGTTAAATATCATGTAATACAAAGAACATGAATATCAAACCATGTAGTTTTTCATAGTAGATTGAATAGTCTTATTTTAGTGGCAAAAGCTTCTCTATTTATGAATAAATCGCTACCACCTTCTTACGCTTTATATGATAATTGTTTCATCAACTTCCCTATTACAAAGCTTCAATAACTTTGAACAAATTCATAAATTCACAATAATAATCTAAGTGGCCAAATCATTATTCCTCATTCTCTTTGACTAAGTGTATGTCATACTCTCATTGTTTACTTTATTTTTTTAATAATTTCATATACACTATGTATTTGTCAAGTCGTTTACTTATAGTTTATTAACACTTTTTCCAATTTATGTATATAAATATATTCTTTAATTTATAACATCTCATAATAAATATTTTTATTAAACAAATTTGATGTCCTGATGTGATTATTATTTTCGCTCACTATCTGTACATGTTTCTTAATAATTATGTTTATTATCCTAGTGAAGCAAAGTGCTATATAGTTTTCAACAAACCAAATAATTGCTTTTACATTAACCAATCAAATCCAATGTCAACAAATTATGCAAAAACAAATACGAATCCGACTCTATACCCTCCTACTTAGTCTCCACATTGCCTTGATCTCCCATGGTTTTTCATGGTAATTTCACCAAAACTATATAAAGATTATTATTTCAACTTCAATGCTATTTTGATATGCTTCCAACACTTTATCCATAGACAAAAGCTCTCACACATAAGTTGCGCTTGCTTAACTCCCACATTGACCATCACTAAAAGGATTGATCTTTACAATTATAAATTTTCATATTAGATTGAGAAAACTTATTTCAACAACAAAAGCTTCTCCATTTGTGAACAAAACACTACCACTTTATTCCACTTTATCTAAAAATTGCTTCATAAACTACCATAGTACAAGACTGATAATAGCTTTAAACATTGTTGGGTAAATATTTTGTCATCAACTAACTGATGGCAAAATGGGTATATCTACCACAACATAATGAGATAAATCTCTCCTCTCAGCAAGGGGAGGCTCCCTGTAAACTATAATATACTAATATAAAATGAAAATAGACTCGGGAGTGAAATCATACCATCCATCTCTCTTTTTTCAGAGATGATGTTCACGAAGTAAAGGAGAATTCTTGTGTAATTACTAAAGGCATTTCTCTTCTTTCAGAAATGATGTTCAGAAAATAACAGGAAAACTTTTCAAGTAGTAACTGGATCCACAAGAAACCCACGAAAGCACAAAGTCTTTCGTTGCTTCTCTTACTGATTTAGGACAAAAAACACAGTAGAATTAAGTGCAGCCCAAAGTTTCCACCAAAAACTACAACAGAGTAAAAGATTACAAAGGATAAAAGTAGCTCAAAGTCTTTCCAATATCCTTTGCAGTAAGACACAAAACAAACAAACTAAAGACAATTATGGTATCACAAAGTCTTCCACAATCAGCTTCAGGACACCTTCTAGATTATTTTCACTTGCTCTGCTTATTTGATCAAATAGACAAAACTATATTTAGGAAAAATACATAAGAATAATTTCTCAGATAACACAAGCTATTTCAACATAAAGTCTGAAAGGTCACTTGCTTTCTCATTCAACTAATAAAAATGATTAACAATCTGAGCACAAAGTCTCAAAAATGCCTTTCAATTTGGGCAGAGTTTTGCTTCTATAAATGAGAGATCTCTTTCATACAAAATAAGAGATTACGATATATAGTGTCCAAAGAAAGACTTTGGTGCTTATTTTCACATAATGGCCCATGCTACATTCAATGCATTAGACAGGGGAAGTTTTATGCAGGGGCCATGCTAGAGAAAGTTACCAGCCTTAACTTTGGCATCTTAAATAATCTCAAATGTCTCCTCCAAAGCATGGGCTACCTGGTCCTCTTTAAGATACTTACATGGTTGTCCATTCACCTTTACTCAATGAAGAAAAATAGGCCATGCCATTGAATGCTTACACTCTCTGAGCTCCACCTAGTGGACTGCTCCACTTACTGGAATAACTCTTCCACAGATATTTCTAGATTCTCTATGTCATTTCCTCTTTCCTTGCTACACTTTGTCTCTTCCTAGTGATATGAGCTCTCGAGGCTATCTTATCACTTTATGATGGTTCCTTCGGCTCCTTCCTCGGTTGGTCGCTGAGTTTGTTCCCAGGTCTGTGCCATTTGAAAATCAATGATTATTTCATTACCCTAAATTTGACATCTATGAGGATGTTATTGGTCACTTGAACCATTTTGAACCTTGAACCTTTGAACCTTTCAGAGTTCACCAGTTCAATGGTTCAACGGTTCAAAGTTTAATGGTTCAGTGGTTCGACGGTTCGGCAGTTTTGCAAAGAGCCGCCTTCACTTAGTCTTCTTCAAGAGTTTAATGTATCATTGAACCAACTATTTAAACCATTTGGTTGAACCTTATTCTAAAATATTTTTCTTGAAATTTTAACCCTTTGAACTCTTTGAACCCGTTGAACCCTTTGAACTCATTGAACCCATTGAACCTTTGAACTCGTTGAAGCAGAGTTCAATGGTTCAACGGTTCAACGATTCAATGGTTCATTCCATATCATTAAAATCCATCATTGAACCTTCTTGATTTAACCTCGATGTTGAACCATCCTTATAATTTTTATAAAATGCCTTAAGTGTTTTGAACTTTTCCTTGCGAAATCCTACCTTTTGAACCTATGATTTCCTTCGCTTAAAAGGCTTGTGTAATTAAAAAACTTGACTGCTCAAAACATTTTTTGAAAAAAAAAGAGAGCATTTTGGCCTGTAGGACCAAAATGGTTGACATGTTGTCCACAAAAATAAGTGACAGATTTTGAGAACAACAACTGGCTCTAGTTGGAGAACTTCCATCGATTGTAAAAATGATGAAAGGGAGTAGCATCTAGACTCTAAGTGCCTTCATCTATGCCATTGGGCTACGGAGTCATGCCATCCAAAAAAAAAGAGAAAGATGCCAAAAACCAAATGAACAACACAAAATAAACAAAGACTATACATATGTACAATTGGACTTATCTAATACTTCAAGGATTGAAGTGCTTTAGATGCTGCCCACTGTGAGGTAGTGAAAATGGCATGCCATTTTGATATTTTAGCAAGAAACTATTTTCACCATTGAATTAATGAATGGAAAATGGACCTCTCCATAAGGAATCTAATTTTCCATGCATTCCTTTTGGTTCTCTCCTCTTTTCCTACAATAAGACTTGATCTCCAATCTGAAAATCATGAATCCTTGCTTTCTGGTCGAAAAGTTTTTTTACTAGATTTTGATGTGTAGCAATACAGTCCACTACCATAGTTCATTGTTCTTCTAGTTCAGTTAAGCACATGATCCTCTTATTGATGGAATTTTCAAATATTTGATCTTTGACTACCTTTACCAACTTCAGTGTTGGTAATTTTAGGGTGATAGGTATCTCTACCTTCAAACCATACAGAGTTGAAATGGTGACATACCTATAACCCTCTTAGAAGTAATCCTATCTGCACATAGAGTATCAAGTAATGCTTTATGCCAGGTTCCCTAATTGTCATCTACTAGATTCCTAATAATGGTCACCAGATTCTTGTTGCTTGATTCTGCTTGACCATTTCCTTGCAGATAATAGTTAGAGTGGGAGAGGATAATCCCATAATAGTAGCAGAATTAGGTAACCTCATGAGAAGAGAAACAAGTAGCATTGTCTGTTATAATCTTGCTTGGGACTCTAAATTGGGAAATAATATTTTATTTGAGAAAATTACATACCACTTTTGAGGTAGCATGCTTGACTGGAATGGCTTCCACCCACTTGGTAAAATAGTCTGTGGCTGTGAGAACATAATCATGTCTAGCACTTGAGGATGGGTTTATGAAGCCAATGAAATCAATACCCCATTGTTGAAATGGCTCTTCGATCACCACTGGATTGAGAGGTAATGTGGCCAACTTGGGTTTCCCAATAAACTATTGACACAACTCACACCTACGTACCTAAGTGTATGCATCTTGAAATAGAGTAGGCCAATAGTACCTGGCTCAGAATCTTATGAGCAATCACAGGTGTAAAAAAATGTCCTCCACAAGCCAAATTATGGAAAGACTTTAGAAGTTTACTCTATTACACTTTATCCACGTAATGAATAAATACCCCATCAATGCCCATCTTGTACAAACTATTTTTCCACAGAACATAGTTAGCAGCTTTCAATTTAACAGTTCTCTTTTCTTCATAGGACAGGTGGGTAGGACACTCACCATAGGTAATGAAATGAGCAATATTGGAATACCACTCATCCATAGTAGTGACAAAGAGAACTGTAGGCATGTCTTCAACCTCTATTTTTTATGCCCTGTTTCCTCTAGTATGTTATCAGCAATTAATTGGTAGAGACCTCTTCCTCACACAAGCTTAGTATGTTTTATATCAAGATCAAACTCCTAAATTTTATCAATCCAATTACCCTTTTTAGCTCCAAACTCTTGTTGAGTTAAAATAGACTTTACTATTGTATCAGGCACCAGAGCAACAGTGTGTGAGTTCAGGTTGTAGAAATGGAAGTGTTTTATTGCCTTGACCATGGCATAAGCATGCTTCTCCATGTTTGAATATTTAAATTCATGAGATTTGTGAGGACAACTCATGAATGATATGGGAGACTCCACACCCTCTTTATTTTGTTGAACCAAAATAGCTAAAAGTGTGTGTTCAGAAGCATAGCTATATACTATGAAGTCTTTAGTATAATCCAAACAAATCAAGACCAGGGTATGGGTGATAGCTTCTTTGATATCCTCAAATACTGACTTGCCTTCTTCAATCTGTTGGGGATCAACCAACAATGTTGATTAAAATATGAAAGCAATTAATACGGAATTAAACCAGAAAGATAAGTAACTAGAATCAGAAATACAGTAAGAAGAAGAGATAAAAGAAACCACCCTGAAAACTTGTATTAAACTCTTTACAGAAGGAATACAATTGAAGAAACTTCTTTTCTTCCACACCTCTCTTAGATGTACAGATCTCTCTCTAGATCTCTTTCCCTCAAGAGCTCTCTCTCTCAAGTACAATCACAATTCACACCTTGAATTGTCTATCTTACAATATCTTGTACTATTCTTGTCCAATAAGCTATGAAGATCTAATCCTATATATAAAATTAGGAAACATGAGCATGCAATTACAACCAATAGTTATGCCTCTTAAACAAGGGCTCTAAAACAGTCTTAATAAAGATAGAGATGTAGACTTAAGAGTATGACTTAATCCTAACATGCAAACAATCTACTCTGTCCACAGAAATGGCTTTCTGGATGCACAGGTAACCGACATCGGTTCCTGCCTGCTTGCACCTGACCGACGTCAGCCGATTCCTGTCGACGCCAACATCTTTTAAATTGCTCCTGATCGACGTCGGTCACTCCTGAGCGATGCCGATGACTGTGTAAACCTGCAACTTCTACAAAACATGCTTTTGGTGAAGCTTTTAGCTCCACACCTTAACAATCTCCCACTTGGAGATAAACAGCTGCACCAGTACCTGTACAGCAACATCTTCTAGCTCCTCCATCTTCAACTCAATCATGAAGACCAACAGAAGTTGAATGAAGATTCAACTTCTCTTTTGTAACCAGCTTGGTTAACATATCCGTAGGATTCTTATCTGTATGGATCTTCTCCAGCTTCAACTCACCATCCTCCAATACCTGTCTTATGAAGTGGTACCTAAGCTATATATGCTTTGTTCTTGAATGAAAAGCTGAATTCTTAGCCAAATGAATTGCACTCTGACTATCACTGTATAGTCTGCAACTCTCTTGCTCCTTTCCAAGCTCTTTCATGAACCGTGTCATCCATATCATCTCTTTGCTAGCCTTTGTGACTATAATATACTCTGCTTCTGTAGTTGATAAGGCAACAACCTTCTGTAACTTTGATATCCAGTTAACCGTCGTTCCACCAACAGTGAAAACATATCCTGTGGTGCTCCTTCTGCCATCCAAATCACCTGCCATATCTGAATCTACATAACCATGTAGAGAAGTATCTGAACCTCCATAGCACAAATGCCTACTGCTGGTTCCTCTCAGATATCTAAGGATCCACTGAACTGCTTTTCAGTGCTCCTTTCCTGGATTGGCCATATACTTACAACTCCCACTGCTTGGGCAATATCCAGTCTAGTACAGACCATTGCATACATTAAACTCCCTACTGCAGAAGAATATGGAACTCTACTCATGTACTCTACCTCATCATGTGAATTAGGACATTGTTCTTTACTCAACTTAAAATGTCCAGCCAAAGGTGTGCTTCCCGATTTTGCATCCTGCATATTGAACCGTTTCAACACCTTGTCCACATAATCCTCTTGAGACAAAATCAACCTATGATTTTTTGTCTCTCTTAATGCTCATGCGAAGGATTTTCTTTGCTGCTCCCAAATCCTTCATGGTAAATGTGTGACCTAATTTCACCTTAAGCTCAGAGATATCCTACATGTGTGATCTTACAACCAGCATATCATCTACATACAACAACAAGATAATATATCTACCATTATCTAATCTCTTAAAATACACACAATAGTCAGATTGACACCTACTGTAGCCATGCTTAGTCATAAACCTGTCAAATCTCAAATACCACTGTCTAGGAGCTTGCTTGAGGCCATACAAGCTTTTCTTCAATCTGCACACTAGCTTCTCCTTACTTTTGACCTCAAATCCTTTCAGCTGATCCATATATATTTCCTCATCCAAATCTCCATGAAGAAACGATGTCTTAACATCAAGCTGCTCAAGATGCAAATCCTCAATAGCAACTAAAGACAATACAACCCGTATAGAAGTCATTTTAACAACAGGAGAAAAAATCTCACCAAAATCAATCCCTGGCTTTTGTGCAAATCCTTTCACTACCAACCTGGCCTTATATCTCATCTTTCCATTCTCACCTTCTTTCAACTTGTAGATCCATCTGTTCTTTAGTGTCTTCTTACCTGCTGGCAACTCAACCAAATCCCATGTTTGGTTCTCTTTCAAGGACTCCATTTCCTCAACCATGCCACGCTCCCACTGATTCTTGGATTCCACCTGTATTGCTTCATCAAAACTCTCTGGTTCTCCACCATCAGTTAGCAATAAATAGAATAATTAAGGGGAATATCGAATTGGAGGTTTACTTACCCTTTCTGACCTCCTGATGGGCATCTGAGACTCATTCACAACACACTGTCTGCCCAAATTTTCTGACAGTGACCGACCTCGGTCACTTCCAGGCCTGTTACTGGCTGATGTCAGTTCTCCCTGACTGATGTCAGTTCCTAACCTGCCGACATCAATCACTATGTGACCGACATTGGTTCCTGTATTGCCGATGTCGATTCCTTCCTGACCGACGTCAGTCTCTGTGTTTTCCTGTCTGTGATTAATTTTTCCTACGAGCTCATTTTGGACCGTCACCTCGTCCAATTCTCCATTGCTCTGCCCAGATTGATTCAGCTTCCTCAACTGATCACTATACATCACTTTTTCATTGAAAACAACATCACAGCTCCTAATTATCTTGTTAGTTCCTAGATTCTAAAACCTGAATCCAAAATCATCAGAGCCATAGCCAATAAATGTGCACCTCATAGACTTAGCATCCAGCTTCTTTCTATTTTCTTTATCAACGTGCACAAAGGCTTCACAACCAAAAACTTTGAGAAATGAGAGATCTACCTTTTTACCTATCCATGCCTCTTCTGGAATTCCACCATCCAGAGCTGTAAAGGGTCCTCTGTTAATTAGGTACACTGCAGTATCCACATCTTCTGCCCAAAACTCTAAGGGCAAACCAGCATGCAATCTCATACACCTTGCACGCTCTATAATTGTTCTATTCATTCTTTTAGCAACTCCATTCTGTTGAGGTGTTTTGGAACCATCCTTTGCCTACACATTCCATTCATATAACAATACCAATTGAACTTATAGCTGTAGAACTCACCACCATTGTCAGATCTCAGGCACTTCAATCTTCTGCTTGTTTCATTCTCAACCATAGCTTTCCAAATCTTAAAAGTCTCAAATACATCAAATTTCTTCTTAATACAATAGACCCATACCTTTCTTGTAGCATCATCTATGAATGAAACATAGTACTGTGATCCTCCAATAGAAGCAACTTGAGTCGGTCTCCACACATCTGTGTGAACAAGCTGCAACTTATGCTTCTTCTTTGTTGACCTAGTCTTAAGAAAACTTACCCTCTTCTATTTTCCAAACACACAATGCTCACAAAAATCCAGATCTATGCTTTTCAAATCTGAAAGCTTACCTCTTGACTTAAGAATAGACATCCCCTTCTCACTCATGTGGCCAAGCCTTGAGTGCCACAATTTTGCATCCACATCTAAAGTAGATAATACAGAAGGAGAAATATCAGTAACACAATTACATAAATAGAGAGTACCTACTCTCTTATCTTTGGCCATTACAAGTGCACCCTTGGTCACCTTCCAAGATTCAGCTGTGAGAGTTACTATACAACCCTCATCCCCTAACTTTCCTACAAAAATCAAATTCCTCTTCAAGTTGGGAACATGCATCACATCTCTCAACACCCATGTGTTGCCATTCTGCATTTTCAACTGCACTTTTCCTTTGCCAATAATTTTACAAGGCTCATCATCCCCTAAATATACTATTCCAAAATCTCCATGGACATAGTCACTAAAATATTCTCTATTGGGGGTAGCATGAAAAGATGCACCAGAATCTAAAACCCAAGATTCTATATTATTATGTAAAGAGAATATTAAAGCATCTTGTGCAATACCTGCAACGTTTACTTCTTCCTTTCATTCGTGCTGATTGTCCTCCGTAGGCTTTGACCAGCAATCTCTGCTTATGTGCCCAATCTTTCCACAATTCCAGCATTATGGCTTCTTGCCATTTCTGGATTTGGATCTACCTCTCACCTTTGACTTAGACCTTGATCTCTTCTTGCTCTTCTCTTTTTTCCTTCCCCTGCTCTCAAAATTTAATGCATTCCCTGATGTTTCCTATGTGCTTTTCTTGCGAATTTCTTCATTCAAGATTACACTAACAACATCCTCTACTTTTAAAATATTTGAGGTAGATGCAGTATTACTAATTGCCATTACTAAGCTATACCAGCTTTTAGGCAAAGAACATAATATTAAAAGAGCCTTAATTTCATCATCAAACACTATATTGACTGAACTTAATTGATTCACAATTCCATGGAAATCATTCAGATGATTAGATACAGATCCACCTTTTTGCATATGCAAATTAAATAACTGCTTCATAAGATATACCTTATTTGAAGCTGAGGGTTTTTCATACAAATTTGCTAAATTAGTCATCAACTCTACCGTTGTCTTTGCCTGTGATAAATTAGATATCATAGTAGATGCTAGACTCAGTCTTATAGACCCCAGAGCCTTTATATCAAGAACTTCACATTCTTCATCATCCATGTCTTTGGGCTTCTTTGCAATCCCACCTAACGATAAGTATAGATCTTTCTGATATAGATAATCCTCTATCTGCATTCTCCAATGTTGATCATTCTTGCTATTAAACTTCTCTATTCTCAGTTTACTTTCTTCTGCCATTGCTTCTCCCACTCAAACAGAAATCCCTGCAGAAACCCCTGTGAGTACCCTGTAATCAATACACACTACACAGATCTGAACCACCTATTAGTGAACCTGAGCTCTGATACCACTTGTTGGAGATCAACCAATAATGTTGATTACAATATGAAAGCAATTAATGCAAAATTAAACCAGACAGATAAGTAACTAGAATCAGAAATATAGCAAGAAGAAGAGATACAAGAAACCACCCTGAAAACTTGTATTAAACTCTTTACAGAAGGAATACAATTGAAGAAACTTCTTTTCTTCCACACCTCTCTCAGATGTACAGATCTCTCTCTAGATCTCTTTCCCTCAAGAGCTCTCTCTCTCAAATATAATCACAATTCACACCTTGAATTGTTTATCTTACAATATCTTGTACTGTTCTTGTCTAATAAGCTATGAAGATCTAATTCTATATATAAAATATGGAAACATGAGCATGCAATTACAACCAATAGTTATGCCTCTTAAACAAGGGCTCTAAAACAGTCTTACTAAAGATAGAGATGCAGACTTAAGAGTATGACTTAATCCTAACATGCAAACAATCTGTTCTGTCCACGAAAATAGCTTTCTAGACACACAGGTAACCGATATCAGTTCTTGCCTGCTTGCACTTGACCGACGTCGGCTGATTCCTATCGACATCAGCATCTTTTGAACTGCTCTTGACCGACGTCGGTCGCTCTTGACCGACATCGGTGACTGTGTAAACTTGCAACTTCTACAAAATGCTCCTTTGGTGAAGCTTTTAGCTCCACACCTTAACACAATCTAGTGGAAATTAGCTTTACCCTTCATCATGTCAATAATGTGGTGATTCTTCTCTATGAATTCAAGAATGAACCTTCATAGAAAATTCATCTTTCTAAAGAAAGAATGAACTACAACCTTACTAGTAGGAAGAGAAAGATCTTGGATAGATTTGACTCTTTCTAAGTCGATCTTTATGCCTTCTCGGGATACAGTGTGACCATGAAGTTTCCCTTTTGTCACCCCAAAAACTAATTTTTTAGGATTGAGAGAAATGTCATTTTGTCGACATTGTTCTAGCACTTGTTGCAAATGATGCACATGATCAGGATGATGTTTGGAAAAGACAGTCAAGTCATCAAGATATACCACAATGAACTTCCCCATTTCATCTCTGAATGTAATATCCATCGCTCTCTGGAAGGTGGCACCAACATTGATCAGATCAAAAGGCATTATGTGATATGCAAAGGTGCCCCAAGGTATAGTGAAAGTGGTCTTATGTTGGTCTGCTTCACCAACTTCCACTTGATTATACCCCAAAAAACCATCTAATATTGATAACATCTCTGAGCTAGTCACTGTTTGCAGTACTTGATCCATGATGGGTAAGGGGTAGTTGTCCTTTAGAGAGGATTGATTTAGATTTATAAAATCAACATAGAGGTGAATTTCTCCATTATTTTTCCTCACAGGGACTATATTCACAATCTAAGTGGAATGATGGATTGGAAAAATTATCCTCACATTTAACATCTTCTGGATCTCAAAAAAAATAGTACCTGTTATCCTAGGGTTGTATTGCCTTGATTTTTGCTTGTGAGGCAATGACCCAACCTTGAGAGGAATTTCATGCCAAATTTCTTCAATCCTGAGAGATTTTAGATCATCATAAAAATATGCCAAAACATCAATGTAATGGTGAAGCAGAGTAATGAATTTGAGATTTTCATTAGGAGTGCAACAATTCCTAATGTTGACCATTTTGAGATTATCTTCTGTACTCAAATTTATTTGATCAAAATCTTTGGAGAAACTTGAATCCATATGTTGATTCTTGACAAGCATGTCATGCTTATCAAATAGATTCTCAAGAGAAACTAAACCTTTTAGAATTTTATTCCCTTTGAGCTGAAGGAACTCTTCACTAGTTTTTGCATTTATTTTAAGAGTTGATTCTCATGGTGGAGATTCACTACCTTTAAAATAAAGCTCCTCAAAACCATCTATTTGTTCTAAAAAAATAATGATTTGGTTGTCACCATTAAATACCTGCCAATGGTTGGCATTATTAGGTACACTTGGTCGAAAGACTAGTTTGATAGTGTACTTGTTCCCTTTGAAATCTTGGTGAGGAACTATGAGGGTCGTAGAGATAGCCAAGGAATCTGCTCGATCATTGAACTCTCTGGGCACCACAAAAATACTGAAAGCCTCAAAACTTTCAATGCAGTCTCATACAAGATTGTGATAATGTCACGATATTTTATTCTTAGTTTGATACAGGTTCCTTACCTAGCAAACCATCAATTCAACATCTCCTCAAGCGTGAAGAAGTTTAACATCTTTAGCTTGAGTAGCTTTCAATCTGAGCAACAAAGATTCATACTCGATGATGTTGTTGGTATTACTAAACTGCAACTTGTATGAATAGGGGAAAATATCTCCCTGAGGAGATATCAAAACAATCCCAACTCTAGAACTGGTAGAAGAGTAGCTGCCATCAAATTCTAGAATTTAGACATCATTAGAACTGATCTTCTTAAAGATTTCTCTTCGCTAGGGAGGGAAGATCTTTTTTCACTTGAACTATGCTCTACCAATTCTTCTAATGTCCTGTCTAAATTTTTTGGATTGTCACTCAGTAAACTTTCATCTGATGAAACAGAAACATCTTCAGTAGATAGAAAGTAGTTACCCATTCCTGAGGATTTAAATAGAATTTGACCTTTAGGGTCTGATGTTTGAGTGATAATGTATTTTTACTCCTTCTTAGGAAGCAGCCTTTACATGATGCCCTTAACAGGTATCCTCACCTTAGACAGGTCCATGTTCAATTCTCCACCAAAATCCTTACAAAAATTTCATCTAAGTAGAATACCATAAGAAGCTGGAACGTTGTCCACCAAGACTGTCATTTTAATCCTTTTTTTTAGGAAGGCTGCAAATGCAAATTGGGCATCTTTGCTCTGACCCAATAGTGACACTTGTTTGTTTTCCATGGAGAAACATCTCCCAAAATGTTTAGTCAGAGTGAGACTGAGAGAGTCTGTTACCTTGGCAGGCATAACATTGTTAGAGGTGCCAAAGTCTATTATGTAGTTGCTTAGCGTATGACCATTTATCAACAGGAAAACATAGAAAGGTTATATTTTCCCAAGGGCAACAGGAGGAGTAATGACAAGATTGTTTTGGGTGGATGTGTTCTTTTGGGGATCATGAATTACCATTGAAACATCTTATCTTATAAGGATGGTTTTGTTCTTGATTCATTCAACTAACCTATCCAACTGCTCAGGGTTGGCTTGTAAGTATTCAAACTCAGATATTTGGATCTTGGTCTTCCTAGTATGGTCAATTATATCAAATAACTTAAAATAACTAAGAACAGAGGAAGGATGTCCATCATTTTGGATTTTATTGGGTTTGGTACTAGTCTGAGAAATAGAAGTAGAAAGTATAAGATTGCTTGAGGTACTTACTTTTTATTGATCACTGGGTCCTTTGATTAGAAGGGCAGAGAAGTCCCCCATTTATCAATTGAAATAGCTAGTCAAAATTCTTCCCCTATTTTTTATTTATTAGCTTGTTGAGTAGACTAGTTCTGAGACCTGGTAAATATAGCATATGATCCATCAAACACTTCTCCCTTACTTCTAGCTTCATCCTGGTAATTCAGGAAACCAATGTTGGAGTTGCCAACTAATTCTTCTCCTTCTGTGAAGAGATTAGCATCATCTTCTTGGTCAAACTCAGGTTGGAAAGAGGAATCATGTTTAGCTTCAAGATAACCAACTACTGAGTTAGCTGGTGCTGCTTCAATGGCAAGCTTCCCCTATGGGGGAGGAAGATGATTTGGTTGCCCTTGATTTATGGCTACATTGCCTTGATATGACTGGTTGGGAAATGTCCTCCTTGGTATATCCTAATAAGGAGGAGTAGACATCTCTTGTGCCATTTGTTTTTTCAGAGCTAGCAATTCATTTGCTAGCTTTTGCGCCATAGGATTAGTGGTGCCTATAGAAAATTTTTCAAAAGATGAAGAAGATTTATTTCTGTTAGGATCTCTTCTTATCTTCCTGCCAGGATAAGATCATCTTCAACCTCAGTGGCCAAAATATGAGCTGTAGCAAGATCTATATGGCCATCCTACCTCAACAAGAAACTCACTTTAGGAAGCTGAGAATTGATGAAGAAGCATTTAAGGTTTTCTGGTGTCGGCTAAGCAATTGTGGGAATCTTCTTCCTTAGCTTATCAAATTTAACAATGAAGTCTCGCATAGGCTCATGAGGTTCCTTCTTCATTTGTGTAAGCTGAGCTAACAGGGCATGTGCATCTTCTATAGGTTTGAATATAGCCTCAAATTTGGCCTTGAGAGTGTTCTAGTCATTTACAATTTAAGGTTGTAGATGATAAAACTAGTTTGCGATAGCACCTTGCAATGTTTCTACAAATAGTCTGACTGCTATGTCTTCATATTCAACGCCTATCATACCATAGGCTATACAAAAGGCTATAATATGCTCATCAGATTGAATTATCCCATCACCATAGAACTTGGGAAAATTCTTTCTCAAACTATGGGGTAGTTCATGTGAAGGCGGGGTTAGATTTAGAGGGCCAAAAGTGTTACCCCGAGGTCCTTGGGCTGCCATAATATGTCAATTGAAAGGAAGAATAACAAATATTTTTGGGATATGTATAAACAAAGCTTTGCTAGTAAAGGAAAGAGAAGCTTTGTCTGGTAATGGAGACCTGACATTTGTAGGAGGAAAAATTTAGATTTGCTAGAGGTGAGATGGTGGAGGAAACAGATAAAAATAATTCTGCTGCACCAACTCAAATACAGGGTCAACAATACCTTAAGCTCTCTGGCTTTGAGTGTATGGTGGATCTGCCAAATTATAGAATGGAAATGGAAAAGAATTGGAAATGCTTCAATTTGAAGCTTGAGGCTTCAAATTGCACATTCTTCCCCAGTGGAGTCACCAAAAACTATTGGGTGAATATTTTGTTATCAACTAACTGACAACAAAATGGGTATATCTACCATAGCATAATGAGATAAATCTCTCCTCTCAGCAAGGAGAGGCTCCCTATAAACTATAATATACTAATATAAATTGAAAATAGACTATGGATTAAAATAATCTACATTTTATTTTGAGTTTCAGTTGTGCACTCCAAGTTTTGTCCCTGCGCATTTCAGTTTCTAGGCAGTAAGGGTTATGACAAAGGGCACATGTTTTTCATTTTGCCTAAAGTTTTGTCTAAGTCTCAAAGTTGAGTGAAAGCTACCAAGTGTCATCTGTCAGGACACATTATAATTTGTTTCTAAAATTAGTGGACCATGCCACGTGTCCCGTTATAACTTAGCGAAGCGCGACAAGTGTCTACATCAGCGTTTCAACTTTCTTATAAGTTTCAAAGCTTCTTTCAATAAGCTTCTCTCAGAGTCCCATGGAGGGTGCCAAGTGGCAACTGTGGAAGGTTTTAATATGTTTTTCTAAATGTAGCAAAATTTGCCACATGTCCCTTATAAAGCTCAATGGAAGCCACCAAGTGTCAACATCCGCAGTTTCTTCCTTTTGTTTTGTTATTGGGTAAGGACTGTGGTGGGCCCCGGGTGAGTTGCTAAAGTAAGTGGAGCACACCAAGTGTCATCATCCTTGTGAATCCAAATGAGTCCCAAATGTTTCTATAGTGTTTCTAAAGCTCAATATAATCTGTCATGTGTCATCTTTTGCAGGACTCTCAAAAGGTATCTAAAGCTTCTACAGACAAGCGGAAGCTGCCACGTGTCACTTGTTAAGATCAGTAGAAAGCACCACCTATCCCCATTCCCCTTTTGAAGCTGCTCAAGAAATAAGTGTTGTGGGTCCCATTTTCTATAAGTTGATAAAGTTTCAAAGCAGCGGACTGTGACAGATGTCGAAGACGGAGCACTCCCAATACAAACACACAGTAAAGAGTATAAGTTACACAAAAGTTGCCAAGTGTCATTTTATTGTGCCTCCTAAATAATGAGATGGTTTTCAAGTGAGGCAAGCAGATGTTGCCATCTATCTCAAGGGTTTTGTTTCTAAAAGTAGTGTAAAGTGCCACGTGCTAAGTTCTTGTTTTTCCTAGAAAGATGAAGGAATTTCAAGTAAAGTGTGCGAGCTATGTTATTTGCCTTAGGGTTTATAGTCGCAAATACTAGAAGATGCTACCAAGTGTCCTCACCTATTTCACAGTGGGAAATGTCATGTGTATCTGTTTCAACCAATGAACTTACAAGGAAGCTAAACATTTCAGATTTAAAAGACATCTTCTGTTAGACACTTCCAATTAAGTTAGAGTCTAGTTAGACCATTGGGATTAGATCTTGTGGACAATCTTGAGCCAGTCCTATGCTATAAATATGGTTTTAGGTGCCAGACAAAAAAATATATCATCATCAGAAGAGAGAATTTTTTGCAAGAGATTTTTATCAAGAAATTTTATTAGACTTTCTTGCTATGGCCAGTAATATCATTTACCTTTGTTTTTTTTTCTTGATTTAGAAAGTTTGTATAACTGTGCATGGGTCAATGCCTTTTATGTGACTTAAAAATTAATAAGAAGACTAAGTTCTGTGCCTTTGCTGATATTTTCTGTGTTACTGCAAAAATTGTCTAAGTTGTGAGCCTTTGATTCTATTTGTTTTCATCTTTTACATTGATCATGCATTGTTTGCTCTTTAATGTAATTGAATCCTAAAGATAGCTTCACTATGATTAGTATTAAGGGATGAATTAAACTTAAGTGCATCACCATAGTTAAATTTTATTTCGTTGCATTGGTGATTCTGTTTAATTTCTATCCCTTTTCTCACAATACATTTGAGATAAAGAAGAGCCAGCTTCTTTAAAATCTGGAGGTCATTTCAGGTCGCAAGTCCCACATTCTTGAAACTTCCCATTGTTGGTGTTGGAAATAGCACAATTATAAGCATTAACAGTATTCATCATCTTCCATAGAGTGGACCAGAAGATACTTAAGAACCTATTATCTCAATACAAGACAATGGACTTGAGGAGACCAAAATGGAGCCATACATGACTAAAATATAGTTGAGTAGTTTCTTCAACAGATATATTTTTCTTACAAGCAATCATGATAGCCATTTTTGAAAAATGATCAACTATAACAAAAATATAGTTCTTGCCATTTTTTGAAGTGGGTAAACCTGAGAGAAAATCCATTAAGATAGATTCCCAAGGCCTGGTTGGTTCTGGCAATGGCATGTACAATCCTTGCTTCTTGTTTGTTGGCTTGGATATTGCACATGGAGTGAAATATTTTAGGTAAATTTCCACATCCTTTCACATATGGGGCTAGTAGAAGTGTTTTTGATGAACTACCAATGCCTTTTCTACACCAAAGTGTCCATCTATCCCACTAAAATATGCTTCCATATCATATTATGTTGCTCTGCAACTAGAACACAGATGTGCCCCATATGATAGAGGACATTATCTTGAAAATAGAAATAAAAAACATGTTTACCTTCTTGAAGCACCCAATATGTATCAGCAAAGGTAGGATCTGCTTCATATAGAGCACCCCAAGTGGTAGTCTCATGTCTTCATAGGTCAATAACTGTTGTGAGTGTAGTAATTGGTGGGAAACTCACACAATCTATGATCGTACTTGAGCTCCCATTTTTGTGTTTGATTATCAGATGGAATTACTACAGATATGTGGCCCACTTTTGGTGCCTCTCATTTTTCAGTTTGATCTATGTCTAGATGAATTCCAATGGTCTGTGGTCAGTGTGGATGATTGTCTCTTTTCCCAAGATGTAGTGTTTCCATTGTTTGTAGGCTTGCACAATAGCATAAATATCCTTGGCATATGTCAGGTATTTCCTGATCATATAAGTGAAAATTTCACTATGATATGAAACAAGATGGCCATGTTACATGATGACAGCTCCCATGGCATATTCAAATGTATCTATCATCAACTTGAAAGGTTGATGAAAATATAGCAAGGCAAGATTAGGGGTTGAGCAAAGTTTATTCTTAAAATTCTCAAATTCCATTTATTGTATTTCACCCCATTGAAATGGAGCTTTAACTCCTCCTTTAGTCACTTAGGTTAGTGACCAAGTAACATGTGATAATATAAGAACAAACCAACAATAGAAATTTACAAGACCCAAGAAGCTACAAATTTCTATGAGGGTCCTTGGTGTAGGCTATTCTTGAATAACCTGAATCTTCTCTGGATTGACATGGACCCCTTCATCATTCACAATGTACCCTAGGTACTAAATTATTTTCATCCTAAATGTGCATTTCTCAAGATTTGCATACAACTTGTCCTCTTGAAGAGTTTAAAGCACCATACAAACATGTTGCAGATGTTCCTCATATGCTTTGTTGTAGATGAGTATGTCATCTAGGTAGACAACCATGAATGAGTTGGTGAAGGGTTACAGGATGTCATTTATGATCCTCATGAAGGTTGCAAGTGTGTTAGTTAAGCCAAAAGGCATAACCAACCATTCGAAGAGCCCCTCCTTAGATTTGAATGCAGTCTTCCAGATATCAGTGGGATTGATGGGAATTTGGTGATAGCCATATTTGAGATTAATTTTGGTGAAGAACTTCGCACTGTGGAGTTGGTCCAATAGGTCATCAATCCTGGGTAGGGGGTAATGATTCTTCATAGTGATTTTATTCAGGGCTCGATAGTCAATGTAAAGCCTCCATGTTCCATCTTTATTTGGTGCTAGGATAATCAGGTTGCCACAGGGTGAAGAACTTGGCCTGATGTGACCCTTTTAGATCAATTCTTGAATCTGTCTTTTTATCTCATCATTCTCTAAAATTGATATATGATACACAAGACAATTATGCAAAGGTGATCTTGGGATCAAATCGATAGAATGTTTTACCTAGAATGTAATGGAACTCTTGTGGGTGACTTGAATAAGTCATCATATTCTCCTATGATTTGTTCCATCTACTTCTATTGTTATGTTGATTGTGTAGTCAGGACTGCAACATCGACCTTCTTGGATTTTTGTGGTTTGACCACCATGAGAATGAATTACTTTATCTTCTCCACCAATCTCTTATATTGATTGCCACTAATTAAGGAGACAAATATGGGAGGTGGTACCTCTGGTACCCTATAGCACCATGTTCCAAGAGTGAGGGTGATTCTTTGGGTTCAAATTCATAGCTTTCATGTTGATCATACATGAATGGCTAACCAAGGAGTACATCACAAATATCAAGATTGACCACATCACACAAGACTTCATCTTGGAAAGGTTTTATTGCATATGAAAGAAGACACTGATGGGTGACACGAAGGTCTCTCCCTGGGCTCAACCATCCAATACTGTATGGCTTTGGGTGAGGCTTTATGGATAGATTTAGACTTTTCACAACTTTAGTAGAGATTAAATTCTTTTGACTCCCACTATCAAAAATGAAATGCAGAGGCTTACCTTTTACCCATAATTTGGAGTGAAATAATATTTCCTTTTCATCTGGCCTTTCCTCATGGGTCTGTGATGAAGAAACGATGGTGTCAGGCTCAACATCTACAATCTCTTCTTCATCCTCTTTGACTATAAGTTGTGTATGAGATAGAGCAATAGATGTCAATTATTGTGACTCAAAAAGTAGTGACTTGATGGCTCGACATTCTTCTTTGGAGTGTGTTCCAATTTTGTGGTAATCACACCATTTTTCAATCTTCCCCTTCTAGGGTTTCTTATCTTGAAACTTCTTTTACTTTCAATTTTGGCCTCATGTTTGACCTTTTTGTCACTTTTCCATTTCAAAGGTTAACTCTTTGTATTCTTTATTCCATGCTTCTGCTCAATCTTCACTGTGAACTTGTATGCCTCACCAAGGGTTTCTTAATTGAAGAGTTCCATTTCTCCTCATATGTACCATTGTAGTCCACCATGATATTTGAGAGTCTTATGTTTCTCACTTTCTTGGATTCCCAATCTTCTAGACAGAGAATGAAAAATGTCAGTGTAATCTTGAACAGATTGGCCCTTAACTTGGTGAAGTTGTTACCACTATATGTACAAATCATCATATGCTACAATGGGATAGTATTCTTCCTTTATCACTTCCATAAAATCATCCCAAGTAGGCTCCATCACAAGGCCAATGTCATCTGTACTGAACCTCTTTTTGTACACTTCCCACCAATTTGTTAACGGGCAATGATTCTTTTAAGAGAGCAAAAGTGATCTTTTCCCCATCGATGAATTTTTTTATAGAAAAGTAGGAAGACAATTGAACCTACCAATTTTTTATTGCATCAACATTGATTTTGCCTTCAAATGTATGGATATCAAAATTCACCTAAACCTTGAAGGGTGATGGGGCATTGAAAGGACATTCCATAGATGAGGAGCCAAGAAGTGTAGATTAGGAGCCAAAATTTCCCATTAGGAGTTATTGGAGAATTAGGTAAAATTGTTGTAGCATCTGTGCTTATTACTATTGGAGGGCTTCATTAACCATTTCCTTGAAAGGATTAGATGTCTCGGTGCCATCTACCATTTGAAGTCATTTGAAGTGAATAGGTGGATAATTTAAAAGCTATGTTGTGTTTCACCCAAGCTTCTTGTAGCCTAACCTCATCCTCGAGATCATACACTCTCAAGACAAACCACTCTGATACCACTAATCCAAAACTCAGAAGTTTTGATTGAAAAATATTTTAAGAACATGAAAATAACACAGTAACAATGAATTCTCTGAGAAGAGATGTTTTATTACTCAAAATTGCCATACAACTATATGTTTATCTCTGAGAAGAGATGTTTGATTTTCATTTTGGTTTACATCTTCATTTATACACATTTTGAAAGTAGGAGGAAGATGTGGAAGGTCACAAATCTCAAGGGAGATTAAATGGTTCAACTTCCATGATTTAAAATAATACAAAATTTGAGGAATTATTATTTTTAGACTACACTACTAAAATTAAAATTAGGGGTATTTACATTAGGTTTTTTGGATCATTCTCTCCTCATTCTTAGCTTTCCAACGGTTCAAATAGGAAGTCAATTGGAACTAAGGTGCAAAAGGCTCCCAAAGTTCTGTCAACAATTGGGGTAGAACCGTCACCCAAATTGTCACCTGAATTGTTGCTTAGATCACACAAAGGGTGAATGCCAAAGGTCATTTGGAATTCTATAAATAGAGGCTTAGGAAGCCATTTGTAGCAAGCAAGGAAGATCATGGTTTTATAATTTTTATATCTAGCTTAGAAGAGCAGAGGAGAGAAAAGAAAGAGATGTAGTAGTGTGCTATAATTTGTTGAGAAAGCAACATTGAGAGATAGTTTGTGTTTTATATACAAAGAGGTTGGTGTTCTTGTGGGTTGGTGCTCACAAATCATTACTGGGTTGGTGCTCAACAAATGGGTTGGTGCTCCTACAAGTTAGTGCTTACAAACTTTGTAAACTTGAGTTGGTGCTCATTTATATACTTGAGATTGTTCTTCATGGTTTTTTCCACTTTAGGTTTCCACATAAAATCTGGTGTCTCTCTCTCTCTTATGTGGTGCATGTTATTGCTCTAAGTTTTATTGCATTTCTTGAATGTGTGAATAAGTGGTTAAAGTAAAGGAATTAGGTTAAGTAAAAGATATATGATATATTGTGAATTAGTATAACCCGAATATGTAAGTAATGTCATGGTGCAAACATTTTCACTTTCACCATTATCAATCATAACACTATATATAGGGTGTTTATCAAGGTATGCTCAAATGAATAGAGAATGAAGATCAAAGTCACCATCCTTAATTTCACTATCATCAAATGAAATGGTAGGTTTGTGAATCATAGGAGGTATATGTCACTTGTAAGTACCAATAACCCCATCAATTTTGTGCCCATAATATGATGGAGGAGGATGTACATTATATGCCATTTTAACTTTTGGTTCTTTATTCGAATGGTTTTTTAAAAATATTGTTAAATATCTTATATTTATGGTGATCACCAGGTTGTGAACTAGATTCCTTTGAAGGATTATCAAATGTAATCTGTTGGTCATCGATGAGGTCATGGATCTTATGCTTCAAGGTAAAACATTTGTTAGTAGAATGCCCAGTGCCTTGGTGATAATCATAATAATAATTTGCATCATATCCTATGGGTAGAGGTCTATTTACTTTAACCTCTATAAGAGGAGATATAGATATAAGATGACACTATAGCAACCGTGGAAGTAATGAATTAGGAGGCTCATGTAAATGTGTAAAACTATCTCCTTGGTGTATTAAATAGGACATGCCGATTAGGTTGTTGTGTAACTATGTTAACCATGGTGGTTGTTTCTTTTTTAGGCTTAGAAGGTTTTACCTTATAACTTAGTTTGATTATAATGTTTTTACTAGATGTAGATGCAACTAGTGTGTTTGATACATACTTGAGCTTATTCAATGACATAAGCTTCATTTCACGATCACGTACAACCTAGCATAAGTCATTGAAATATTAATTTTTTTTAAAAATAATGGACTCATGTAAAGGAGCAAATAGACTTTGTTTGAATATGTCTTACAACTCTTTGTCTGCCATAGGATTGGTAATTTTAGATATAGCATTATCTTATATCTCAAGACATATTCATTTATTAGTTCATTGGTTCTTTATTTGATCTTTGTAATTTCAGCATAAAAAACCTTTTTGATAATGTTAATAGAAAAGTGTGCCAAAAAAGGATCTGCAAGAGGTTTGAATGCTTTCATATATTGGAGAAGTAAGTCATAAAACCACCTCAAAGCATAGTCCTTGAGGCTCCTTGGAAATAATTTGGTCAAAATTTCATCATTAGAAGCATAATCAAGGCATGCCACATAGAAGGTTCAAAGATGTTCAGGATCACCTTTTTCATCATAAAATGTGAACTTAAGTGTAATAAATCTAGTTGGCAAAGGGTGCAAAGAGATCTCAAGTGCAAGAGGGTTATGCAACACATCTTACGAATCTATAACATGTGAAGACTTTGAATCCTTTTGTTTAATGGCTGTAACCTTATCTTGCAAGGTATTTATGACTTGAAGGAGTGATTGAATTGGAGGCCAATTGGGATTTTGATTAACAATCTAAGTTGTCACTACAAAGGATGGAAACATGTTTTGAGATGTAATAGGCATTGAAATTAGTATTTATGTTGAAACACTGGGTAAGTTCATAATAGATGTATTAATAGTAGTTTCAAGGAAAAAATGTTAGAACACATAATTTGTGCCTCATTAATGTATTAATTTGTAATGTGTTTAAGGGGAGGGATGTATCCACTAAAGTTTTTTCATTTTTAGATTCAAGTATATTTTTAAGAATTTGTCAAGGTCTTCAAGGTTTTGTCGAATGAACTCACAAAACATTGTAATTGCATGCACTTGATTGTTGTCTACTTGGTCATTTGCATATGTTTCTAGATTTTCATTATTAGAATCTTCTTCTATGATAACCCTATCGATATTTTTTTCATTGTCAAATGGGTATCATCATGATCCAAGGTATGAGATCCCTCATTGGTTTGAGACATCTTAGATAGGTTGAGGGGAACCTCAATATGTTCAATAGACATACCCCCCAATCTATGGCTATGCCTATGTTGCATGCAAAATAATACCAATAGAAAATGAAAAACTACATCAATTGAAAACCCTAGATGGTTTAAAACCCTAGAAATTAGAAAAAATTGCATTCACATGGATTGGGTTCACCAAATGTTTAACCCTAAAATGAAATGTGTTTGGATATGTATTTCACTTTAATCTTAAGGTTAAGAATATATAAATGACAGGGCACAGGGGTGAATATGAAATATAACAAGACAATTAATGTGTTAAAATTAGATGTACCATATGTTGAATTTATTAAACTAAGATGGGTTATTAATGAAAAGTACAACAATGCTAAATATGGAAATGACAGAAAAGAGAGTAGTTAGCCGGTTCTAATGTTAATGTAGATTTGGTTCTGGTACAAGTAGAAAGCAAATAGGAAGACAATTCTAGATAAATCATCAGATTATGGATCTAGTACATCTAGTTCTCTAAATAGTTACGTCAGCCTAGGACGGTTGCATCGACACTAGTGTCTAAGTTCGATGCTAATGTCCTCTATGGAATATCATTTGAATAGGATGCAACACCTAGATGCTTCTGGGTTTGGTTTTGCCTTCGTTTAGGTGCATTCAGATTTGGGTCATAGACTATCACTCTTGGGAAAATCATAAAATCTTAGCTTTTCATATTCAATGTGACCTTGAGGGAAATGGGTTAGTGGGCACATAGTATTGAACTAACCCGTAATGACCTCATTGTCAAAGGTGTTGCCTACATAGCCAATACTCTTGAAGAGGGCCTTAGACTCATGTAGTTCTCCCCTATGTGTTAACTTGTGAGTGAATCATGTAATATGTGTAAAGAAAGTACAATAATGACCTAGCTTGTAACTTGGCAAATATGACCTTATAATGCTCTTTTACTACTTCAAACATGTAGATGGGTTATTCTTTTGATTGATATCAACATAGGGTAGAATAGGAAATCTTTTGGTAACTAGAGTGCTCTTTTGGTCTAATTGTTAGGTGAAGAATGAATGAGGATTGATATTATATTTATACCAATCTTATCAGGAGATAACTCATATTAAAGCACTTATAATGACCATTGTAATACATTTCATTTATAAACTGGATGTCTTTAAGCCATTAAACACTTGTATTGAGATAAGACAATAACATCGACAATACTATCTATCTCAGATGTTAGTTTCCAAGGATAAGGAAAGCAGTCACAAGTTCAGAACTTTAAGAGGTGTAAGATAAGTACATTTTAAGCATTCTGGGCAAGATAGGATGTATGTGTCATCAATATAAGGCTGGGTAGACTAAGAGATAGGCCAAGGGGCACAAGATAGAGTATATGCAAGGCTTACGGAAGCAAGGCATGTGTAGAATTGAGATGAACAACCAGGGTCCAAGTTTACCAATTGTACAAGATTGAGGTGCTACATAATAAAAAAATCTCATCTACAATATGACCTAAGACCTTTGAGAGCCATGATTTTTCAACCAAAACAAAATGTGTGTGTCAACAAAATAGCATGGTCCTTACAAAATTGAAGAGTATCATAAACTAACTTCTAAGTTTAGATTGTTTTTCCATCAACAATGCTAAATTAGATTATGCCAAACTTATTTTTCAACCAACGTACATGCCAAACTTTAAATTTGACAAATTCCACACTAGGAATGGATAATGAAAAGTATCTAATAGTAAACTTGAAGGTTATATACCCTGCTTTCGACAATGTAATAAACATAAGGTCTCTTTGTGCATTTTAAGGGTGGTTTCACTTTTTGATACCACACACAACTAACACAAATGATCATTTACAATATTTGATCATGCCACATTAGACTAAATAATCATTTACATGTGCGAGTACCGAATGGTAATGCAAAGCAATTATTAAATCTTCTTTGTGTTTTCTATAACACCATTTTTTCTGTTGCACTATCACAGACTAATGAAAATCCATTCATCTTCTACGTACTACCATCTTAAGTCCATCTAAACTCAATGAATGCCTAATGGCAAACCTTTCTTCCATTTAAACTCTTTGAAACATACACTCTCTTTCGAATTGTCAATTTCATTACGTTGACATGGAATTTTGAGTTTTCACTATCATCTGAAAAAAAGATCAAAAATCTATGATACAACTTACAAATAAAAGAAAAAATTATTTATCATTAAAGAAATATCATTTATATTGCTCATAAAGTGAAAACAATAACTGACCAAAATTTAAAAAGTAATATAAAAAAATCATCATTATCATACCAAATTATTTTAATAATTATTTACTATGTGTATCCTAAATACAGGTACAAATCCACATCCATAAAGACTAACCATTTCATAACTCCTATATAAAATGAGGACTCGACAATTTCACTTTCAAGGTTAAGTAGTGGATGTGATTGCCTTGACCGTTACGTTTCCCATCATGGGATTAAAGGGTATAGTAATTACCATTACATTTCGCTTTCTAGGGATAAAGAGATGTATAATAATCATTAAAAAAACAAAAGCCACCCATAGATAATGGCCACTCACCAAATGGCCGATTCAAGTTCACTTTTATAGATAAGGATATTTCTGCCGTCAATTTTATTATTCAACTTTATCTTTTTATTCAATGTCTCCAGATATTTATACTTCAATAGATGATATATATGTCTTTATTTTATATGAGCATAAAAAATCAACGTAGAAAATATTCAAGAATCTAACAAAAATTTTAGAGTATATAGCAATTGTACTATTAAAAGCAGCATTTATCATAATGGAATGTTTCACTAAATTATACTTTATTTCGAATTTTGTATTCGATATTGTATACTATTTAGAAGTTTGATAAGAAGTCGTTGCTTACAACTTCTCAATATAAATTTCAAAATAAATATTTTTTTTATTCTTTAAATGTTTAGTTCTCTTGTCAGGGTTTGAAGAAGTAGATTAGTTTTCTATATACTTATACGAAAATACAAAAAGGTAAATAAAGTTATAGCACCTTATAATTGACGATCACAATCATTATATTAAATTATGTTTATCTATAAAAATGTATAGTAAATGGTTATGGTTGTCATAAATGTCAAATGTACAATTTTGAAAAAATGCTCATATTATTACGAATTTTCTAAATTCTTACTTTCTCGAAAGTCCTTATTTCTAATTTAATACTATACCGATTATTTTCGAATTAAAAAATTAAGATACATCATTAAACTCTCACCTTAACAATTATTATGTTGTAAAATAAATCAATAATTAAATATGATTATGAGTATTTATCCATTACATCTAACTAGTATGTACATATATAATTAGTGATAACGAATGAAAAGAATCTATTATGAATGATAAATGTTTGCTCTTCCTCACTTTCACTTCATCTTATTTAGTTGAGAATGAGTTGCGTCAACTAGTAAATATTGAACTTGGGCCTCAATTTTATAGGGTCTTTATTGCACAAGATAAGGAAACAAATATTGAGTCTTAAGAGATCTAACATTTATGTATGATTGTATAAACTCTGAATATGAATATAATTAGCTATTGATATGGACGTTGACCATGGGTTTAGAAATATAAATGGTTCCATACATTATGAATCTTTAAGATTCTCTAACATAAAAATATTGGTTCATATTTTAGAAAATAGTTACTTAGAGATAGATATGGCCACTCACCAAATGACTTATTCAAGTTCGTTTTTATAGATAATGGATATTTCTGCAATTAATTTTATTATTTTATTTTATATTTTTATTTAATATTTTTAAATATTTATATTTTAATAGATGATATATATGTTTTTATATTATAAATGAGCACAAACAATTAATGTAGATATTTAGAAAAGACATGAATTTAAATAAATTTTAAGAGTACATAGTATTTACTATTATATTATAGAAAAATTAAGTATTAATTGTAATAATATGATTTGTAATAGATAAACATTTATCATAATACAATGTCTTATTAAATTATATTTTATCCGAAATATTATATTCGATATTGTATATCTTTGAGAGGCTTAATTAGTAGTCGTTGTTTAAAACTTCTCAATACAGGGTCCAAAACAAATATTGTTTTTATCCTTTGAATGTTTAGTTCCCTTGTTAAGGTTTGAAGAAGTAGACTAATTTCCCATAAACTTATGTGAAAAATAAAAAAGGCAAGTGAGGTCATAAAAGCTCTATACTTGACAATCACAATCATTAAATTAGATTATTTTTGTCTATAAGAATGTATAGTTGATGATTATAGTTGTCATAAATATCAAGTGTACAATTTTGGAGAGATGTTCATGTTACTATGAATTTTTTAAGTTCTCACTATCTTTCCTTAAAATCCATATTTCTAATTTAATATTTGATTAAACTTGATTATCATGTTTATGAATATATGTGATGAAATTTGATCAATTATCTTTTTACATTTAAAAAAAATGTCCCTAATTATGGATACAAAGGTGATTTTTCATGATAAGAAAAAATGGTCACCTAAGGATGCATTTAAAACATGTTTCATAAATGTTTATTCCTTTTGAAAATGAGACATTTTGTTTTATACATGTGTTTAAATTAAATTTTAAAAAATATTTTTTTAGTTTGATTGGATGTATCGAAACCTTCTTATCGAATAGAGGATCCAAACGTATTCTATATGTATACTTATCAGGTAGTCAAGTTAGGATGCACAACTATTAACTTCTCTCTCTTAATAACTATTGTTACATGTATGTATCATAGTATTACAAAACCACGAAAGCTAAATAACTATCATGAAAGTTAAAACGGTTGTACTTCTATGTGTAACTTCACTTTTAAATGATTAAACTGATTGGCATGTCAAAATTAGATGGTCAAAATTTGGCTTGTAAGGGCATTTCCTCACACTTCAAAGGGGCATTTCCCCGCAACCCTACAAACAGAAAGCAATGTTGTTTTGCTAGCAATTTGAAATGGGAACTTTACAAAGAAGGATTTGATTCACAATAAAGGAATGAGCTTTGCAAAGCTAGTCAAAGGACTTCTTTGCAAGTAAGTGAGCTTTAGAATAAAGAAATAGTTTCATAATAAAGAGATGAATTTTGAAACAAAGGATTTTGTGATAGCTACATACAAATCTTGTGAAATCCTAAAAAATACGAACATGCCTCTATACTCTTTATGTTTGCTATGTTATGTTTTATGTTATATAATGTTTATATGACGTGATACAAGATTGAAATCAATGATATTTACATATTTATTTACATATATAAATGTTGTTTATTTATTGTCGTTACGATGGTTTTGTTTCTTTTTTTTTAATTTTTAATTTTTATATTGAAACAAAGCGTTACAAAATAATGAAGCTACCAGTAGGTAGATGGAAAAAGAATACAAGAGTTGTTAAATAGCATGATAACAGTTGAATAAAAATTTGAAAGTATTATATAATTAAAGTCCAAAAAGCTACCCAAATAACATTATATGAACTGTAAAACAACACTACATTGGTTGAGCTTGTTGTGTGACTGAAACTTCAACACTTGATCTTTAACTTGTTGAAACTAGTCTATAACTTTAGCATTCTTTTTGCATAAGACTTGGAGTTGTGAAAACAAGAAGACCACCTAAAGAAATATGTCATAATAAAGCCTTAGAGTGCCAACTACCTAATGAACATTGTTAGAAAATAGGTTCCTTCTTAACATATGGGTTTTTATTATATTGATGTGGTAGTGTTGATATTGGGTATCTTATTCTTTGAAAAAATGTTTATGGTAATTTTTGTATAGGGTTCACATTGTTAACCTTCCATGATTATTGTAGGGTTCCCATCAATGCATATTTCTAAAATCTTAATTCATAATTATAAAGGTGTTAATCTTCATATGTGATTCACAGTTGTTAAACCTTTTCACTTGTTATATAATGATCATTTCATTAAATTTAAAGAATAATATGTGGTTTCGATATGTTGTTTTACATCATGTTAATTATTTTAATATTTGAAATAAAATTATTTTAATTAATCATGAGTGTAATTTATAAAATTTATTGGAAAAATCTCATTAACATCTATTATAACCACTTTAACCTACTAAATTGGGAGGAACACACTATTTAATCACCAAATGAAAGAAATTTGTGAGCTAATCAAACTCTCCCTATCTTATAACGCTAACATTGTTAACTCATATACATCGACCAATTTTATTTCACTATAACGATTTTTTTCATTTTCTATATAATCAAATGAATTTTTCTAAGCATAAATATTATTATCTATAATTTATATAAAATTAAGATTCCAATTTAACTCAACTTGAAATAAATGCATACATATAAATCGATATTTTACATTAATTTAAAATAATAATAATAATAAATAATTAAATATTAACTGGGACTCACTTTGAAAATATTATTACACATATTTACATTAAGACTTATTAAAAAACAATTGAAACTAAAATAGAGTAACCATAATTCTTGAAAATTAATAAAAACTAGTGTCATCAACAAGTGTGGTAAATTGCCTAACCTCTCCTCACACGAAGTCTCAATAATTTGTAAGAAAGCTCAATCCTCTACAAATTTATTCCCTTTTTTCCGGTGAAAGCTTGCAAAATATTATTGTTTTATGTTACATATTTTTCAATGGAAAGCATTGTTTTTTAATAAGCATTTCAAAACACATTTCAACATGCCTTCATCTAAGATAGGGACTTCATCTACTATAAAACACAAGTGTGGAATGCTTGCATGAAGAAACAAATTGTTGTTTGAAAGCTTACAAAATATTATTACTTTAATGTTATATATTTATCCATAGAGAGCATTATTTTATAAATATTTCAAAATATATTTTAACAATGCCTTCATCTAGAATAAGGACTTCATCTACTATAATGAACAAGGTCTTCATCTATTGTATTGTAATTTATTTATCTTCAAATTTTAAATGGTAATAATCTCAATAATATTAGAGAAGATTTTTCACAAGAATCAGTGACCAATTCTACACAATGTTCACTTCAAATAGTTGAGACAATCAATTATGAATACTATTTATAAAAATTTAAACTAGAGGATTAACCAATATTTAAAGCACACTAAAGAATTTAATATTGTTTAAATTGTTAGTGTATTTTAATATTGTTTATTGTTAGTGTATTTAGTAATACTACACTTTTGTATGGTTAAGATGTATTTGTAATATAATTCATAGATAAATATGAATCGGTATATATTTATTCATAATTTATTATTAGAGAAGATTATCAATTAAATATCTATTTAGTTGACTTCTGTTTAAAATAAGTAAATCTTATCTTTAAGAAAACTTGTTCTATAAGTAATTACTTTCTTAAACCTTAGTCCTAATCATAACCTACTTTCTTATTTATATAAGAGCATAAAGGGTTAGTAGGTGAGTTATATTATGGAAAAGAGTTATTATTATTATGCTGGTGAATTTAGGCCAAAGCTCTTAATCTAAAGATGTAGTAATGTTACTTGGATAAATATATGTTGTCTTGTTTTAAGTTTTTTTAAATTTATATATTACATGTAATGTGGATGTTTATCTTATGGTAGCTATAGTGATTATGGACAATAAATAATAATTTAATATTTATTATGCCAATGAGACTCATAAATAGGTAAGACATTTTGAGAACTACTTTACCCATAGTTTGAGGTAATAGTTAACTATGCCTAAATGAGAATGACAATTATATTCATAGACTCTATCATTTAGGATATTAAGAGATCAATTAGTGAGTTCTTGATAAGATTAGATCCACATTATGTGGACATTAACTTTATTGAACATCTATAAGGTGACAAATTACTCTTATATTCTTCATTATTGAGATATCTTTAATTTACATATCTGCAAACACCCAAATTTTGTTATAATTCAAGGTTTTTTTTTTGTTTTTGTCATGATTTTGTGCATTTACATTATTTGTGTACATTTGGCTATTTTTAATATAATTTCCTTCCACATTGGACACTTTGTAGTCTTACATCTTTCATAAAACCCCATGAACATCTCTAATATGTCAGTTGTCTACATTAAAGACCATCTAGTCATCCTCAGTCCAACTTGATATTTGTTTCTACATCCTTTCTTGACATGCTTAGAATCAGTAGTCACTAATTACAGTTTGACCATAATAAATGGTGACCAATTTTGGTCACCTATAATTTATGGATCCTTTGCACTATGTGTTGATATCTTGTGCTTTGATTATTGGTTCTCATTCTTTTCCATGATCTTCTTATGTAATAATGCGTCTAAATTTGACTTTAGAGGATCCTATATATATAAATGTAGCCTAAGCCATATCAATCAAGTATCATCATATAATCTATCTATGATCTCCTTTATTGAGCTACACATTAAGTATATACATTGAACATTTGTTAAGGATCATGTACATTAATTATAGTTTGCCATCATAATCTACCGAAGTCTTGTGCCTAAACACTTGTACCAAAATAAGGTTGCATTATAGAACATATATTTGCATTTGATTATCTTGGGAGATGACGTGAAGTCCTTTATCTCATTTGCATGGACAACACTCACAAACACGAGAACTACATATAAAGCCCTAATTATGAGTATGTGGGATATGTAGTTGCAACCCTCAAGGGGGCTTAGGCCACTAATATTGCATATTTTCTATATTCTTAGGATATTGTGCCAAATTAGGGTTACGTCAAAGGAGAAGGTGTTTTGACATTTGTGAGTGTGATAAGATCATTTTGAACAAGATTTTATGGATCAATTTCTATTGAAGCATTCTATAAAATTTCAAACCCCTAGGATCACTAGAGCCATAATTGTAGTAGCTTCCAATAATTTTAATAAACTAACACAATTGATTGTACAATTCAAGTCTTTCCATAATCGATGGTGGTTAATTCTTGTCATTTTCAAGAAACATAGTTTGCTTTTAGTATTTTGGTTTGTACAATGCTAAAGCTTTTACATCATCAAAAGTTATTTCCAAAACCTAGGTGTATTTGCTTCAGTGTTTTATCTTTCTCCTTTTTTTCATCGTTATTGATAATTTATCATTCACGGTACTTTCAGGTCCCCCCTTTGGCCCCAAACATATATTATTTACAATACTTCACTATATTCTACATTATTTACCTTGCATTTTCATTTTACCTAATTGGTATTGTATTTTGAACACTTGTGTGCCAATTTTGTTAAAAATTTTGGTGAACCCCTCCAATTTTTGAATATACCAACATTAAATTCTCATGTTCTCTTCCCCATATGGTTTGTTATTGTGGTTATTTCATATTTAATTTATATAAGGGTTTTATTTATTATTGCAATATCAATAATCCTAGCTTCTTTCACACTTTTTATGTTTACATCTTATGTCAATTAAAAAAGTTAGTTACTCAATCCCTACACATGAAACAACTCAAGCATTTATTGTAGCTCTGAAAATCATAATAGATAGGAATTGTATCACAGTGGACCATCTAGCTAAATTAGACTTTTAATTGGTCTAATATCTTTGATATTGTATATCATTGAGGGGCTTGATAGGTAGTTGGTACTTAAAAACTCTAAGCATGAGTCCTAAAATAAATATTTTTCTTATCTTTTGTAAGTTTAGTTGCCTTATTAGGGTTTGAATTAGAAGACTAATTTCTCACAAACTCGTGTGAAAATTTAAAAAGGAAAGCAAGGTTATTAGAGCCCTATACATAACAATCACAATTATCAAATTAAATTATGCTTGTATGTCCAATGTATAGTGGATAGTTCTGATTACCATAAATGTTGAGTGTAATGTACAGTTTTGGAGAGGTTCTTACGTTACTACAAGTTTTTTAGGTTCTCATTGTCTTATCTTAAAAATCTTAATTCTAATTCAATATTATAACGATTATTTTTAAATTATATAAAGATCAAAATGCATCTCTAAATAATCTTTTTATGGATTAATATACTATAAATTAAATTACAAATTAAATATAGTTTTATTATATATAATTAAACTTAATTACCGTGTTTATTCTTATTTCATTTATTCATTTCATTTATTTATTTTTAAATGCCCTTAATTACGAGTGTAAAGGTGCTCTGTCGTGATAAGATAAATTGGCCATTTAAGTAAGCTTTTTGAGATTATTAGCTATAATATAGAATAAATATTTATTCCTTCGTAAAATAGCCATGTTGTTCTATACATATGCTTAAATCAAATTTCAAGAACAATTTTAAAATGAAAACAAGAAGGCAAAGCACCATTATTGAGATATCTTTAATTTACATATCTGCAAACACCTAATTTTGTTATAATTTAGGATTTTGTTGTGTCTTTGTCATGCTTTTATGCATTTGGATTATTTATGTACATTTAGCTATTTTCAATACAATTTCCCTCCAAATTAAACACTTTGTAGTATTATGTATTCCTCAAAACCCCATGAACACCTCTAATATGTTAGTTGTCTACATTAAGGACCATCTAGTCATCCTCAATCAAACTTGATATTTGTTTCTACATATTTTCGTGACATAATCATAAACAATATTCACTAATTATGGTTTGAACATAATCAGTGGTGACTAGGTTTAGTCACCTATCATTTATGGATCCTTTGCACTCTATGTTAATATCTTGTGCCTTGATTTTTGGTTCTCACTATTTTTCATGGTCTTCCTATGTAAGAATGTGTCTAAATTTAAATTTAGAAGAGACTATATATACAAATGTAGCCTAAGCCATATCAATCAAGTATCATCAAGTAATCCATCTAGAATCTCCTTTATTGAACTACACATCAAATATATACATTGCACATATGTGAAGGAACATGTACATTGATTATAGTTTTCCCTCATAATGTACTTAAGTATTATGCCTAAACACTTGTACCAAAATAGTTTTGCATTATAGAGCATAAAGTTGTATTTGATTATCTTGGGAGACAAGGTGAATTCATTTATCTCATTTGGGTGAAGAACAATCACAAACATTAAGACTACATGAAACCTTGATTAAGAGCATGTAGGATATGTGGTTGCATCCCTCAAGGGGGCTCAGGCCACTAATCTTACATATTTTATATATTCTTATGATATTGTGTTGAATTAGGGTTACATCAAAGGAAAAGTTGTTTTAAAATTTATGAGCATGATAAGGTCATTTTGAGCAAGATTTACATGTGTCAATTTCTATTGAATCATTCTATAAAGTTTCAAACCCCCAAGATCACTAGAGCCATAATTGTAGTAGCTTTCAATAATCATAATAATCTAAAATAATCAGTTGTATTGATTTAATTCTATCCATAATCGATGGTGGTTAATTATGGTCATCATCAAAAAGTGTGGACTACTTTTAGTATCTCAATTTGTATAATGTGAGAGCTTTTCCACTATCAGAAGTCATTTTCAAAACCCAAATGTGTTTGTTTTAGTTATTTATCTTTCTCCTTTTTTCATCATTATTGATAATCTATCATTCAAGGTACTTTCATCTCCCCCCTTTGGCCCCAAACATATATTACTTACTATGCTTTACTATATTCTACATTAATTGCCTTGTGTTTTTATCTTACCTAATTGGCATAATATTTTAGACACTTGTGTGCCAATTACGTTAAATATTTAGATGAACAATTTTTAATTATATCAACCTTAAAGCTTCATGTTCTCTTCCCCATATGGTTTATTGTTGTGGGTGTTCATATTTAATTTATCTAAGGGTTTTATTTATTATTGCAATATCAATAATCCTAGATTTTTTCACACTTTCCATGTTTACATCTTATGTCAATTAAGAAAGAAAGATACCCAATCCCTATACATGAAGTAGCTCAAGCATTTATTGTATCTCTGAAAATCATAATAGATAAGAATTATATTACAATAGACCATTTAGTTAAATCATATTTTAATTAGTCTAATGTCTTCGATATTGTATATTATTGAGGGGCTTGATAAGTAAGTGGTGATTAAAAACTATGAGCACAAGTCCTAAAATAAATATTTTTCTTATCTTTTGTAAGTTTAATTGTCTTATTAGGGTTTAAAGAAGAAGACTAATTTCTCACAAACCTGCGAGAAAATTAAAAAAGGCAAGCAAGGTTATTGGAACCCTATATATGACGATCATAATTATCAAATTAGATTATACTTATCTGCAAAAATATATAGTGGATATTTTTTATTACCATAAATGTTAAGTGTAGTGTACAATTTTAAAAAGGTGCTTAGGTTACTATGAGTTTTTTAAGTTCTCACTATCTTATCTTAAAAATCTTAATTTTCATTTAATATTATAACAATTATTTTTAAATTATATAAAAATCAAAATACATCTCTAAATACTCTTTTTAGAATTAATATATTATAAATTAAATTACAAATTGAATATAATTTTATTATATATTTGATTAAACATGATTACCATGTTTAATCTCATTTCATTTATTCATTTTACAATTTGTTTTTTTTAAATGTCCCTAATTACAAGTGTAAAGGTGCTTTGTCGTGATAAAATAAATTGGCCATCTAAGTATGATTTTTGAGATTATTAGCTATAATATAGAAAAAATATTCATTCCTTCATGAAAAGCCATGTGCTTAAATAAAATTTCAAGAACAAATTTTAAATGAAAACAAGCAAGCAAAGCACCTTCCACATAGTTTAAATGAAAACAATGAATATAAAAACATATCTAATTAAGTCAGAGGCTTTATATAGTGGCAAAGCCATGGAGATTCATCTCACAAGAGACAAAATAGGGGAATATTCTACGTTGTCCACTTTGTATTAAACACGTCAATCTCCATAGATCTATGACATGTGGGATTTGTCACAACCGCATCAGCCATCCACTGGTCCTCTTTCTCAGGGTAGTAAATATGATATTCTGTGTGTATGGTGGTGGCATAGAGGCTTGAGGTTTGGCCATTATTTAAACTGTAAAGGTGGTGGCCACCTTGAACGCTGGGATGCTTATGTGACTTATGAAGCACATGAACAACATCATTGATATTATTCCTGGTGATTTGAAAGCTAACGATATGTGGTCTATAGATGGTTTATTCTGTTGGGGAAATTCATTTATGTGGATAGGCTCGAACCTAGGTCGCCCATTCAGGTGTTAAGAGGTGTTAGGCCGCTTCAGGGCAGTGAGAGATTTTTCCTTGTATTTATGGTTAAAACATAGCAAAAGCTTCAATGTAAGCATGACTGAATGGAAACTACCATGAAATAGACTATGAATTTTAGAAGCCAGGCTTATAAAAATGAAGAGTGTAAGGTAAAGAGAAGACCAGATAAAAATTGCGTGTCATGGGTTGTCTTGACCAGGATTTGAAGGAACTAAAAAATCTTTTCTGGTGAGAAGCCAATAATAAAATAGAGCAGATTGAGGCCACAGATAGACTTGGCAGGTGTGAAAAGTCCTATATTGCTATAATAAACCTCAACTAGCTAAATATAGCTCTATCCCAAAGGCAACAGTCTCAACATTTGTTAGTGGATCAACTCTCTCCCCACACAGTCTACATGATTGTACTTGATCTGTAATCAAAATCAAACAAGTGTCGAAGTAGCGAAAACATATTTGCAATGGATTGAAACTTTAATATAATGATTTAATTAAAATCAACATTTTAAGTGATTATGGATTTAAAATCAGATTTTAAATATCTAAAATAGACAAAATTTAAGAGTGCAATATAATAAAAAGAGACCAATTCGATAGAAAATAGCACATGATTTGATAATGGAATTCGACTATAATCCTACGTCTCCGGATCTACTCCAATGGAGATCACTTCGTATTATAGCTGTTACAAAGTAACATACAATATTAAGAATTCTTCAAAATCATCTATATGAGCTTCACTCTGTCCAAAAAATACTCTTGAAATAATTTTTTTTGATTCGAATCATTAATACCATCTCTATTTCTCTCCACACTCTTTACATGCCTTGGAATACATTCTCCACGACCAACACATTGCCTTCAAATACAAACTCAACCCCTTTATATATTGTTTGCACAAGCATCCCAATCAGTTGGGAGCTTATTCTTTTACCAAACATGAGTATGGTTTGAATCCCTTCCAACACATTTGGTGGTCCATGTTAATCTTAAATCCCACATTTGGGAAGTGGAGAGGCATGTTTGGTTTTAAATACCACAAAATTCATGGTAACCAATGCTAAGTAATTGGAATTAGCTTGTGTTTTGTGGGTTTGGTGGTATGTGGTATGTGAAGTGTGTGGGAACCGTGGGAAAAACATGGTATTTCATGGAAACTTGGTTGGATAGAATCTTCGGTTGACATGTAATGTGGTGATGTTGTGGATGGAAAGTGTCTATGTCACGTGGAAGGGTATGTGGTGGTGTTTAGAACATTCAGTGAAATTAGATCGTAGAGATAAATGGTAAATTAGTTAAATGGTGGAAAGCCACGTGGTGGCTTGAGGACTCATCAGATGGTCTAACTTTCACTTTTCACTTGTTATCCACTCGTTAATGTGCCACAAATCTCTCGATGAGCCCTTCACCATGGTAATGATCAACCTACAATTTGATGACTTCAATTTTGGAGTAAAATATAAATCCTCCCAGATCAATCCTCCCCACTAGGAGCTTTTAGACCTCCAAAATTTGATTAATTGGTAAAGAGGTGAGGGTATTTCTCCCTTACTTTTCTAGCTTCAATCCATTTTACCTTCTTTGGGTGCATCCCTTTGAGACCAACATGAAGATATTCAACATCTCCTCTTCATGAAGTTTGAACCTTCGTGTCAAGTATTGTATCTTCCTGCAGTTCTGTTAAATAATCAGAAGCAAAATCATCAACAGAAGGAATAGATACACTCTCATCATGATCCAAAATCATCATAAGCTCATACAATTTCAAATTTTTCACATTCACAACTGAAAAAATCTGCATATAAAATGACAAATCCAATTGGAAAGCATTTTTACCAATATTTTTCATAATCCAAAAAGGACCATACCAAATTGGTTTCAACTTTTTACCTTCACATGTCAGCCTTTCCTTACTGATGTGAAGCCATACCAAATCGCCTATAGTAAACTGGTGATCAACATGATGTTTGTCATGTCTTACTTTGTATTTTACCTGACTTTTCTCCAATTGATCTCAGATAGTCTGATGTACCTATTGTATCTTTTCAATGAACTTGGCTTTAACAACATCTTTATGTTCATCAGCAACTGAATCCTGCCCATAACAAACATCTAGAAGAGATTTAGGCAAATTTCCATAACAAACTTCAAAAGGAGATTTCATAGTAGAAGAATGAATGGCTGTAAGCATGCTATATATAACACAAATTCTCATCCCATAATTTGGGATGTTTACTACAATAACCCCTAAGCAAATGTACCACTATGCGGTTTACAACCTCTATCTGACCATTGGTCTGTGGATGAAATGTAGTGTTCTTATTCAACTTAGTGTCCATCAATTCCTATAGTGTTGACCAAAATTCCCCAGGAAATTGAGAATCTTGATCATAAACAATAGAAGTGGGCAAACCAAAATGAACCCATACATGCTGAAAGAACAAGTGTGGCATGCCTTCCCTTGTAATATGCTTAGTGCAAGGAATCAAAAAACACATCTCATTAAATCTATCCATTACCACATATAAGTAATCATGTTTCCTCTGTGGCATAGGCAAACCCCCTACAAAGTCTATGGAAATGCTTTCCTAGGGATGGGTAGGAACATGTAAGGGAGTGTAAAGTCCCAATTTCCTATTACTAGGTTTGCTTGTGGTACAAAGAACACACCCTTTGATATATTTGGCAACATTTTCCTGCATACAAGGCCAGTAACAATACATTTTCAAATGTGTAACCATTTTACCAACTCCAAAATGACCTGAAATAAGAGAAGTATGTGCTTCCCTAATCATGTGCACCCTTTCATTTTGAGGAATACGAAGTTCACCCAAATGATACAAAAGTCCATTATGCACATGATAGTCTGATTCTTCTACCTATTTACCACTCATCAAGTCTTTATACACATCCTTAAAGTCAGCATCATCAACATATTGTTCTTTATAACTTTCATGAGTCAAAGAATTATGTTGTAAAAGAATAGATGCAACTACCATAGGAGGCCTAGAAAGCATGTCAACTACTTTATTTTGAATACCTTTCTCATACCCGATCACAAGATGAAATTATTGTAGGAAACCCATCCAATGAAAATGCCTAGACTGTTGTAGCTTGGCCTATGACTGGAGATTTTGAAGGGGTTGATGATCTGTATGTATCACTATTTCTGTACCCATTAAGTAATGTTTCCATTTCTTAACACTTTGAACCAATCCATATAATTCCTTATCATAAGTCAAATAATTTCTTACTGCACTTGTGAAGGTCTCAGAATGATAACATACTGGCTTCTTTCCTTGCATCAGGACAACTCCCATAGCATAATCGCTTGCATCCATCTCGATCTCAAATGGCTGCTACAAATTAGGAATTGCCAAGATAGGAACAGTACTAATCTTTGTCTTCAAAGTGTCGAAGGCCCTTTATTACTTGCCTCCCCACCGAAAGACCTATTTAGTACTAGTCAAAGAATGCAAAGGTGATGTAATAAATGAGAAATTAGCAATGAATTATCTCCAATATTTTACTACATCAAGAAAACTTCTAACCTCAGTTACATTATTGGGTTTAGGCCATTTAACTATAACCTCCACTTTCACAGGATCAATTTTCAATTCACCATGTCTTACAATATAACCCGAGTAAACCAAAGAGGTCTTGTTGAATTCACATTTAGACAATTTCAAATAAAGTTTTTCCCTTCTCAATGCATCCATGACTTTCCTAATATGAATCACATGATCTTCCCATGACTGACTGAAGATCAAAATATCATCTAAGTAGACTATAACAAAATCATCAAGGAATGCCCTGAAAACATCATTCATCAAATGCATGAATGTAGCCGGTGTATTGCACAACCCGAAAGGCATGACAACCATCCCTATTTTATCTTAAAAGTAGTTTTCCAAATATCACCATCATTAATCATAACCTAATGATAACCACTTTTCAAGTCTAACGTAGTGAAATAGATAGCATTTCTTAACTAATTTAGTAAATCATTAATACGAAGAAGAGGGTAATGATTCTTAATAGTAATTTTGTTAAAAGAATAAAAATCAACACACATTCACCATGTGCCATCTTTATTTGGCACTAGAATGATAGGTGAACCAATAGAAGATGTACTAGGATGAATAACACCCTTTTCCAAAAGTTCCATTACCTACCTTTCGATTTCCTCATTTTCCACCACTGATAATGTATACATGCCAATGTTAGGGAGAGAAGAATCCTGTAACAATTGAATTTCATGTTGAACTCTCCTTTTAGGGGTTAACCCTTTGGGATCCTTAAACACATCATCATAACTAGAAGTGATTTCAATCAATTCTTTCTTTTGTCTAGGATCACAATTTTCCATAGCCTGAGAATATTCTTTTTCCTTAGACTTAATCAAAATGAGACAAACTTTTTTGCTTGAATTGACTTGTCTTTTCATTTGCCCTGTTGTAACCAATGAAAGACTCGTCTTAACATGATGTGCTCTGACTATATATTTAATGTCATCCTTAACAAGCAAGTACTTATTCTCCTCCCTATAGAAGATTTTTTTCTATTATAAAGATAAGGACTTCCTAAAATAATCCCGCATATGTCTAGAGGGACTACATCCAGATCAACTTCATCTATGAGTTTAGATGCAATGACAAAATTTCAATCTACAAGTTTTGGTTACTTGCAGTTTTGCATCATCACACACCCAACCAAGTGGATAGGGTTTCAGATAGGGATTTGTCGCTAAGCCTAACTTTTTAACAATCTCTTCAGAAATCAGATTTGCTTGTGACCCACTATCAAATAGAGTGTCAATCTTAGTATTTTTTGAAACAACATTAATGTGGAACAACTCATTTCTTTTCTTATCATCATGCACAGATTTCTATTTTAAAGAGGAAGCAACATTAGATGACTTAGTGTTAGAAAGAGAAGAACAATTTTGCATATGCATAGTTGTTATCTTAGTTTCATCCCCTGAGTCTGAACAAAGATCTTGAACCATAGTATTAGCTTTCTTATCTTTCTTCTTAAACCTATTAAAAGGATTTAACTCATGATGTAATTTCTAAAACTTAGATTCATCATGATTTCTCTTGCAATGATTACAAAATGGCTTACCCTCTTCTTTATGAATAGTAATAGTGAATTTTTGTTTACCCTTTCTAGAACTTTGCCCTTTAGAATGCTTAACTTTAGATTGCTTACTTTTAACTTTAGGAAAATATTCTTTTTTTAATTTTCTTCTAACCTCTAAATGAATAGCTTTAACACATGCTTCATCTAAACTAGTGGGATTGAGAACCAGAATCATGTGTTTCAAGTAACTATGCAACCCACCTATATACTTAAGTAGTGTTTTCTATGTATAAAGATGAATATTCAAAATTAAAGTCTTTTTCCTAAATTTCTATGTATAATCTTGAACACTTTGGCCTTTAATTTATCTAAAAGATTGCCAATCCATCATGGCTTATTGCATATAGCCTAAAGGATAAAATTGCTTTCAGAGTACATCAATAAATTCAATCCAAGTGAAAATCAAGTTACCTGTGTTAATCTCACTTTCCTTCAACTTACTTTCCTACCAGATGAGAGTTGTGCCTCCCATTCGAAGAGTAGCCAAGTGAATTTTAGCCTCATCATTTGTAATCTTCTAGACCCTGTAATATACTTCAATTTATTTTATCCAGTTATCCAAATTTTTTGCATTAATCTCACCATTAAACATCGGCAATTCAAACTTAATATCTACCTTTAGTGAAGGAAGAGATTCAACAACTTTTTTGTCTTTACTGTCGCCCAAAGAAGAGGAATGTTTCTCATGATTTTTACCACTTCTATCATGCTCCATCTTAATTCATCATTCACGATAAAGTTCCTCGACCATGCCCTTCATTTCCAACAAGGATTTTTAGAAAGCTCGTTCAAACTCAAAGTCATCTCCCATTTTCACGATACGTCTTGCTCCAATCTCTAGATCATATTCTGCTAATTCTCCTTCACATTTCCTAGATCTCGACCTTGTTAACATACACTAACAATCCACATAGTTAAATACAAATTCTGCTCTGATACCAAAAATTTGATCCGTAATCAAAATCAAACAAGTGTTGTAGTAGCAAAAACACACTTGCAATGGATCGAAACCTTAATATAATGATTTAATTAAAATAGACATTTTAAGTGATTACTGAATTAAAATCAAATTTTAAATATCCAAAATAGACAAAATTTAAGATTGAAATTTAATAAAGAGACCAATTTGATAGAAAATAGCACATGATTTGATAATGGAGTTCGGCTATAAGCCTACATCTCTGGATCCACTCCAATAGGGATCTCTCCTTATTATAACTATTGTAAAATAACTTATGATATTAATAAGTCTTCAAAATCATCTATACGAGCTTCACTTTGTCCAAGAAATACTCTTGAAACAATATTATTTTGTTTGAATCATTAATACCATCTTTATTTCTCTCCACACTCTTTACATGCCTTGGAATACATTCTCCACGACCAACACATTGCCTTCAAATACAAACTCGACCCCTTTATATATTGTTTGCACAAGCATCCCAATCAAGGGCTACTGTTGATGTTCTTATGGTGCAGATTTTACCTTATACTATGAAAATTATAGAACCTACCAAATTAAAATATTTTCTTGAAAATTAGGAGCTGATACATTTAAGGAAGGTGATATTTAGCTGTTGCTATAGGGTAGAAGCTTACAAGTTTTCAGGAGCTGCTCAAATATTTAGTAGAGTTTTTAGCAAATGGCAGTTTATTTATGGCTTACCTTTTCTGAGAAGTTGGTTTGAAATTCATATTTGATAATTTAATGTCCCAAACCCAAAAAAACTGGAGCCTATTAGGATGAAGTATTTTGCACATAACCAATAAAAACTTTTGGAAGGCCTGCTGAGAATATTTTGGATTTCCTCCTCCATGGAACTACTGCATTTTTATTAGTGGAAAAGTAGGTTTTGCTTATCTCGAATATCATCTCATAGCATTAATTATAAGTATTTTCTTAAGACACTAGGTCTTTTACCTGGTCTCATCCACATGGAAATGAGTGCATTTATTTGAATGTCCTTTGGTTTTTAATCTAGGACAACATTGATATACTACTGATGACCAGACAAATAAAGGCACATTGGAGGTGTAAAACTTAGCCAATTGAAGGCACATTTTTTATTATTTTAATAAACTATTATTTTCAAGCAAACACTGCAGCAAAACAAGTATCACTATGCCATGTCAGACAAGAGTAAGAGGTAGTTGAGCCATTGCCTACATGATGTGGACAGAGTCTAAAGAGTCATCTCATATTTTAATAAGGTTGCTCATAAATTTTTTGCAACACACGAGATCATTTTCAATTAACTGTGGTGTAGTTTCACTACATTGTACACTTGATCAAAAATTTGGAATAATGGTTGACATAATGCTTGCTTAGTTATGGTACTTACTTTTTTGCCAGTAAGTAAATGAAAAATTACCTCAATTTTGGAAATTGTTGACAAAATTAGGTCTATTGGGTTGACATTTCCTGGTTTATTTTGATGCATTTGTTCAATCTAGGAAAAGTATGTCGATATTAGATCTTCTTTTTCTTAATTGCACTGATTGATGCCTCATAATTTGACATCTCCAAGTTTATTTTGGTTCTTTTTTTGACCTAGGAAAAGATTGACAAAATCAGGTCCTTTCTTTCTCTTGTTCTTTCTACTTTGTTCAACTTAGGAAAAGTCTTTTTAATTGCTTCCATTGATGCCTCACAGTTTGACATCTCCAAGTTTATTCTGCTTCATCTATTTGACATAGGCAAAGTTCGTCAAAATTAGGTTCATTTTTCCTTTAATTGCTCTTATTTTATTCAACCTAGGAAAAATCTGACAAGATAAGTTTTTTTATTCCTCTGATTGATGCCTCTTGAAGTTATTTTGCTTCTTTTGTTCAATGTATGAAAAGTTTGACGTAATGAGGTCCATTTTTTTCCTTAGTTGCTCTTATTGATACCTCACAATTTGTCATTTCCAAGTTTGTTTTTCTCCAATTTGTGTTCTTGTCCAAAAATCACATGTTAAAGAACATGCAGTTTCATTTATATTTTGAAAATATTTGAAGATTTTGAAATATTGGCAGAGATTCACTGAAAACTTTCTGAATCCACTGCAGGGAGCTTACTGAATTATGTTCCTCATCAAAGCCTAAAGATCCTGAGGCTTTTGTAGAAAAATTCATGGATTTACACTAGGAAGTGTCTCAGTTTGTTGTCCATATTGATGCATGGATTGAACCTGTGCCTCCTCATAGAAGCAAGGCATCGACTGCATTGATAGAAATGTCCTCATTAAATGATCCTTAAAAATCCAATGTTATTCCTAATTAGAGACATGATTCAGTTGTGGACAATTCCTCCAATTCCTCTGGCTTCCTTTGCCCCTTCGGGGCAACTGTTGGTATATTATCAATGATATGTGCATGAAGGTTGTTCGTCATTATTGTATCTAGAAGTGCATCTATTTATAGATCTTTTATTTTATGTAATGTTATTTGTATTTTTGTTCTAGGTTTTGGGTGGTATGCTTTAGGAGGCAAAGAGATAGTTGTAGAGGATAAGGTTTTGGCTTTAGTTTTAGCTTTGGGTTTAAGTTAGGATTATGGTTTGGTTTTGTTATGGGTTTAAGTTAAGATTATGGTTGAGTTTTATTTTTAAGTTTAAATTTAGGTGGTTGGTTAGTTATGATTGTGATAAAAATGATGATTCAATTATCTAAATAAATTTAATGGTGTTGATGATATGTCTAAGAACATTATTGGTCAGTGTTGTGTTTAGATTTGCCCTTGTTTATATATATTTTGTTTTAAACATTATTTTTGTTTATTTGGTTTATGTAATTATCATTATTTTTGTCCAAATTTATAGGGTACATCTACTTTATCTTTTTCCAATGGAGTATCTTGAGAATATTTGGGATATAATAGCAAAAAATTTATTAAATCACAAATGAATTAAAACATGCTTAAATCAAATAGTCATTGAGTAACTTATATTGAGACACGTGGCCAATTATATTAAGACATCGTGTAGCCAATTATATATACACATGGCTTTACTTTGCCTTGGCTAATTGTATTGTGCAATGTGGGAAAACTTTGATTGGTTGGGGCTCACAGAGTCACAAGTGATCCATTGAGAAGTTTGTGTACCCATCATTTTATTTTATAGTCTTCATGCCTCTATACCTTATACAAAATGTAATGATCATAGATAACTACGTGGTGATCATCTAGTGGTCAAGAGGTGACATCTTTTATGGAACTTGTAGGATTGAAACATATTCAAACTTTTATGCCTTGAAAATTCTTATTAAACTGAGATCTCATGATAACACATGTTCAACATTGAATGGCCACATGGCCAAAGATTCACTGGGTCAAATATTCCTAGAGTAAAACCTATTTTCAACCCTAACACCCAAAATAGAACATGTGGTAAAATCACAAAGTTCACAAAATATTAAAGGTCATGGGTTTCATAATTTGTCAATGAATACTCTATAGGCCCATTAGAATATATATTTCAATTAATAAGCAATCATGTCCATTGGTTAAGCCTTAGGCTAGGGTCATTGTAAACTCACTTATAATTTAACTTAAATGTGTACATGGTTACCAAATTTCCACATGGACACACATTTCAATTCACAAAGACAAGAATATTAAAATTTTGGACTTGACACTATAAAATACACATGGGACCATATAGTGATGGGCCTAAAATTTACCCTGAAGTGAATGGAGTATCATCATCTATGTTGCATGATCATAGAGTGTCTAGTTTTTTATATATGTGCACCTAAGAAGCAATACGATGTGAATAAAGAACAATTTGCAATATAGCCACATGACAACCATGATGTCCTTCCCTCAAACATGGCACCCATATTATTAATGAACTCCATGGAATTTTCAAAACTCATGGACCCATTATACATTGAAATTTGGGCTATAAATTGAATTGTGTCTACAAGAAAATGGTGGTGATAGCCACATGGATGTATAAGGATCATATTATTTTATTATGCAAATGCGACCGCTCTATTAGAACATGATAATATGCTCTAGAGTAGTTAACTTTTTATAGTTAGAAAGCTATTAACCCTTCCTTCCAAGGAATAATGCTTGTTGAATATATTAACTAGGATATAACATGAATAAAGTGATATTTTAAAATGGAAACATTACTATTATTAATATAACCTAATATTTTTTGAGACGTGATTTTTTAACCAAAACAAAATGTGCATGTGAACACAATAGCATGGTCCTTATAAAATTAAAGAGTATCATAAACTAACTTTTAAGTTTAGATTGTTTTGTCATCAATAATGTTAAATTAGATTGTACTAAACTTATTTTTCAATCAAACTATATGCTAAATTTTAAATTTGACAAATTCTATATTAGGATTGGAAAATGAAAAATAACTAATATTAAATTATAAGATTATATAACCAGCTTTTGACAAGGTATTAAATATAAGGTTTTTTTTGTGCATTTTAAGGATGGTTTCACTCTTCGATACCACACATACAACTGGTACAAATACAATAATCATTTACAATATTTGAACGTACCACATGAAACTCAATAATTATTTATATGTACGAATACCAAATGGTAATACAAAACAATTACTAAAATTTAATATTAAAACACGAAAAAAATTACATCACAACTTTATATTTTCTACTCACCAAATGGTTGTTCAAGTTCACTTTTATAGATATTTCTGCCGTCAATTTCTACCATCAATTTTATTATTTAACTTTGTTTTTTAATTCAATATCTCTAAGAGATCTAATATTTATGTCTAATTGTATAAATAAGGAAATAAATATTGAGTCTTAAGAGATCTAATATTTATGTGTGATTGTGTAAACTTTGAATATGAATAAAATTAGTTATGATATAGATGTCGATCATGGGTTTAGAAATACTAATTAGATCAATGGTCCTATACATTATGAATCTTTAAAATTTTAACATAAAAATATTGGTTTATATGTTAGAAAATGATTTTTTAAAAATAAATTATTGTTTAGTAAAAAAATGTTTTGAAAATCATTCAATATAATTACATATTTTTTTTGTCATCCATCTTTCAACACAATTTCAAATTTCATTTCCATATATTGAGTGTTCCCACAATGTATTATTATGAGATTCAAGAAATAGTATAATAATAGGTGACCTTTTATAGTAGCCCTGATTACTAAGATAAATTTTTTGTTGTGATGATTAGTGGTATGCAAGGTCCATTTTATTGGTTCTAATTCTTTTGTTTCATATTTGTGACCATTACTTGATGTAATGAGTATCAAATAGACCATTCATATTCATTTGAAATAAATTTTTGTGAACCACTAGTTGTGAAAGATGGATCACAACTAACATAGATTGACTTGATAAATATTATACTTAATTATTTAAGAAATAAATTTCTTTAAAGTCTTATAGATAAAATTATTTCTTTAAAGTCCATTAAATTTTAATAAACAAAATGATGATAATGGTGCTAACGATAATGACTTTAAATTTTTTAACACAAAATTACTTTGTAGGACCTCCCAAAATGCATTATTGAAATATGCCTAATTTGTCTCTAACTTCATTATGATTGTTGTTACTTTTTTCCATTTCATTGGGTATACCCTTTTTCTCTTAAAACCTATTTTTTTAAATGAAATGTCATCTTTCAAATTATTAATCGATGTTATTTTTCTTATCTTTCTTCTCATTAATTTGATTCTTCATGAGTGTAAGGTATTAAAATGCCTTAAAATTTTAAAAATAAAATAATTATAGTTAACTAAACCTATTTTTTATGAATTGAGAGATTATAATTTTTAGATTACTTAAAAGATGTAGAATCTTTGTGGGCAATCCAAAGAAGGGATTTATTCTTCATTTAAATTTGTATGTTGTCGAGACTCAAGCCATTCAAGGCTTCCAATAAGTCTTCTACCAATGTGAAAAATGATTAACTTTTCCATTTAACATTATAAAAATAGATAGGGGTTGGACTTTTATTTAACTTTACACATTTCAAAGATTTGAACCATACTTAAAGGGGGGCTTTATTTACATATAACTTTGCACATTGTCGAAAGTTGAACCAAATTAAAAAACTCTTGGATGGGCTCCTCTACAAATGGAGAGGGGTTCAATTTTTTATTTAACGTTGCACATTATCAAGACTAGAACCATATTTAAGAAACTCTGATGAAACTCGTTATAAACATAAAAAAGAGTTCGATTTTCCATTTAATTTTACAAAAAAAAAAATCATTCATATTTATCTATACACATTATCGAAACTGGAACCACATTCTAGAACCCGATGAGCCCTCTATAATTATAAAGAGCAGTTTGCTTTTCCATTTAACTTTAGAGAAATTCATACTTGAGTTCAATTCACATTATAATTCGATTTTAACTCCTTTATTCTCATTTTTCTCTAAAAATATGTAACCACTCGCACCAAAAAAATAGGAGCAAACATAAAAAAGGAGATAAAAAGATAAAGTTTGTTCATGCCTGTCCCAATCAATTTTAAAATTATTTTGGCCCATCTCACCCAAATTTAGAGAACCCTCCAAATTTAACGATTGTGAAAGCTATGGAAAATGATATAATAATGAGATTACCTCTCCATGATTGTACATAGTTCCGTCATAGAAATTTAACCATGCGATGCTTTTAAAAAATAATTAAAATTAATTTAAATATTTTTATTTAAAAAAAATCTAACATATCAATTTCAAAATATCTATTTTTTGATTTATGTTATAGTTTTATTTATTTAAGAGTTTTATATTGATGTGTAATTTTATCATTTTTTCTAAAAAAATTATCTTTAATAAATTATATTGTTATATATATTTTTTTTTACTAAAAGAGGGGTAAAAATATTATTAAACACCAGGGAAATAAAAGACTTACATCATTTTGTCGAGATCAACCAATTGATCCAGCTTCTGGGATAGTTTCAGAGGCAACATACTATGGTCCGAGATGTTCCAAGGCAGCTCATGCTCAGAGGCCCATTTGACCAAGCAATCAGCCACCCTGTTCCACTCACGAGGAATATACATAAAGGACACAAATTCCAAGGAAGTGCAAAGCTGGAGTATCTGCTGCACCACTCCAGCTAGATGCCAATCAACCGTTCCAGCATCCCATTTATTCAGCGTATTGACAACAATCTGTGAGTCAGATTTGCAAACAATTCTATTCCAATCGAGAGAACAACACTGTTGAACAACAACCAAAAGCGCAAGAGCTTCCATGAAATTGTTAGTGTATCTGCATTTGTGAATTGAGAAGAAAAATTGCACCTCACCAGAGCTGTCACGACCCAGCCCTCCAATCCTAGCTGGTCTGAGATTTCCATGAGATGATCCATCTGAGTTAATTTTGAGAATGTCAACCTTGGGGGGAGACCAACGGCCTACCCAATTGACAGGGCACGTAGGCTACCAATGGTCACGCATAGGTGCATGAGGAGCAGTGGGGAGAATTTTGGGGAGCACAGAGGCAAGGCATGCAAAAGTCTTAGCATCAGCCACATTCAAATCAATCACCACATCACACTTGGCATGAAGGGTCTCAAGGATGGAGTTCATGATTTTCTCCCACAAAACTTTGATCTCAATACTCACCTCCCTGAAGATCCATCTATTCCTTTCCAACCAGACATGCCATAAAACAAGCAACGGTCCAATGCACCAAGCAACCTGTAGAAATGAAGCTTGAGAGAGAGGATGTCCTAGTCGGTCCCAAAATTCAGATAGAGAAAACACATGCCAGCAAGGACGCTCCCACACCTCCCACCACAAGTGCCATATCTATTTGGTAAACTGGCATTGGAAGAAAAGATGGGAGATGGTTTCCTCACTGCAGCGGCATAAAACACACATGGAGGGCCCTTGAAAGCCTTGTTTGCAGAGATTTTCCCAGGTAAGGCACCTATTATGAACCAATACCCAAAGAAAAAAATTACATTTAGGCCAAGAATAGCTGTTCCAAACCTTGTTCCCCTAAGGAACCACCGCTTCACCCAGGAGTTGTTTTGTCAAAGCAAGGTACCCGAAAGACACAGAGTACTTCCCTAAGGGATCACCACCCCAAGCCAGAACATCCCTTCCCTGCAAGGAGCTGCACTCCCTAGAGGCCAATAGCAGAGATAACTCCAACTGCTCCTCCATAGACCCGCCTGGGGGCCAGTCCAACGAATTCTTCCATCAAAATCCTACTACCATGCCTAGCCTAAAAGCTTCCTTGTAATGATCCACTGTGCTCCACCCAATAGCTACCATAGAATCACCAAGTCACTTTAGGTGTGGATGAGAGAAGAAAATAGGAGGAAACCCATCCCAGGAGTCGCTCCAAAAGAGAGCATCCATCCCCCTATTGTAGATCTAGAAGAGGCCACTCTTCACCAGCTAAGCTCCTCGTTTGAGTGTGTCCCACACCATCGAGCATCTGCCCTCAAGGGGGAGTCTTGAAATATCCACCGGCTCCACCCCAGGGTAGTATTTGAAAGCCAAAATACGAGCCCAGAGATGAGCTTGACTGGAACACCAACACCAATATAGTTTGGCCACGAGAGCTTGACTACACAGGATTGTGGAGCGAAGTCCAAAGCCACCTTCTCTCTTCAAGTGACAAACTGTGTTCCAGTTAAGCAGGCTCCATTTGGAGTTAAGCAGGTTGCCACTCCAAAGAAATTTGTGAGACATAGTGTCGAATTCCTTCAGGAAGTACCTTGGGGTAGCCTGAACCATACTACAGTAGATAGGGGGAGCTTGAATCACCAATTGGAGGAGAGTCACCCTGTTGGCAGTGGAGAGCCACCTATGAGTCCAGTGGTTAACCTTCTGCCTTAGTTTATCCAACACCTTTTGCCAAAAGAGTCTCAGCTGCCTTCCCACCACAATCAGAACCCCAAGGTAGATAAGGGGGAGAGATTGTGTCTAGAATCTCAAGATAGCAATAATCCTCCATTGGATAGGCTTAGGGGTGTTAAAAAACACAATAGAGGACTTGTGGTCATTAATCTTCTACCTAGAAGCTGCCAAATATGTATCTAGGGTGAACTGAAAAGCCTCAGCTTCTCGAATCCAAGCTCTCCCTGCAAGAGAAGTATCATCCATGAACTGGAGATGGGACAGAGCAGGTAATCCATCCCCCCAGTGCTAGCCCTGCAGCGCATGCTGGGAGACCCAGAACTTGATGAGGCACCCAAGACCTTCTGCCAGAATAATAAATAGATATGGGGAGAGAGGGTCTCCCTGTCAAAGTCCTCTAGAAGCACCAAAAAGCTCAGAGGGTGCCCCATTAATAAGGACCGAGAAAGAGGGCATCGTGACACAGTTGAACACCCAACGGATCCAATCCTAATTGAAGCCAAAATCTAGAAGAACTTTATGCAGGAAGCTCTAGCTGACCCTGTTGTAAGCCTTAGCCATATCAAGCTTAATAAACATAGCTCAGTCTTGAGAGGAACTCATGGAGTGAATCGCTTCTAACGTTATAACCACACCATCCAAAATCTACTTGCCAGCAATAAATCCCCCTTACTCTTCAGAGATAAGCATGGGTAAGCAAATTTTAAACCTCGCCGTAATGAGCTTGGTTAAAATTTTGTAGACCACATTACAGAGAGCAATGGGTTGAAAACATTCCAGCTAATTAGCCTGTTTACGCTTCGGGATAAGCACCAGAAAATTAGCATTCAGAGCTCGAAGCATTTCTTTGTTGGAGTAGGATTCCTACACTACCTCAAAAAGATCCTGGCTAATAACATCCCAAAATTCTTGGAAGAATTCCACTGGGAACCGATCTAGTCCCGGTGCCTTACCTTTCTTCATGCCAAAGACCACTCCCTCCAATTCAAAAATACTGATAGGCCGCATAAGAGATTCATTCATCGCTAAAGTCACAATAGAGGGAATACAAGATAAGACTGTGCCTTTGGCCAGCTCGTCAGGAGTATCATTTGAAAAAAGAGCAGAGTAATACTGAATATCTTCCCTAGATATATCTTGAGAGGAGGTCAAGTGCATGACATCTGAAGTAATCAGGGAAGAAATGAAGCTCTTATTACGTCTATCTTGGATAGAGTTATGGAATAAAGTCGTATTCTTATCCCCCTCCTGGAGCCAGTCAACACAAGCCTTCTATTTCCAATAGATTTCTTCTCACATTTCCCACTCAACCAAATCTGTAGAAGCATGAATCTCGGCCAAGCAAAGATCTTCTGACAATCCCTGATCCTAGATCTGCCTAGTTATGACGTCCAGTCGGTCTTGAGCGCTCCTCCTCTTGATGTGGAGGTTACCAAAATAGTGGCTAATCTAGTACTTCAATTTCCTTTTCACATACTGAAGCTTCTTGGAGAAAACAAACATATCTGTGCCATAATTCAGGCGACCTTGCATCCACCAGTGTTTCATTAAATCATGGAGAGAGGCTTCCCGAAGCCACATCAAATGGAACTTGAAAGGGGGCTGCTTGGGGGCAACAATAAGCCTCATGGATAGCTTGATAGGCCAATGGTCAGACCCCCGCCAGTCAAGAATATTTGGAGAGAGAGAGAGAGAGAGAGAGAGAGAGAGAGAGAGAGAGAGAGAGAGAGAGAGAGAGAGAGAGAGAGAGAGAGAGAGATGGCACTAAAAGTCCAGTAGCAAGAAACTAAGAACCTGTCCAAGCATTCTAAGATGGCCGCATCCCCCACCCTCCAGTTATTCCATGTGAAAATTCCATTAAGCGGCTTAACATCTGAGAGATGAAGCAAGTCAATATTTTGTCGAAGCAACTTCGAGGAAGGTCCCAGCCGATCTAATCCACCTCTCTTCTCCTCTAGGCTGAGAATGGAGTTGAAATCCCTGGAAACAATCCAAGGCAAGTAAGGGTGGCAGCTACAGACATACCGAATGTGTTCCTAGAGTTTGAGCTGGTTTTGGAGATCAACAGGGGCGTACACATTGGTGACCAAAATCAGCTCGCTAGTCTCCAAGGAGGAGGCAACCATTGAGAGGGCTGAGGTAGAGGATGGCCAATGAACTGGCAAAATTTTCCTTGGATCCCAGCATGTAGCAAGACTACCTGAGGACCCCAAAGTGCCAATACACTGACATTGGCCCATGCACCAAATCTTAAGACAACAAGTGAACAAAGAGTCCACAAAAATTTTGGTCTCCTGCATACAAAGAATATCCGGAGAGTGGTCTTTCACCAGCTTGTGAATAGCCTTTTGTCTGGGGATGTTATTCAACCCCCTCACATTCCATGATAGAATAATCATTGAGTGGAGTGCGGGAAGTGTTCATCCAATGTCTTCACGGCTCCTGATTCAACCAAAAGATCTCATGTGAGTTTAATTCTATCTTGATCCTTCTTGCATCCAACTTTGGAAGGGGTGGAGAAGGAGACCTTCTTAAAAGGTCACTACAATAAACCAAGAGCTGAGGAAGGTCCCTTTTCTTTGCTGGGAGCTTTCGCTTCTTTCACTAAATCTGCCCAGTGAATATCTTTGTCTTGTGGATTAGGTACAACCACGAGGGCATTGGATTCTGAGTCTAGCACAGGTTCCAAATTTTGTTGGGTGGTAATGTCCTAGGGATCATAAGAAATATAGATCTTGCCTTCTAGCTCCATCGTTCCACCCTGCGTCATTTCAAGAATACCCTCCTCTATGACCATGTTATCAAGAACTTTGAACCTGTTGAATCCTACATCGCCTTACCGATCCAAATGTGAGCTCTTCTGCCCTCACCCTCTAGTATGGCATCAAACTAGGGTAAAACCATCTCTATCAAGTATAGTGGGGTCAGGTTGGCCTAGCTCCAAACTGGAGGGATTCTGGTGAGCTTTCCTTTTTATAGCACTCTCCTCCTTTTCGTTTTTATTACTAGCAGGGTCAAGTTGTTCATTCCTCATACTTGCATTGGCTAGCCGTGGGCTGGCTGATCCCTCGGGGTTTCCAGGACCTTTGGGTGCATGAGGACATTAGATTTGGAGATGTCCATACACATGGCATATATGACACCAGAAGGGGATGGACTCATAATCAATTTGTTGAATCTAGGACGAAGAGCCCAAGCAAATTTCCATCGAATATGGCAAAGGGTTGTTTATGTCAATGTCAACACATATGCAGGCATAAGTGATAATCTTCTTGTCCAGAGATTGGTGAGTGATTGTGGCTAGTGTTCCAATTTGTCATAGGATATCCTCCCTCCAGAATTCCAAAGGTAGTCGTGATAGGCGGACCCAGACTGGAACTCTAAAAGGGAGGTCTTCAGCAGAGTTAAACCCCACATGCTAGGGTTTTAAAAATAGGCCAATACGGTCATAAAAATATGGACCTCCCTTAAAGGCTCTGTTCCTATCAAAAATGCAAGTGAAATTTACCATAAAATAACTGTTACCAGCTAGCATGATATCAAAATCTCCCTTGATCTGCCATGACTGATGAATCCAGGCTTCCAGAGCTGACTGGGATATGTGAATTCCAAGAAACTTACAGATTAATGCATGTGAAGCCAGATACTCAACATCATCTTGAACAGCTTTTGAGGGGATAACTAAAATTTGTCTATCCTGGCAATGTGGAAAACAACCATTAACTTTGCTGATCTTCACCCTCTCTCCCACATAGAATGCTTCTTTGAGCTTCTCCTGCACACTTTCACCAGACACGGACCATCTAACCTTGGAGTTTTGGCTCATTACAGGCCCTTGGAACCCTCGCACGTGTCCCTCCCATCCTCCATCCAACTTCAGACTGTTAGCATCAATTATATTGTTATATTGATTGTTTAGTATTTAATGTGATTTATTTTCTTGTCTTTATATATTTTTAGTTCATATAGTTATGTTTGATATTATTTCCTTACTTTCAGTGTTTACTTTGTATGTGTTCCTTGCTTTCTTTGTTGACTTTGTGTGCCTTCTTTGTTTTTTTGTTTACTTAATGTGTCATTCTTTTGCTTTTACTATTTATTCTATGTATCTTGCTTTCTTTGTTTACTTTGTTTAACTTCCTTATTTTCTTTGTCTACTCCATGTGCAACATGATTACTTTAAATTTGATATGATTTCAAAATGTTTGTTATATTTTATTTGTGTCTTCACTATCTCAAGAATTTATTACTTGGGTTGTCCTCTCTATTTAGTTTGTATGTGATATGTTTTTTTAACTTCTATTGTTGCTTTGTGTTTGTTGTGTGTTATGGTGCCATGATATTTTTTTGTGTACTATGGTATCTAATCTAAATCAATTAGTCCTCTTATTTTCCATGATTCATATTATGCAAAAAAAAATTGGCTCTTGGCTATATTGTCATAATCTATATCATACAGTTATCGGGGACAAGGCTCCATATTTGTGCTCAATATTCATGTATCCACTGCTACATTACTTATTAATTGATTCCCATGCATGGCATATTACTCCTGTGCTTATATTGCAAACATTTTTCCAACATGGGGAATCTTAATATTGTACTTATATAAATTACATCACAAACCCGTGCAAAGTAATTTATTTATAATATACATGCTTCCAAAATGATATATTTTTATGCTTGGCATCATTGATTTTATTGCCTACCTTACATATAATGTGTGTAATCCTTTATTTCAGGATATATGCTTCACATGATTCACAACATATCTCAAAAGGGGGGAGTATATTCCACCCATTTTTATTTAGACTTCAAACTATAGGGATTCAAGCATTCAATATCTTTTTTGTTTCTCTAGCCAAGGGTTAATACAAGGTATTTATTCTTACACATCTCCAACATGTGACACATGTTATCACAATATAATACATATAAGACATTTTATAGCCTCAATCTTTTGGTAGTACATTTGATTTATTTAGCCTTAATTTCTGGTCATTAGAAATTGTCCTAAAAATACATGCAATATATATCACATATTCATAGACATATACTTTTACATGGGAATTCTCATTAAATCCCTGAAAAATTTGAGCAAACAGATTACAATATGCATAATGATATTAAATCTAACTCAAATCCTTACAAAGATCATCAATAAGAGAGAATATAAGGAACGATTAGAAATAATAATGGACTTCTTACCATCACGTCACTCCTCTTTGGCTTCCCTCCAAGATTGTCCAACAGACTCTCAAATGTTGCTTGACTTGATATTGGATTGCTTGATAATGGCTTCAAGACGGGCAAATTGATGGATTCTTTGGATGCTTGGATGTTATGATGGATGTAAGAAGATATGAGGGCTAGTGCAATGAAGACAACATAGACTTGGATTTCTTCCTTCCTCTTGTTCTTCCATGCTTGGGCATGCCCCTATTAAAGAGGTTTTTGGAAGGGATTAGAGGGGAGCTTTCTCTCTCAAATTTCAAATTTGAGGAGGGAGAAGGTTCTAGAGGTGGGAATCCTCTAGACCTTATTTTAGGGGGAAACATGTGACTATAAAAGTAAGTGGATAAAGAATTATACAATTAATAATTATGTAGAAAGTGGGGTAAATTAGGATTTTGAATATTAGGAAATTATGAATATGTGGAAAGTGGGGGACTTCATGTAGTTAGGACTAATTAATTAATTAACTTAAGGATAGGAAGAGGTGATATTAATATGGAATACAAGGATCAAGTGTCGATATTAGGCATGATTTAATGAGTTACTTTGGCAAGCAGAATTAGGTACATACATTTTTCCCCTCTTTGAAAGGGCATTACAACTAGAAGGAGTAATGGTCTTTCAAAGAAGAAAGACAATCATGGATGGGTGTTAGCATATTTGTGGACATGGGATGTCCCCTCGAGGGGACATGTAGAAAAGAATAAAACATATGGCCACTTGAACGGAAGAAATGTGGGTGAGCTAAATAGACACAAGAATGATATATGTGAGATGGATGATGAAGAATATGAATGTGACATGAGTAATGAACTATAATTTAAAAATACCTCAGGTAAAAACATATGCATAAGGAGTGAGGATGACAATGTCACGATTGCCAACACATCCCTAGGGGAATCAACTAGAACAAAAGGTTATAATTCAAGAGGTTGTAAGCTTTTGATGTATCCCAAGCAAGGACACATGAAAGGAAGAGCTACAATCTTGAATGTGATGAATGGGCTGCAAGTTATTTGATGTATCCCAAGCAAGGATGCATGCAAGGGAGAACCATGGACCAAACAAACTAATGAATTAGGCCACAAGCTTTCAATGTATCCTAGGCAAAGATGCATGCCAAGGAGAGCTATGGGCTAAAATGATAAAGGTTGTGAGTTTTTGATAAATCCCAAATAAGGATGCATACTAGGAGAGCATCATGTCAAAAAGATAAGGATTGGATAATTTTAATGATGGGTGTAGCTCACAAAGTGTGTCAAGTGAGAGTAATAAGTAGTTGATAGAGGAAAAATAATGTGATCTAGTGACCTAGGGATGAAAGGGAAGGATTGGTTAATGTGATCGATCTATCTTTAGAGACCATGGGTGACCAAACATTACTTACATAGTCTCAAGAGACCTCAATCCAATATAGTTCTCCCTAAATGGGAAAGGACGATGGGAGGAATGAGAGTCATGAGGATGAAATGGATGGGTTGAATTTGAAGAGAATTGGATTGGAAATATGGATGATCTATGACATGATTGATATCAATGCTACCCCAGGCAAAGACATGCACAAGTAGGAAAGACGGTGTCATGGTTATCGACACATCCTAAGGGGGAATCAACCATAAAAAAAGAGGGACAAAGAGAGACCTAATATTAAAACATATCCCAAGCAAGGACACATGATTAGGAAAACTATGGGTCTCAAATGGAGGATAAATGAGTGTCATGGTAGCTTAGAGAGATGTTTGATGAAAGATGAGGATTGTGGTGATGTCATGATGGTGGTTAAATAGATTAGGTGAATGAATGTGTTTATAGAGTGTGAAGAAGACCAAAGGTCAATGAAGTCTTATGAGGAGAATAATTCCATATTTATTGGGATGAATAGTTTTAGAGTGAGAAAGGTGAATAAATAGAAGGTGAAAATAAGATAAAGGCACCAAAAAATAGATTTGATACATAAGAGGTGGTTTCAGTGGAAAAGATGAAGAATATTGTTAGGTTGCCAATGCGACATGGCATAATGGGGTAGTAGGAGTGAAATGGTAATAGGTATCACTACAAGCAAAGTTTAAAGTGGGGGACCTTCATCATGAGTTACATAGGATTTTTGGCAAAAGGCCATCATCACTATGAGCTAAGCTTTATTGGCTAAAGTGAAGGTGAAACCTGTGCAGGTTTGTAGCATAGGTTTCCACCATTGCTATGTGTTAAGGTGAACGATTGAGATGAGTGGTAGGGTTTGAAGAGCTTGTATAAGATCTTTATAGATGGGTATATGCATCAATTATCCACATACTATTGGATCAAGAATCCATGTAGGGCATTGATGATAACATCATCAATGTCAAGTTTAGTGACCCAAGGGGGGAAGACGTGGTCACTGGTGAAGAAGGCAGTGTAAGCTCAGTCCTCACTTAAGACATATCGGATGTAGTTAATAAAAATATTAAAAGAGATTAAAAGATGTAATATATATGTGAGGTGTGGAAGGAAAAGAGAAAATGCCGAATTAGTGTAATGTGGTGTGAGAGGGAGGTTGTGGCATAGGTGGATGGCATAAAATTGAGGTGCACCTAATGGTGAGGAGGAGGAGCAGGAGGATCAACACCAAAGAGGGAGCCACAACCAAGTATGGATTTTTATTTTGGATTGTTTATTATGTAGGTATATATGCATGAATATGTGGAAAACTGGGGTTTGACTTTCATGATGGGAGATCACAAGTTGGAGTGTGTAGAGGTCATGTAGGCAAGTCAAAGAGCTAGGGGTGTTGAAAATTAGATGCATGGTTGAGAACAAGTTATATGTCTACTTCATAATTTGAGGGGAGAGTTATAGGGTAATGGGTAGTAACTATAGGAGTAATGGGTGTTGATGTGTTTGGAATTTGTGTGTGTAGAAGGTGGTGTCATAGAAGATCATTATTGGTAAGAGTGAGGGAAAAACATATCAGGGAATAAGGGCCATGGGTTGTGAAATGTCAAATTTTTGGAAAGGTTTTTTTTTGGGATTGTTTAAGTTAATAAATGCAATGACACTATTTGATTAAGAATTGTGTGTATATTGTAGGGGGATCAAGCTTTGGAGATGATGATAGTGGCAGGAAGTGTGTTGCGATGGTTGAAAATGTGGAGACATGGTCAATGGTTAAGGAATGTCTACCAACTATGGGGGTATGAGAGGAGAAAAAAAATAATAGGGGCATTGGAGATTACTTGAGTCATTTAGCAGTTATACGATAAGAGATAATAAATTTGTAATGACAGGTTTCATTCTTACAGGTTCAAATTGTGTAAAGGGATATAGAAATGGTGGATATACTAGCCCATGTAACATCATTACTGGAACAAGTGAACTGATGGGAGGCATAGATTTGGGTGCTACAAGAATAGGTAGAGCAGATGTGGGCTGACCATATGCAATTATAGGGATGATTAGATTAATAGGAGGTAGAGGCACAAGTCACAGAGATGGATATAAATATGTATCAGATACTAATGGATGCCCTAGGGTTTCAAGATGTGACAACCTAGGTGGTGAGGATGGCTCAGGAGACACAATATTAGAAAGCCTTATATGAGCATGTGGTGCTAGTAAGGAAAAAAGCTCTTTTATACAAGGTGATCAACCAATCCAAAAGGACACTGATTTCTAGCTCATCATGCTAGTCAGTGCATCCATCATCGAGGCCACCACCTCAGGGTGGGATGTATATCATGATGCGCCATTGGTGTAGAGCTTTGGCTCATATGTAATAAATGTAATTATAGAATAAAAGATGTGAAAAGGTTTGTATAAATCTATGAGAGATGATGGGGAATTTGTGATGGCTTGAAAAAATGTGGATTTATAGTATGAATATGATGTAATAATCAATATTATGTTAATAATAATAAATAAAATTATGGTTGTTTTATTATGTCATGTAATGATGAGAATGTGATGATATGATATGGAATGATATTGATAAATGATATGATAAGAATGGGAATGGATATGATGTGTAGGTGGAGTCAGGATGATTGGAAAGTAGCCAAAAGATGATGTGATGGCACTTAGTGAGTGAGGGCATTGTTGTATGGGAGCAATGACTATTATTGGGATTTGTGTTATCGATAAGTTAAGGAAAAAAATATTGATAATTGTGGGGATGTAGGTTTTATATAACGCATGAGGAATCCATACATTTTTGTCATAGTATAAGCTTTTGTAATCATTTGTGTAGTTGGTGTAGGTGCAAGTAGGCAGATACTCCAAGAATGTTGCAAGAAAGGTCAGTACCGCTACCGAAATTGATCTATGAAGTGAATGTATATCTTTTTTTCACATTACATCAAGTGATGGACATGTTGGAGGTAATATTATGGTAGTAACAACTAGAGGATTTGAGACCCCAATCGTAATGTATAATGCAACAATTTTGCTACATAAGGTGCCAAGAGAGAAGATGTACTTAGGGTGCTACAAGACATGGAGGCATACCTTTGTTTCATAAGGGGGACCTACATGGGAATCGAGAGGGAGAAAAACCTACACAAGGGAAATAAGATGATGTAACTAGTGTAACAAGGGAGGTGGTGTAGGAATTGACTCTGTCTAGCCTGTGATGTTATTGCAGATAAGTTGGTCATTTAGGCCAGTATTATCCCTAGAGGGGGTTGGCAGATGCTGGCTCTGTGGAACATAGGTGAGGTGGTTGGCCAATGGGAACCTTGAGATTGATCGAAGGACCTCCCAAGCCATGATCTAATTATGTAATGGCTTGATTGGGTAGTGTACTAGTTGTTGGTAGAACAACTAGATATTTGTATTGTGATTGTTGTGTTTTGTTTAAATGTGTTTAGATAATGGAATGGTGTGTGGTTTTTTATAATCACAAATAATAGGATAAGGGTGTTTGGTTTTTATGATATGTCTAAGTGTGATCCTCCTTCCTGAGGGATGTTTTTACTGATGGAATGAGAGTGTCTTAAACCATGTAGATTTTGCAATCCGATTTTACATTTGCACTTGTGAGTATAGGTGTACCAATGACATGATAAGAGTCAAGGGCACTTGGGATTCATGGTGCATGGGAACTCCATTTGAGTGAATTTCCCAATTCTAATTGTGAGAAGTCACTATGACCATCCTTGTTCCCATTTGATCAAAAGAACAAAATATAAAAAGACAAGATAATAAGACTAATTATGACAAATATTTACAAGACTTAACACGTAACAAGCAATAACACACCCACGTAAATATATAAAAAGATAAGACACGACATAATGGACTAGGGTAAGGATGCACAAGACTACAAAAGATAATATATATTGTATGAAAATAGTTAAATACATACATGGGGTTGATTTTTCCCAAAAGTGTTTTTATCACCACTGAGACTAGGATCCAAACTAGTCATAAACAATGGTATGTAGGGTCTAGAGTGAATGATTAAGATTCAGATGTAGAGCACATGACAGATTCTAGAGTATGTATATTATATGACCCTTACAATAAATATGATATTAGTGGGTTTTTGTAGATCTTTACTTAGGGATGGATATAGATGAACAAGTATGGATACAATTTGACACTAATAGGAAAAATAATCATCATGGAGGATGCAATTGGGAGAGATATATGAGGATGTCAAAATGGGATGAGTGATTGATCTAAAGTGGATTTAGATAATCTAGAAAACTCCTCAACAAATACTCCCCTTGCATAATTAGCAATGATTTGCCCCAACTTGAAATTCCTATCTCCTAATGCTTCTTAAGCATATGATATATACCCACTGTTAAGACTAGGGTCAGAAGGAAATGATGGAATGAAATGGAAGGATGGTATTGGAATGGAAATGGATATGCCAAGAGTGGGGACTCATAGATGGTGATTATGGAGCCTGTCAAGAATAAAAATATTTCAAATGCATGATATTCATATGTTGATTGAGCTCATTACCATTGAGTGTAGCTAATTTATAGGCTCCTAATCCAAATTTTGTAACAATGATATACGGCCTATGATAGTTTGCTTCAATTTTTCCCTTCTTGTCTCAATCTGCATTAGGATACATTTGATTCTTGTCATCGACTTCAAATTCTCAGGACTGGATCTTCTTACAATATTATCCCTTGAGCTTATTTTGATATGCTTGAAGATGATTTAAATCATTATGATGTTTTCATCCAACTATTCCAGCTCTTGTAGCCATTCTTGTCTGAGATTATGATTAGTAATTATGCCCTGTAAAGAGATACATATGGAGGGGAGATCAACTTTCATGAGAAAGGTGGATCTTATACCATATACCAAAGAGTATGAAGTAGCTCTAGTAGGTGTTCAGACACTACTTCTATAGGACCAAAGTGTTGGGTATAATTTCAAATACCAGTTTATGCCTGCATCATTGACTATTTTCTATAGAATCTTAAGAAGGGTCTTATTAGTGGCTTTTGTTTGTTCATTCCCCTAGGGATAATAGGGTGTAGAGAAGTGTTGCTTAATGTGATAATGTTTGCATAGATATTCAACTTCTTGATTTCTAAAAGACTTGCCATTGTTAATAATATTTTGGTTGGAATGCTGAAATGGAAAATGATTTGATTTAGGATAAATTTTGAGATATAGAGACATATGGTATAAATAAGTGACATGGCTTCAACCCATTTTGTAAAATACTCCATAGCTGTGATTATAAACTTGTGCCCATCAGATGATGTGGGATTTATCTTTCTAATTGAATCTAATCCCCATATAGAAAATGGCTATATGTTCATTATAGGTTGCGGCTTTTGTGCAAGGACATGAATAATATTATCATGTTTCTGACATGCTACACACTTGTGTACATATTGGAAAGCACCCCGATCCATTGTAGGCCAATAATATCTAGTCTTGAGTAACTTCTTTGTTAGGGCCATTCTACTAACATGGCCACCACTTATACCATCAAGGACCTCCTTGATTACAAGATTAGCCTCCTCTGAGGTCAGGCATCTCAATAGGGTCGTGTCATAGCCTCACTAATAGATAAATATACCAAAGATGGTGTAATGAGATATGCGATGGATAAATGCCTTGCGTTGGTGATGATTTAGGTTTGGTAGAAGGATATTATCTTAGAGATAGGTATATATGTCACGATACTAAGGTAGACTGGGATCAAGAATGAATTTTTTTTAAAATGAGCCATGGATTGATGAGCCAGTAATATCATATGTTCAATTATAAAATTACCTTCAATTACATCTTCTATAAGGTCAATCAAAGACCCAATAGTTTCCATAGAGTTGGCTACCTTATTAATTCTCCTTGGTACTTGTTCAAATGTAATAGACTAAAAATATTGCTTTAGTTGATCCACCAACTATTTATAGGGAATAAATTTCTTTTCCTTTTTTTAGAACTCCTCGTTCACTTGTTTTATAATCAACTATGAATCACCAAATACCTAAAGGTGTTGGATGTTCCACTGGATGGCTAGCTGGAGACTAACACATATTCAAAAAATTTGTTGGTACATGAGAAAGCAAGGTGAAAATATTTAGGGATGAGTCACCTTGTGGGATTACCAAAATGATACCCTCTCCCAGCCCATATGTGGTGAAAGATCTATCAAAATATAATTTCTAGCTATTGAATTCTACAGTAGTCAATATAGACTTATCTAAAAAGGTTATGATAAGGGGCTTGGTATCTATAAGGGGTGATTTTCTAAGTTGATCCATGATTCCTTGTCCTTTGATGGCATTTTGATGGATGTAATCTATATTAAATTCATTTAGCAACATTATCCACTTAGCCATCCTATCGACAAGAGCATATTTTGATAGCATGTATTTAAGGGGATCAACTTTACCTATGAGATGAACTTGGCTATTAAACATATAATGTCAAATTTTTTAAAATGTAAATACAATACCCAAGCAAGTTTTTTCAATAGGGGTATAATTACGGTCATAGGAAACTGATGTTCGACTGAGATAATAGATTGCTTTCTCTTTCCCTTCATCATTATTTTGTGCTAGAAGGGCCCTTATTATACAAGGTGTTACAGATATAGATAAAATCAAAGGCCTTCCCATGATAGGTGGGGATAATACTAGAGGCTTGACCAAATATTATTTAAGATTATCAAAGGACTTTTGACACTTAGATTTCCAACTGAAATGAGTCCCCCTTTTCAAAATATGGGTGAAGGGGTGACATTTGTCTTCTAGTTGGGAAATAAACTGATGGATGGCGTATAACTTGCCTTAAAGGCTCTTGAGCTAATTTAGATTTTGAGGGGGAATTTTATAGTGGCTTTGACTTTTTTTAGATCAACCTCAATGCCTCTCCTAAAAACTATGAACCCTAATAGTTTACTTGAGGTGACTCCAAACACATTTATTTGAGTTCAATCTGACCTTATATTCACAGAGCCACTCAAATATTTTTCTTAAAACCACAAGATGCTTAGATCAGAGTTTTGACTTCCCTAGAATATCATCTACATAATCCTTGATGATGTTGTGAATCATGCCATGGAAGATGATAGTCATGGCACATTTGTAAGTGGCACCTACATTTTTGAGACCAAAGGGTATTACTTGATAACAAAAGGTTACCTGTGGATTAATAAATGTTATCTTGTGTTGATCCTCAGGCATAATTTTGATTTGATTATATCCCAAAAGACCATCCATTAGGGATAACATATCATACCCCATAGTAGAATCCATGATCATGTCTATATTTGGTAGGGGAAAGTCATATTTAGGACATTCTTTGTTGATGTCCTAGAATTTAGTACAAATTCAGATCCCACCTTGTAGCTTGGCCATAGGAACAATGTTAGACATATAGTTAGAATAATCAATAGGTCAGATAAACCATGCTTATAAGAATTTTTGTAATTCTTCCTTGATAATAAATCCACCTTGGGGTGTATCTTATGAAGTTTCTACTTGATTGGATTTGCATTAGGATGGACTAATAAATGATGCACTACTAAGGAGGGATCAAGCCCTAACATGTTTGAATAACACCATGCAAATATATATATTAACTATTTAAGTAGTTCAATATAAATTTGTCATTCTTTGGGTGTAAGAATTGCCTCCAATTCAAAAAATTTAGGATATTTGTATGTTCCATTATTGAATTCAATAAATCTCATTGATGAGGGAGGGTGATTGATCCTAAATATAGGTTAGAGGTGATGGTAGATCCTAGATGTCTGAAGTAAAATCATCTAGGAGTTTAGTGGCTAATTGTATATAAAATTATGACTCATTAGGAATGGGTGGAAAATTCACCAAATTTTGAGAGGGATCCTCATCTTTATATTCCTCTTCTTTGATTTGATTGAGGGATGCTTGTTGTTTCATAAAATAGGTTGGTTGGATGAGATTAATAGAGAATCCCTTATTATGATCTCTAAAAGGCATAAAATCTTACTCTCCCAAATATTCTAGGATGGCCTCATCACTCTAGAACATGTCGAAATATGGATCATGTTTTTTATCCCAATATATTAAGGTAGGGTAATGAAGGGATATATTAATGGTGGAGATGGTGGTATCGTGGAAAAGGTTGGTGGCAACAAGCTCTTCATAAAGACTATAAACAAATGTTGTTTCAGATTATTCATCAGAAGAAGACTCCTTAGGAACCAAAGAAGCATCCAAAATGATATTATTTAGGTTAATATCAAGAGGTTTGTACCCCAGGCCAAGATATTTTGGGTGTTCTTGAACCCCTATAGGTCCAAGCCTACCTTGTTCATGTCTCCCTAGTCCTTTTCCTTTATAATTCATATTTTGTAACATTTTCTAAATTTGTGGGTACTTTTGTTTATGGAATGCAAAAGCCTCATTATTTGGAATAAGCCATGAATCATCAGGCTCATCAAAGAATTCCTCTGATAGTATACATGCACTAGTAAAGGCCACTGATCCAAATTGATAGCTGATAGGGTTATCTTTTCTCATAGTTGGGGACCTATAACTACATGGGGAGAGTGGCAAGTCACCTATACAAAAGTTCTTATATTCATATTCCCCATAGCTTATGGATGTGATATTGAGACAAGTGACATATGGTGATGGATTGGAAGTAGGTAATAAGTCATTCGGGTGGGCATATTTTGTAGCTATTGGATTAGAAGTAAAACTATGTGTGTTAGGGTAATAACATGTAGGTTGAGATTGATCTATCTAATAGCTACATAAATTTTTGACTTCCCCAGAGATGGTGACCTCCATGCCATAATGAGGGAATTTCAAATACTGATGGAGAGTGAAAGGGACTGCTTGCATTTCATGGATCCATGGACAGACTAGAATTATATTGTATGGAAGATCAACATCCACCACATTAATTAGGCTCTAATGGACAACAGTTCATACAATGATAGGAAGATATAGATGGCCTTTCATTATCATTATATGCCTTAATCATGATTAGAGTAGGCCCTAATGATGCCTTAGAATACCCTAACTTATTTAGAAAAGTTAGATTGCACAAATTCAAAGTAGAGCCTCTGTCTATGAGCACTCAAGGGATTTTATGGTTGGACATGGAAATTTTTGTGAACAACAAATAATTGTGATGTGAGACAATAGGAGGTCTATCATGGGCATTGAAAGTTATTTTTTGTGATGGATACAAGTGACCCACCAATGCTTGAAATTAGATATTATCAATATCTTGAGGGACTTTAAGATAATTCATGACTTGATTAAGGATCTCCCAATACACTAATGATGCTTTAAGAAGATCCATAAGTGAGATTTAGGTTGGGGTCTTCTTGATTTGTTATGTTATGTCATATGATTTATTTAAAGATGCATAGAATTTTTTAGGGACATTGACCCTTTGGGATTTTGACATGGATGGGTCTTTTGGTGGTACTCCAATAACTATATTCTTACTGCATCATGTAGTTACTACACAATTAGCTAGGGCATGATTAATATTAATGATGGTGGATGGTGGTGGTATACGATCTTAGGGGCCATTTATTTTGATTGTGTTGACATAATGGTATGGGATGTCATGGTAATCAATGCGATTAGAGGTGGATATTTGATCCTAGTCTTTGAATGGTTTTCTTTGCCTCTGATTATGTTTGGGCAATGGGTCCTAATAAATACCAAGTTGTTGATTCTTATATTGATTAGTAGTGCTTTACCCTTCAAATTCAATGTCTCATTTCTTGATTAAATCTTGGATGTAGTGTTTTAACTACATGCACCTCTTGGTATCATGCCCCTTGACTTGGTGATATCAACAAAATTTGTCATCGTGATACCAATCTAGATGTGGCTTACTATCATCCAGTGGTCATATTTCAAGGAGAGTAATCATATTAGAAATAATTAACTATTATAGGACTACTTCCATAGGTACACCAAGACTAGTTAGGGGCCTCTTTCCCATTCAAGGTTTTGGTTTTCCTTGTGGTACCCTTATAGTAAAGACATTTTGATGTTTGTTAGTTGGGGAAGCTTTCTGCACTATCTACACATGTTTAGAATCTATTAAACCATCCCCTATGACATTTTTGGTTTTGTTAAAGATTCTTGGTTTACCCAAAAAGATGTTATCTTAATTATAGCTTTGTTCATTCTAGGTATACAATTTGATCGTTCCCTTTTCAATAAGGACTTTCTCAATCTGGATCCTTTTTTTGATGATCTCATCAAAAGAATTTATGCATTATAGCTTTAATTGATATTTCAACTCAGTGTTGAGGTTGTTGGTGAACATCTTGGCCAATTCCTTTTCTAAAACTATATAATGGAATCAGCTTGCTAGACTTCTCTACCTTTATAGAAATGAAGCTATGATTTCCCCATTTCTTTGTTTTGTGTTGTAAAGATATATGATGGATATATCATGTTCAATATTAAATGAGAAGTGTCTCACAAATTTTTTAGTCAACTCTCCAAAGCTGGATATGGACCCTTTAGGAAAAAGCATAAACCACTCTAATGTAGTTCTTATGAGACTTTTAGGAAAAATTCAAAGGAGATAAGCATCATCATAGGCAACCTCATGACAAGCTACATAGAACTCTTGGACATGATCTCAGGGATCTCATTTCCATCTATATTTTTCAAATTGTGTAACCTTGAAATGTGGTGGGAAAGGTACTTATAGAATTCTCATATCCAAAGGAGAGGTGAAAAAATATTCATACTTATACCTCATCGCTTATGTATAAGGGTCATTCTGTTGAAGAGTTTCCTTCATGATTTTCCACTCTTGACCAAAGATGGGTCCATGAGAGGATTGGAGGTTTGAGCATGACTAGTGGGGGGTCTAAAGTGATCGGGGTAAGTGTTTCAGACATTTTTCCTTGGAAAAGAGGGTCTTTGATTTTGTGTTCATAATTTTTAGGTAAGGGAGTTAATTTTTTGGGTTAGTTGATCTAACTGATCCTCTAGGGTGGTTTATCTCCTATTAGCCTCAATGTGATTGTTTTGGAGGGGTTATTGTTCTTGTTGTTCAAGCTCTTATTCATGATCTACAAGATTGTCTTCTTTATGCTCTTGGTAGGTAATAGGTTGATGATGTGTAGTGTTGGGCCTAGTAGGTAGACAGATTAAATATTGCAAGAGGTTTAGATCAAAATTATGGGGTAATGTGCCCCCCATTCCAATGATTTGGGCTAGAATTTGGTCATGATTTTCATAGATAAATTGACTAAATTAGGTGCTAACCTCATCACTATAGAAGAAGTAATTTATGAATTGATCTTACTCTCCAAAGGTATGCATGTTACTATGCATGTTGTCATTATCCTAATTTTATTCATCTAAACTTCAAAGGGTGTCATTTTATTGATTGGATCCTTGTCCCATTCTTAAAACTTGGACATGAGTTCTAAGAAGCATGGTAGATGATGGGGGTGATGCAAGAAGAGTGATTAGTTGTGTTTTTAACATGAGATGATGAAATATAAGGTGACTTTAGATACTAATTTTGTTTAAAAACCAAAACTAAGAGTGGTCAAGAGGCATGGTTTGGATATTTGTTGGTCTTATATTTATAAGGATGTGGAGACTAGAATGACCAAATATGATCAAAAGGAAAAACCTTATAAGGGTTTAATCTGAAAAGAGACCAAGGAAATGAAGTGTTTAAAATACCCTTCACACTAGCAAAGTGGTGATTAGATGGGTGCTAGACTAAAAACTTGACAAGGTTTTGTATGTTGATAATGTTTAGTCAAAAGGTGATGATGAAGATAGAAAGTGATGGGTGACCACTAAGGTTTGATTTCAAGACTAATTTTATATCTAAAGAGGTAAATAGAAAATATGAAATGGCTATTTTATGTGATTTAGAGTGGGATTTATCTTAGGGGTGTCTAGGTGTTTTATGATAAAAATGGGATTGGCCAAGTCAATTTACAAATAACATGGGTTTAAGCACAACATGAAAACATCACACTTTCTATGAGCCATAATTTAGTCAACTAAATGGGTGTGTAACCCAATGTCTACACCATATAATGGCTTCATGGGTGAGGCTGTAGGCTGGTGACTTGTTATGGAATCGATCAAACCCTCTAGACCCCATCTACACTTGACAAATACTTAGGAATTGATCTTGACTCTGATAGTAGAGCACCTATTACAGTTGATAGGTCATATGTTAGTTTTATATAACTTCACTAGGGGAGTCCTTGATATATGCTAGGTATGGTGGGACCCAAATCCATGTATGATCTTATCTAATTGATTTTTGTATTGGAGATAAAATTCCCCTCACTCATGGAACCCTTTATGGGGAATTCCTTTTTATTGCCTAACAATAGCTGTCCTGATATTTACACTCCATTGGAACATGAAGTGAGGTTTAATGTGTGGTGATGAAATCTAAATCACCGACCCCTAGGGACTAATGGTAAGCATGTGGATGTCACTTCCATAGTAGTATTGCACCCTATAAAAATGAAAATAGGAGGGTTTGTAGGTAGTTTTTGATCCTCCAAGAATTTTCGTAAGGATGCAATGAGGAGAGCATACACCACCATAGCCCTCAGGTGAAAAATAGGTAAAAAAAGATTAATTAACTAATTAATTTGGATGTGATATATATACAAAGATATACACAAAGGTGTATAAAGAATTATATATACAAAATGATTTAGACGAAATGATTTTGCAAAATGTGAAAATGTCTTTGACAAACAGCCTGAAAGATAAATGATTTATAGTTTTATTTAAAAAGTTTGGAGAGGTAACCTATAAGACAAGATGGTAGATAAAAATATGATCTACAAAATAAGATGTTATCAAGTCAAAATAACCACTAGATTCACCCCTGCAAGAAATAAAATTTTAGTCTAATAAGCCTTAATAAAAACCACTAAAAAAATCATGATTTGGCTCTATAACTTATTTGGTTGATAGTGGGTACGTTGCAAGGGTCTTGGGGTGGCATCCCCCATCAGGATCAAGGGGCAGTGCCCCTTGCAGGGTTAAGGGGTAGTTCCCCTTACGAGGTCAAAAGGTAGAGCCCCTTGCGGGATCTAGGGGCAATAGCCCATACACGTTACAAGGCAAGGTTGAGGGGTAATTCCCCTAATGCCAAAGGTAATTTGGGCATTGCAAGAAGCTCAAAATTCACTAAAAATGACTCTAAAAATGCACTCAAAAAGGATAAAATTGAATGCAAAAATTAGTGCAAAAATGCAACTGTAGAAGGCAATATTGTAGACACATAGTCATACCAATGCAATACCACAACCAAAAAGTGCAATATCATAACTTTTATGCAATATCACGACTATAAAGTCATGATTTTGTAGAAATTGGATAATCACTAGTAGTTACCACATGATTTTATTAAAACCATGAGATTTAAGACAATATTGTGATTTTTATTTCAAAATCACAATTTTACAATTGATGATATTGCAAGATAGGGGAAAATGACTAGAATTTTGATAATCAACCCTAAAACAAAATAAAAGATTTGATTTGAAAGAAATATATATGAAAATTGAAGATAGTTTCAGAAAGTAAAAAAGGTTTTGATGTGTTTTTAGAGTAATGCTTAAATAGATTTGATCAATAGGATATTAACAGGCAAAATCGCTTATTTAAATACAATATTGCCTAAATTAGTACAAAATCACTAATTCACAAATAGCGATATTGCAAAAAGTGAACAAATGGGTAATAATGGGGATTTGATTTCTCTTTAAATGGTACCTGCTTTCTCCCCTTTTCCTGCAGACATAATACAACTTTTTATCCCCCTGTAAGATAACATCAACTGATATAGACTTGCAAATGATTAAAGGTTAAGCAAAACTAGTTTTTCTTGGTTAAACAATATGTCCTACAAAAACGTAAGTCAGAAGAAAAAATCATAGATTTTTATACAAAATTGCTAGTCACGAATTAGTGACATTGTAAAAAAGTCAAAAACCTTACCAAAAAGATAATTGTTAGTGATTAAGGTAATATCACTTAATTTTAGCAAAACCATGAATTTAATGGTGATATCATGATTCATGAATCTATGGTTTTGTAACAAAAGGTTAACCTAAAAAAAATTTGGCCATTAATGGTTAAATATTGGTGTTCATTTCAAAACTATAATTCCCAAAGACAATATCATGATTGCAAATGAGCAGTTTTGGAAAGCAAAACCATAATTCATCTAGCTATGACAATTTGTCAAAATTTGGACCTTCTTCCTCAACTAGTCAACCTTGTAAGTTATGAAAACACATCTAGGACATAAATAGGTTAAATTGGGAAGGGATATCCCTCTATGGTCAAAAAATGAATCCCTGTAAAATTTAAGAAAATAGATTTTAATATGCACAATGATATTAAATCTAACTCAAATCCTTACAAAGATCATCAATAGGAGATAATATAAGGAACGATTAGAAATAATAATGGACTTATTACCATCACCTGGTTCCTCTTTGGATCCCCTCTAAGATTATCCAATGGATTCTTGAATGCTACTTGATTTGATATTGGATTGCTTAATAATGGCTTCAAGACGGACATCTTGATGGATTCTTTGGATGTTTGGATGCTATGATGGATGCAAGAAGATATGAGGTCTAGTGCAATGAAGACAACATATACTTGAATTTGTTCCTTCCTCTTACTCTTCCATGCTTGGGCATGCCCCTATTTAAAGAGGTTTTTGGAAGGGATTGGAGGGAAGGTTTCCCTCTCAAATTTCAAATTTGAAGAGGAAGAAGGTTCTAGAGGTGGGAAGTCTCTAGACCTTATTTTGGGGGCAAACATGTGATTAGAAAAGTAAGTGAATAAAGAATTATAAAATTAGGAATTATGTGGAAAGTGGGGTAAATTAGGATTTTGAATATTAGGAAAATATGAATATGTGGAAAGCGGGGGATTTCATGTAGTTATAACTAATTAATTAATTGACTTTAGGACACAAAAGGGTGATGTTAATACAGGATACATGGATCAAGTGTCGATATCAGGCATCTTATAATGAGTTACTTTGGCGAGTAGAATTAGGTACATACACTCATATCATCAACAAAACAAGGATTCAATGCAAATTTAGAGATATAAGGGTACCCTCACACCACCAAAAAAAACACATGTATCATTTACAATTTTCGCTTTCTAAATTTTAGCAAATCATTGTTATGGGCACTTAGTCATATGTAGATGTCCTTGTAAAATTTTCAGGATCATTGCAATAACTACATGAGATTTAGGAGGGAAATTGTTTTCAATCAACCCTAATCTTATTTTAATTTTTTATGTATTCACACACAAATCAAAGTGGGGTATCATGTAAGCACCTAAAAATGGTCTTTGGGCATGTATTAATCATAAAATTACATTATTCTAGGGTACCTGTATGTTTATCAATCATTGGTCTAAATTAGGCTCAATTGGTAGGCCTTTACTTATGTTAATAGTTGTTTCCCGTCATATTCACCTTCTTTTTCTCTCTCATGTCTTCTTATCCCTCCTTTATCATTTCCATGAGTTTTTGATATCTTTCTCAAAAAATTATTGTAAGTTGTTAGACCCTAAAAAATGTGCAATGAATGTTTCTCGATGTGCACCTTACTTTCCCAATTTTGGGTCCCCTAGGGTTGTGGAATCTAATTTATTAATTTTTTTTCTCTATCATGTGTCATCTTGCATGCCAATGGGGTTGTAATTTGAAGTCGATAACTCTATAAATACACAAATACATTAGTGCATTTAAGACATACCATGAATTAGGACATAAAATCAATGAAAGAATTTAGATAAGTCATTTAAGAATCTAATAAAATCTTAAGAACACATAGTATATACTACTACATTCTAGAAGAAATTAAGCATTCATTGTTGTTTTGAAAATCATAATAGACATGCATTCTATCACTAGACCGTCTAAGTAAATTACATTTTACTTGGTATGTTGTTTTTGATATTGTATATCATTGAGGTGTTTGATAAGTATTTGGTGTTCAAAAACCCTTAGCATATGACCCAAAACAAATAGTTTTCCTATCCTTTATAGGTTTAGTTACTTTATAAGGGTTTGAACAAGAAGACTAATTTCCCACAACATAAATGAAATATTAACAATACAAGTGAAATTATTGGAGCCCTATGCATGATGATCACAATTACAAATTAAATTATCTTTATCTATGAGAATACAAATGTAATTACCATAAATATTTATTATATAATTCTAAAAAGATACTTAAGTTATTACGACTTTTCTAAGTTCTCACTATCTTATCTTGGAAATCATAATTCTAATTTAATAATATAACTATTTTAAAATTATATAAAAATTAAGATATATACGAAATCTTTCTTCATCAATTAATACATTGTAATAAAAAATTAACACTTAAATATAATTTTATTGTGTATATTGGATTAAACTTGATTGCCATATTTGTGAATAACTAAATTTGATTTACAATTTGATTTATTCATTTTTTGAGATTATTAGATAATAATATAGCACAAATATTTATTCCATACATGTTCTTAAATAAAATTTCAAAGAAGAATTTTGAAGTCTGACCAGATGCATAGAAGCTTCGCATGAATGAGGGGGATCCAATCGTATTTCAAACCTTATGTTTTCCATCTTATATTATTATGGAAGGTTGGAAGGGGAAGGGAAAGGAAAGGGGAATCACATTTTTAATAAAAGATATAAATAATTTAAAGAAAAATCACACACACACACACACACACACACACACACACACACACACACACACACACACACACACACACACACACACACACACACACACATATGATAGGAAGTTTAGAGTTTTTATTTTTTTGAGAGGTCACATTTTAATTGTGTTGGATATGTTCCTCTTTCACCATCTTGTAAGTGTATAGTCTTTTTATTTAATTTTCAAATCTTTAGGTCTTACAATTTATATAGTATGCATTTTTGATAGAGTTGTGGGAAGTACATTTGGCATTGAATTGAATGCATAAATTTGTTTTGAAGGTCTCTCATGAGGTAACGCTCTTACCCCTGATAGCCTACCTAATTTCATCTTAGAATATTATAAAGCTTGTAACTATTATAAACAATTTAATCTTGTCACATAATTTATTAGTCAAGTCCTCATAAAACATATATGGCCTCACACTTTGTATTGGACTGAGTTTCATATTACCTAAAACTTTCACCCATTAATGAATATCTAAAAAATAAAGAAGCCTTATGGTGGCACTACCTCAAAGTGTAGGAGCATTATCAAGCTCAGGGAGCTCAGATCCTTGCTTGCTTGCACTAGTTCAAAATAAAGGACAAAATTTTGAAGGAATTTTTTGCTCTCCTCCACTCCAAGTAAGCAATTGATCACATAAAAGCTATTTTAAGAAGTTGGATATTGACCTACACATCTTTTTGATATACTACAAGCCTTTGTGACTCATTATCATGGTGTGTTTTTTCCACTTTTGAACAAGAACTTGCCTCCAAGTGGTTCCCTACAAATAGACAAAGGAACAACAAGTGTATTTGACCAACATCTTTCTATTGAGGATATTCATATGTAGTTGAGCAAATGGTTTCCATCAAAGACTCAAGTATTGATTGGTTTCCCTTTGAATTCTATTAGGGTCTTTGGGATACGATGGGTTCAAATCTACACAACCCATTCCCTTATAAAACTAATTAATCAAGGTAATATCAAATCCATTCCCAAACCTAGGGATTTATAGCTCATAATTAGTTGTTTTCCTATTAATATTCATAATGTCTCCTATAAGATTATTTTTAAAGCTCCTTCTCTTAGGGTTAGATATACTCTTCCTTTGATTTTTCACCCTAAGCAGACTGGGTTTATTTATAATAAATATATCCTTGACAACATTATTATCATTTGGGAATGAATGGAATGGGTGTGATGGTCTCACTAGAAGGTTTTATTCCTTAGAATTGATTTTTTGAAAGCCTATGACTAAATTGAATGGCCTTTCATTTTATCTATGCTTCAATCTTTATGGTTGGCCCTAGGTTTGTTAGTATAATTCAAATTATTTTCTAGGATGCGAGTGCACACATTACCATTATTAGGGTTCAATCTAACCTATTTGATATTTTTAATTATATTCATCAAGGTTTCCCTCTATTTCCATCCCTCTATGTGTTGGTTTCATAAGGCTTTGGCTACTTGTTGGCTAATTTTTCCTTCACAACTATGGTCAAGGGTATCTCTCTTCCTGAAACTTATACTCAAATATTTAATGGGCACTTTGTTGATGATCCTTATTTACATTAGCTCAAAAGGAACAATCTAGATCTAATGTTATGGAATGTTTAGAAGTGTTTTTTTTAGATTTTGGCTCCTCCATTCAATGGAGAAAAACCCAATGCTATATACAATCCTTCTCCCTCTTACCTACATGATTACTTTAGTGCAAGGGTAGGTGCACACATTTGAAGGGTAAAAAAGGGCCAACTTGTGGACATGATTTTTTTGAAATTTTTTAAATTTGAACTTCTATAGATAATTTGAAATGGCTACACTCAAAATTTGAAGATGGTATAAAAACATGAATTGTAGCATTTCGAGTCTAGTTTCTAAAAAATTATTTTTTTTAAAATGGTTACTTATAAATAGGTCAAACATCTAAAATTTGATGAGGACCTCCTATTTTTCTCAAGAAAAAATTGTAGATAGATGGTCGTGCATCCTACCTTTTTTGAACATCGTTAAATATTGTTTTAAACCCTTTGGTGAATATTTAGATAAAATCTTCTAGTGTGTTATGATTTTTTTTTCAATCAATACTTTTTTATTAATATTTCAATTAAGTATATTTTGAAAACTGATAAAAAATGGATAGCCAGCCGTGCAACCCCCCCTAACTACCTCAAAAAAAATAAAAATTGATTTTTTTTAATGTGTGTAGAATTAGGCCTAGTTTGTTACCATATAATTTGTTTTGCACTTGGATCGACGAAAACTAAATTATATAAGCGTGAATAGGAAAGTATATGTGCCTCATGTAGTGACCTAAAAAAGGTATAGTTAGAAATAAATATAGTTTAAACCTTTAAAATAGCCTAAAAATTATAAAAAAACATATATTTGGAAAGAGGACAACGTGCTCATTATGATGGCAATAATTTTTAAAATTTTGATGTTGAAATCCATAGTGTATTTGGTAATTGAATTTGAAATTATTTTATTTGTATCAAAACTCTCGGTCTCGACTGTAGATGCATCATCACAAGCCTTTGGCTTGTAAATCCAAGCCATTTCTTAGCCTAGAAGCTCAGTTTTGAATTCAAATTTAAATAATGTGTGCACGTTATATAATGTGTATGTGTTGCATAATGTGTACATGTTATATAATGCAATATATAACATGTATGCATTATATAATATGTAAATGTTATATAATGCATATGCTTGTTTTGAAATAACACCCAAAACCCCAAATTTCATGTTTCTTATAGTAGGGCAAGGATATACCTTACTACCCTACTTGCCTAAAATCTTACTTGCCCTTCAACTTCATATTTCTTATTGATATTATCCTAATTGCCTAAAATCCTATCTTACCCCTTTGTTGTTTCTTTGATATCTTTGACCATACCCATTTATTTATAAATTTTGAACTATTTTGTTTAAGTGGAAAACCCATTGAATTGGACAATGTAGTATAGATAATCTTATATAAGTAGAAATAAAAATTCAGCCCTTGGTACAATAGTGCATCTCTTGGATATCTATTTCAAGAATGTTATCTAATTGAGCCCAATACTTGTGAATCATGCCTTGGATTATCCCAAAAACATTCCTAAAATGTGGTGAATAAATTCCTTTAAGTTTCCTCCAAGGTCACTCAGTGCATCTAATTCAATAGGTGCATTTTGAGGTCCCAATTGAAAGTCTAACAAGAATATTCTATTGTTATAATTATTCAAGATTCCCCTAATGTATTTAAATACATTATTTAAATTTTTCCTAAATTAAGATCTCTTGTGCAAATATGGTTATTCCTCCATTCCATACACCTCCTTCATCTACCCCTCCATCACACATGGGATAACCATCAACCACTCCATCCATTCCCACCTCATCTCAAGAGTGTGTCTTTGACATGGGACTAGTCCTAGTTGCACCATGGATGTAACAATTGCAAGCTCAAAAATAAGATAGATAACACTCAGTGCTTATCAATACTATAGATTTATATACCTTACTATATAATTGGGATACTAAGATAAGAAAGTAGGATGATGGGTACAAGGTACATGTTTTTATTATATTTTTATATTTGGGTATTAGGGTATGCATTTTTTTTGTATAAAATGTGGTTTTGAGCTCAATAAACTTGAAATGGTCACATGTATCCATTAGTGATGATATGGTTTTAAGATGTTTTAATATGTTGTGCCTATAGTGATGAATGTATAACTTAAAAAATATCTAAATGCACTAGGGACCTTGTTCGAAACCATTAAGGGATGGCTATGCTTTAGAAATATAAGGTGGCATAGATCTGGCATTAACCAAGTATGACATATGTATAAGTTACCCCAGCTCAAACTCTATTGAAATTATTCAAGATACATTAAAGGTGATAATGCCCCCCAAATATGAGACCTACTTCCCCTTAAGGATGATGCTGAGCAGAGGGACCCAATAATCATTCATATGGATGATGTTGCTCACCTCATATAGATGGTTGATCAAAATTGAATACCAGTGTGCACCCCCTCGCTGAAAGTTTCAATATTATATATTTTGTACATATCTTCAATTTTCTTGTTCATATTTCATTATAATGAGATTAAAACTTATGATGTGGACTACAAGAAAGTAGTATCTCAAAATTCTTGCTCTGGCTTAGGATTTGAGGTTGGGGAGTCTATTATTGAATTGTGTTTTCTCCCACATATAGGACTTAATATGAATGTACTTTAGGATCTAGATGTAATTCAAGGTAGAGGGATCTAAATAATTTGAATACATACATAGAAAACTGATAATGTTTGGTGCTCACTCAATCTAGATGGGACCTTAAATGGCTAGATACATGAAAATTTCCATAGAGTAATGGCAATTTGAAGGCTTACATCATGTGAATTATTTAATAGACATGAGTTAATGGGATCAATTTCAATCTTTAAACATTTTTGGCTTATATGTATGTATGATATTTATGAATTAGCCTTGGATTCGTTGGAGGTAATGGGACCTATCTAGTATCAAAGATCATGAGTTTCACTCATGCACACTAATAAATGTAGAGAGTGTAGCGTGCACATTCCTAATTTTAGCCCTCATGACATCTAAGATGTGTTCAAAATTTTCCAAAGTGTTTCTTATTTATGATAAGATCATTGATTAAATTTTATGACTTGACATAGTGGAGCTAGCCCTAGCCTATTTGTCTTATCTATTCAAATAGACCACTCCATGTACAAGATTACATATCTGATGCTTTTAGGATCTAGAATGTATGTACATATCAGATAACTCTAACACTTCTTTGGGTGTACTAGACTTACATGTGGAAATATTTGATTGGATTGGGTGTCCTAAGGCTCTGACAAATATATTACTTCTAGGACTTGATAGTTAGATATCTAACACTTATATGTGTGTAGAGGATACATATGGTGACATCTTATTAGATTGGGCCTCATAGGGCTTTGATAGCTATTTAATTCTTCTAGGACCTAACACCTCTAATAGTGCTGACACTTTCAAGTATGTACAAGGTACACGTGGTGATTTGTAAATTTATTTAGCCTCCTAAGGCATTTTCAACTCTAAAACTTCCAATACCTGATGTATTTATGATAGATTTAATGCTTTCATGTATACGAGGTGACACATGGCACAACAAGGTTTAATTATAGGGGAAATTAGGGTCAAAATTAGCCATGTATGAGCCTATTTTAAATTGTATACATGATGTGATTTAGAGTGAAATTAATCTTAGAATGTCATCATGTATATATACAATGAACCAAAAAGTTAATTCATTCAATCGAGGAGGCTTGGAAGGCCAAGTTGAACCCCTTCTTGACATAATTATAAGAGCATGATATATGATTTGGGACAAAATTAAGTATGATTATATCATGAATTGAACCAATTAGTCAATTGGTGTAATTAGGGACATGATTTAGGCAAAATTGAGCCCCTAAACAAAATTTATAGCCCAATCAATTATATAATCTATGCAACATGTATGGCTTAATTAGCCCTAATTTAATCAAAATGTAAATACAAATGCAAATGTGGCCAATTTGAATCCATTGAACCTAAATTAGAGTCTACTATGTGATTAAAGGGGCTAAATTAATTCACGTTTTGTGACATGTTGAACATAAACCCTAATTTTATAACTTGAACATGTATAGTTCCCCTAAACCCTAATTTCATGACATATACACATGTACAACATATTACACTAAACCCCAAACCTTATATCCTAATTTTATAAAAAACACAACCCCTAAGTTCCTTGATTTCATCACAAATGCATAAATTCATGAATGTGATTAGTGCCAATTTGTGAACCCATTATTCACCTAGTTTTTCAAGGACCTATGATGGGATTTGAGGTAAAATCAGCTCATTTTCCCTTACATATTAAACCTTATTGCATCATATGATAGTCTTATTGCCTCATAGTCTTATCAAGAGTCTTATTTCATAATATTGGAGATTTATGCATCATATTGGGGATTTATTCATCATATTGAGATTTATTGCATTATATTGAGCCTTATTGAATCATATGATAGCCTTATTGCATCATATTGGGTATTTATTACATCATATGATAGTCTTATTGCATCATATTTATGCATCATATTATAGTCTTATTGAGTCTTATTGCATCATATTATAGTATTATATGGGATTTATGCATTGAATATGAGCCTTTTTGCTTGTTTTTATAGTATATGCCTATACTCCAAGGAATGTGTATGTGTTATAATAACACGTATGCATTATAATAATGCATATGTGTTATAAAAATGTGCATATGGTCCTATAACATGTACAATTTTATTGAAGTATAGACAAAACTTACTTTTCAACATCTATTTTTGTCCCAAACTGAGAATGTTGTCCCCATAGATATTCCCTACAGACTCTGCATATTCTCTATGTATGTTTTGCAGTATTTTTTTGGACCCTAAATTTTGAAGTACTTTATTGGGTTATTTTATCAAAATGAGCTCCATTTCATGTTCAAAGAAGAGGAAAAAGTTGAAGAACAAAACACTGGATCAATTAGAAGAATTGAGAGAACAAAACAAGGTATGAATGCAAATATTTCATTCCAAACAAGGTACAAACACTAACCCTGATGAGCCAATGCCTTAGATAATGAGGCAATTGACAATAATGAATTGAATAATGATGAAACTGACAATAATAAATTTAATTATGATGAAATTAAAATTAATAAATTAGATAATGTTGGAAATTCACATTCAAAGTTTAAAGTTTTTGATTTTATTGATGAAGAGCCTATGTGTGATACTTTACCCACCAACAATGAAGAAAAATTAATATAAAAAAATAATGATGAAATTAAAAATGAATAAAAATTCATGGAAACATATAATAAAGAAATAAATAATGAATAAAATTTCATGGAAACATATAATGATTTTGAAACAACCTCTCAACGGATTCCACCAATAACAACACCTCCAAGAATTATGCATAGAAAAGACAACTACTTAATTGAAGTTGATGAAAATATTTTGAAAACAATGCATAAAAAAATATCTTACCACCATTCAAGAAGATAAGCTAATAAATTTGGGATAATTTCTTTCATAGATTGGATTATGATAGTCAAAGATGTCAATTATTTGTTTTATTGATGAAATTGGTTAAGATGAGATCTACAATGTACACATTAGGACTAACATGGATTATGAAAATTATTAAATTATTAAAAATATACATGATGCATATCATACTTTAGGCCCTATATCATGTAGAAAATATTGTAATGTTGTTCGACGTATAATGACAACTTGTGCAGTAAGTGCTGAAATAGGGAAAAAATGATTGATTTCAAAAACTAGATGAACACTTGATATGAATAGAAAAACATTAATGAAATAAATTTCAAGACATGAAAGACTTAATGAACCTAATACCAAAGAGCTCTAAGCATTCTTTGGTAGACCTCCATGAAAGGACAAGGCTATAGCTGATGCTTTGAAATACTTACTTGCAAAAGTTTGGAAAGACAATACAAGAGTTTCATCCAATGCAAGAGATGTAGTGAAAAGAAGAGTTGGTACTTGTAATCATGAACTACATCCAAAAAAAATATTGGATATGAATCAAACATAATTCTTCTCTAAGTTTTTGGGAAAACATCCACAAATTACTATTAGTCAAAGATTTTTTGAGATGGTCAAACCTTTTTATGTAAAAATAAAATCACACATGCACCACTTGTTGTTGTAGGCAACATGTTAAATTTTCAATGCACTAGAATTTTTTTACCATATTATTTGTAATTTATATACTATTTTTTTTTTGTAGGAGTGTGGTATAGAAGTTCCACCAAAATCAGCCAGGGAATTTATTCCAGATATTTTTTATGAAAGACTAGATGGATAGTTCTTTTATAAGAAAGCATGTTTAGATAGAAATTACAACATTTGTGGTGGATTGACAAAATTAAAAGAATGTATCCATGAGGAGTGTACAAGTGCAATTATATAGGAATTAGTTGGTTTAAGTAAATACAAATATGTGACTTATCAACTAAAAATAGAAAAGAATCTAAAAAGTGTGAACTTGTTGCAAAAGAGATACTTGTTTCAAAATTTATGGTCAAATTCATGGAGAAACTTATTTATGAGTATGCAAGGCACACACATAGGGATAAATGGTTAGATGAATATTTAAAGCTAAGCAATAACACATTACCACTTGATTCTATTGTTTTATTAGTTGACTTTGCTGAAAATTGCACATTCAAACCACAAATGGAAGTTCAATTGCAGTATTACAACTCAACACAAGTTGCCATATCATGCATATAAAATTCATGAATGTACCTGATAGTAAAAAGGAAGATCAAAAAATATTAAGGGAGTACCATCTAGTTATCAGTGACAATCGATCACATTGTACAAAGTATGTGTAAGGTTGTTTTGAGAAGTTCTATGGATAGTTGAATTAGAGGAATATCACTTTCAAGTAGCATTACATTTGGTCAAATAATTGCACATCACAATTCAAGAATGCATGGACATTTTATTGGTTGAGTATGATGTACATTACAACTGGTGTAGAACATATTTGGAGTTTCACTAAGGCTACCATGGAAAAGGGGAGGATGATAGTGCTAGAGTATGTGTAAAAAGAGATGTTGCAAGGGAGGAGTTAAAATTTGACCATGTTGCTAATTTGATTAATGCAAAAACTATGCTTGAATGGTGTAATGAGAACATATGTCATGGTGCTCAAGCAAATTCTACTATTCGTAGACATTTTTGGTTAATGGAGAAAAATGACTTGGCAAACTATGAGGATTGTATGACTTTAAAAAGTTCAAGTGAGCTCCACTCATTTCGTAGCTCAAATGCAAGTTCTTGGACTATTCATACGTGATACTTGACACAATTTTATTCTGCATGCATAGACTCTGTTGGAATGAGTGTGAGTCACAAGAGTGGGTGGATGACTAGAGTTACAAAACTCTAATTCCAATCAACACATATTAGGTTCCACCAATATTGCAGCTTACATATATGACATCATCACATGACTTTAACCATATATCTGATCTAGCGTAGCCAGGTAGAAAAATTAATCTTTATGTACTATTTATTCTCATTATCTATCTTCATAGTGTTATTAAAAATTGCTTTTTGTGAAATAGGACATGCTTTTGTAATTATTGTAGATGATGATAATGAAGAGGGAGTAGATTACTACTTATGTCAGTGTGTAGATGGAAAGAAAAAATTGACTTCTTCAGTTATAGATGGAGAAAACATTGATTATCCCACTAGGTCTGTGTTAGTCACCGTAATTTGGATTTGATGATATCCTATAAAAAAATGCAAATGTATGGTTGTTTGAAGACTTTGAAACACACAGGAAGATATGACACTATTCAAAATTGGTTCTTGTAACCAATATTCAATTGCAAAAATATCATGGTAGGCCAAGAAACAAGAATCTATGGTAAGTTCATGAGTTAGACCATGAATCTATTCTTGATACTATCAAGATTAGAGGAGATCCAAGTAGTTTGTTAGATTGAAATGCATAGGTATGTTGACTTGTAAAATGTACATGTAATCAATTTTACCAAATGTTTTTGATTTTGTAGGTATTACTTGAATAAATTTAATATTTAATTACTTACTAACATTTTTTTGTAGGTTAGTGGTGCCATATAGCCTTCCACCTTCACGTGGTTGGCATCATTAGTAAATAATCTCATATTCTTTAAGCTAAAAGAAGCTTACTAACAGTACTTGGTGTTTCTACACTCCTGAACAATTACTCATGACAAGTTTCCTTCTCCTTGTAGCCTTGTAAACACATAAACATCCTTGTTTAGAATGATCTACATGGATTCTATCTAAACTAAATGCATTAAAATTACCTCAAATGGCATTACATACCAATGTTACACACAAAACAAACACACTTTTCATTGATTTACATATTTTCATTGGTATGGCATTCCTGAACAGTATTGAAAATGCACTTGCAGGTGGAATTAAATGTCACAATCATTAGAACACATGTAATTTACCTATATAGATGTTCTTGAAGTGATGGATTTGTACCTGCAAGTCTTGGAGACAAAAATACTAGTTGAAGGTCAACAAGTTGTCTTTTCACTGCCAAAATGTTGTATTTTAGGACCTATTATTGTAAATTCTTGCATGAATTTATCTTAGAGGTGATTTAGACTAGATTCAAGGTGAAATTAGAGGGTTTTCCCATACACAGGAGGGATTTTATGATTCATCCATACAACTTACAGTTTTGGTTTTATGCATGCCTGAAGTTATGCTTAAAATCAACATCTTTCTTGTGTTGGGAAGGGCGTCCCTGAGCCCAAAATGGGTGGTGGGTTTGTTGATCGAGCCAGATGGGAGGTTAAGAACCTAGTCCTAAATGTTATCCACCCCTTCAAATGTGTTGGAAATGCCAGTTTTTAGCCAACAAGCACCAAAAATAGAGTTCTCAGACCATAGCTTCAACTTTGACAACATTTATTGTCAGTGTTTATATGCTCCTGAATAGTAGTGAAAATGCACTTGCAGGTGGAAATAAATGTCATGATAATTAGAGCATGTGTAATTTTCCTATATAGATGTGCTTGAAGTGATGCATTTATACTTGTGGGTCTCAGAGGAAAAAATTCTAATTAGAGGTCAATAAGTTGTCTCTTCACTACTAAAAAATTATATTTTAGGACCTGTTACTGCAACTTCTTCCATGGATTGATCTTAAAAGTGATATATACTAGATCCAAGGTATAATTAGAGGGATTTCCCATGCATATGAGGGATCTTATGGTTCATCCATATGACTTATAGTTTTAGTTTTATGTATGCCTAAAGTTAGGCTAAAAATCAACATCTTTCTTGTATTGGGAAGGGTGTTCTTGAGCCCGAAATGGGTGGTGGGTTTGTCAATTGGGCCAAATGGGAGGTTAAGAACCTAGTATTAGATGTTATTATCCCTTCTGAATGTGTTGGTAGTTCCATTTTTTATCCAACAAGCACCAAAAATGGAGTTCTCAGATTGTAGCTTTAACTTTAACAACATTCGTTGTCAGTGTTTTCATACTCCTGAATTGTAGTGAAAATACACTTACAAGTGGAATTAGATGTCATAGTCATTGGAGCACATTTAATTTGACTATATCTATGTGCTCTAAGTAATGTATTTTCACTTGTGGGTCTCGGAGGCAAAAAAATCTAGTTAGAGGTCAACAAGTTGTCTCTTTATTACCAAAAAGTTGCATTTTAGGACCCGTTATTGCAACTTATGCCATAGATTTCTCTCAGAGGTGGTATAGACTAGACCTAGGGTGAAATTAGAGGTATTTTTAATGCATAATAATATCTTATGGTTCATCCATATGGCTTACAATTTTGATTATATGTATTCCTGAAGTTAGGCTAAAAATCAACATCTTTCTTGTATTGGGAAGGGCATTCTTGAGCTTAGAATGGATGGTGGGTTTGTCGATCAGGCCAAATGGTAAGATAAGAACCTAGTTTTGGATGTTATCCACCCTTATGGATATGTTGACAGTGCTAATTTTCAGCTAACAAGCACCAAAAATGGAGTTCTCAAACCATAACTTCAACTTTGACAACAAATGTTGTCATTATTTCCATGCTCCTAAACAATAGTGAAAATGTACTTGGGGGTGGAATTGGATGTCATGGTAATTATATAATTTGTAATTTGCCTATATAGATATGTTTTAAGTGATATATTTACACCTACAGGACTTGGAGGCAAAAAATGTTAGTTGGAAGTCAACAAGTTGTTTCTTCATTGCCAAAAAATTGCATTTTAGGACCCATAACTACAACTTTTGCCATGGATTACTCTCAGAGGTGATATATACTATATCTAAGGTGAAATAATAGGGTTTTTACATGCATAGGAGGGAGTTTATGGTTTTTCCATACAACTTACATTTTTAGTTTTATTCAAACCTGAAGTTAGGCTAAAAATCAACAATTTTCTTATATTGGGAAGGGCATTTTTGAGCCCAGAATGTGTGAAAGGTTGTTAAACCGGGCTATATGGGAGGAAAAAAAAGTTATTTTTAGATGTTATCTACCCTTTTAGATGTGTTGGCAGTGCCACTTTGCTATTTGGAGACCATTAAGAAGCCTAATAGGCCTAATAGTCCAAGTGAACAATATACACATGGCTAGAAGCTAGTGCCATTGGAATTGGGTTTCAAGAACTTTGAAAGGTTTGTTTGAAGCTTGTCAAAGTGTTCCAAGGGTCAAAAATCCTTCAAGAGGTTACTAATCAATCAAGGAGCCTATTAGGCCTTCTAGGCCTAATTAGTCTAAATTGCATGCCTATAGGTAATGGAAGGATCTTAACCCTAGCAATAGATAAGTTTGTGGTTCATGAGAGATGAAAACTTTTGGAGGTTTAACAAATAGGCCAATAGACCTAGATGGCCATTTAGGCCTAATCAGGCCTAAATGGCCAACTACAGGTGGTCAAAGTGGCTTCAAAGCTTGGCCAAGGGTTATCATGAACCAAATGGAGCCAAGTGTTTAAAGCTATTGATGTAGGAGCATCCTTTGTATAAACTAGTGTGGTGTCCATGTGAGAGTTTTAAAGTGTTAAGTAGAGTCATGTCCAAATCATAAATTATTGAATACACAATACCCCTGGGGATAATACCATGTTTTCATAGTTGATGTCGTTTACATTCTCTTATGTCAAGAAATGGAGAGTTTAATTTGAGACCACATGGTTGGTCATTAATTTGGGAGAATATGAGCATGGGTAAATGTTAATAGATCAAGATAATATCCTTTTAAACCTTAGAATGGTTAGTAATTATTCTCAAACTATTTAAATCTTGTAGGTGCATTAAAACCCCTATTTTCATTCATATATTGTCTAGTGAAGGGATGTGTGGATCTAATCACATGATAGGTTGGTATGTTGGTGAAATATGGACACAATAATTAGGATATAAATCATAATAATGACCCAAGTGAGGCACATATGTATTGAAAGTACACAGTCCCTTAAAAACCCTGCATAGTCAACCAAAACGTTACATAGACCATTGCATTTTATTATGTTTAGGTATTGGCTGGATTAAACAAGGATTATAAATAAGTTGGATAGATAGAGGGGTGAAAATAGACCTAGATTTGGTATTTAGGTCCTTTTAATCCTTGATAAACTCAAGATATGGAATTATATAAGCTCTCGGGCATATACAAAGGAAGAGAAACCCTAGATTAAGGTTTTGATGTTTAAGGGAGTTTTAACTGTGGAAAAATATTTAATTTTTTTAATAATACCTAATTAAATGTGAGGAAAGTGAATAAATAGGTTTTATATTTAAAGGGGGCTGTACAATATGGTTTTTAGACCTATGGGTGTGCTTAAGGGCTAATTAGGCCCAGTGGAGAGATGGGTTACAAAGGAAGTGTGCTCTAAGTGTGGATTTAGGGTATGAAACTTGACACACACTTGGAAGTAGATAGAGGGTGGATATAAATGTGATTATATCTTTAAAATAGTGCCTATTTTGACCAAACAAAGAGGAAATGCATAAAAAAGGCTACAAGCCTAAGATCGTACTTATGAGCCTTATATGTGGAATTAAAGGTTGAAGTATGTTTAATCATTTGTAAGAGGTTAAGACAAATGTGATAGGGTCTAATAATACCAACCAAGATAAAATATTGAGCCATTGAGACCTATACCAAGATTTTGTAGTTGAGACCTAAGAGGATAGCCTAACAAGAAGCTAGTGCAAGCAAGAGAGGAAGTTTGGGAATGGAATGAATGGTGTGAGTTTGGAAATGAATGTAAGTGTCATGAGAGAGGTAAATGATATAAAAAAGTGATTATTAGATACAAAGAGCATATATATAATGAAGGAGTCTATTAATCCCAAGAACCTAGAGAAGGATAGGATTGGACATGGAACCTTGAAGGTAAAACATATCATTGAATGAAATATTTGGAAAGACCAGATCTAAGAAGGATAATTTGGATGTTTGTAATGAATGATTGATAAATATTTTTTACAAGAAATAGTTTTCATCAGTTGAGGAACAAGGAGGATAGGGACTCTTTTAGACATATAATGTTTGTTTTTTATCACATTGATAGGTTTCAGGCATGGTGATAGTTTCAAAGAGGAGAAAACATGATTTAGATAGATAATGTGGTGTAGAAAAACCTTGGTGAATGGTTTTAAAATCATCATGAAATCAAGAAGCACTTAAACACTATTTAAGGTGACACACAGACAGACTGTGTATGAATTCTATTGAAAAATAGTCAAGAACCCTATTTGAAGTTGAATACCAAATTGGCATGGAGTTGTTGTGGTTTAAGGATAATATACAAAGGCTACTAGATGTTATACTAAATGGTGAGGTTGAGAATCAAATTTGGTGTTTGATATTTTGGGAAAGTGTGAAGTGGCATAAAATAAGTGTGAGAAGCCTAATAAAGGTTATCCTAAATGAAGAATACATGCAGGAGACCTGGTTCAAGCATGAAGAGATTTGGTCATTGAAGCCTATTAGAAGCTAGTGTGAGATAGATTAAAAGAGTGCATTGAATATGAATGGTATTATGTGAGTGGATTAGTAATAGCCATGTAGAGCTTAAGGTCAAATAAGAACAATTCAAGAAGCCAAGAGTGAGAAAGTTGACAAGCAAGAGAAGTTAAGGAAGTTGGGAAGACATACTGAAGGGTTACATCAAAGTAAAGGAAACAAAATGAAGGGTGGAATAATTTAAAGGATTTTCATGAAATATTAAAATCACATTCAATTTTTCTATATCAAACCAAGGTAAAAGGGAAGGAAGCTCAATTTTGAAACTTGACTAAGCAAGCAACATGTTACTAGCTTTTGGAAAAATGGGCCTACAGGCCAAAATATACATGATCTAATCACAAAATTTTTTGGAGAGAATAATTATTACCTGATATACTTATAAAAAATATTTTTTGGGTTTTTTTGATAAGGGTAACCATTCACTATTTTATCACAGTCAACCCCATGTGTAATGATAGTCAACATTGGAGCCTACCTTGGAGGCATTGGCCTTTTTGTGGCATCTATAGGTCAATTCAAAGCATTAAATTTGGTAAAAATGGTATCCATGACCCATAAAAACATCCCATACCATCCTAAATTTCCTAAAAATGTGAAAAAACTCATTGTTCTTACACATACCTCTTGTAGTCAACTAGCAGCCATTGGAGACCAAATGAAGCTTTTGTCAGTTTTGAGTGACAACAAGGAGTTTAAGCCTTGGATAGGTCTTAAAATGGTATAATATTAAACATAATTTTCCCTATGGAGTTTATCAAATTCAAGGTTTCAATCAAAGGTTTTAAGAAAGACAAATTTAGGCATGTAGGAAGCAAACAGGTAACTCAAGGTAAAGTTTGGTAAAAAAGGTCCATAGGCCAAAATATGCATCCAAAATCTTTAAAACTTGGTAAGATTGGTAATAATGACTTAATATACCTATAAATAATATTTTTAAGGTCATGTTATAAGTTTAATTACCTGTTATTTATACACAGTCCCCTTCATGTCTCATGATAGTCATCATTGGTGCAAACATGTTTCTTGGAGGTTTGAGGTACAAAAATGGGTTTCAAGATTATGGAAGTGTTTGAAAAGAATAAGATGATGTTTTTAAGCCTATAAAACACCTTTCAAGAGTGTTCAAACTTTGAAATCCATGCAAACCCCATAGTCAATCTTGAAACCCCATAGGCCGTCTCAAAGGCATAAAGAGCAAAGTTGGATTTTTTATCATTTGAAGGGGAGAATACAAGTTGAATCAGGTAAATAACAGGTAAACATGGTTTTTTAACCTCATATCATCCTACAGGTGTCCATTAACTCCAATATGTTTTCACTTGCTAGTAGATGCTCATTTTTTGAGAATGCTTCAAAAGGTCAAAGGTGAGTTTTTATTACTTTTGAATGTTATAGATAGGTATAAGGCTTGGATCACCTTGGTAAAAGGTGCTTGTCAACATTAAATCTTAATTTTATGGGGAATTTCATTATGAAAGGTGTTATAGTCTTATAGAGTCGGCATGTCACTCAAGTGATGAAGTGCATGGATATAGATAGGCCCTCTCCCCCAACTATATATAGTGGGTCTTTGGGCCCCCTACATAGGTGGTGGTAACAAACTACTTGACCCCATATATCTATATGGGGTTGAGGTCCCATATTTGTATATGGTTGGAAGGCCTATGCCATATACATATAGGCTATAGTTTATAGTTGATGCTCTCCTAAAAAACCAGTGGGATCAAATGGCCTACTCTATATAAATCTACTAATAGAGAGGGGCATATTAACTCTTATCAAATGGGATAAAATGACTATCCAAAATAGGTATTGAGCACCTATCAATCCAACCAGGCTATTTTTTATTGAGATCCTATGAAACACAAGAAGCAATAACATTAGCAAATTGGGATCAAGTGAATTCCAATTAAATTTAAAGATTATGAATATTTTGGGAGTGAGATAGATAGAGGGATAGATCAACCCAATATTACCCATCAAAATTAAGGGTATATATTAAAGTGGGATTGACCTACATCTCTATATAAATAAATATTTAGAGTCTAGTTGAAAGTTAGAATTGACTAGGTACAATGTGATCAAGAGGTTATGCCATCTAAATTTATAACTCCATAGATAGAGATGAAATTGTTATGCTTGGTTGGAATTGATGGGAATTGAATTTTAGTTATGACCATTTTGGATATCAATCATAGATATTGAACCACTATATGTGATTAGGATTATAAGGAATCAAGTGGCTAGCTATGAGGCTAGTATTTAAAACAAAGGAGTGGTGTGCATATTGATGAATACATGTTATGATCAATTGATATTGATAGAAATATATTATACCAAATAACTTTTATTAAATGAATTACACACACACACACACACGCACGCACATCCAATCCTACTGATTGGGATTGACCCACTATGGGAACTACATATAATGGGATATCAAGAAAATGTTCAACTCGTTATTTTGGTTATTAAAAAAATAGTTTGAAAGTTGAAATACAATCAAAAACATTGAGATGGAGAATGAGTTTCTAACACTATGCCAATCCATGTTAATACATCAAATAATAAAAAGTCTAACAACATTATATTAGGTATTTTATATTTTATTACATAAAATCTACCAATGATGCAATTAAGGTGTATGAATGTACATCTAGAGTATATAAGATTCACTTGAAATTTTACCTCTATAAAGTTATATGGTGTCGCACTGACACAGATAGATGTACTAGTGGTTGGCCCACTTCCTAGCTCAATAAATTGAAATTATGATTTTGAAGGCAACGTCTCCTCCTGGAACACAAAAAAATACATATGTATTATTCAATTTAAATGTGTAAATTAATTTTTACCTTTTTAATTTGGTTATATAACTTAAAAATTTAACATGAAGTTTATATAAAAGATACCTGCATGTGTGTAGAGAGTCCCAACGTATCTAAAACAAATATGTGTGCTAACAACTCATCAATCAAGACCATATCTTCCAATCCCCTTGAAGCACCACCATCATCATCTGAAGGTCCAGTGAATATAGCACCATAAGATCTACATGGGTGGGGTTGGGTATGGCCACTAGGTGGAGTATCTCAAGCATCTTTCTCTAAAAACCTACTCATATGATGAATGAGTGGATCAGTAAGCACACTAAGCACATGAAAAATGTCTATCTCCTTAACCCCCTTCAATGTACAGAGAATCTCTAGATAAATTAGCTTTGGGGTAGGTATCCTTGTAGGTCGATTAGGTGCATGACGTGCACCTAGTCAATCCTATACGAAGCCTTTCCCTTGGCCCTAAAATTCACCATAGTCAAAATAGTTTGGAATTTTATTGAGGACAAACTCATAGTAGAGTTTCCTCAAAAATTACAAAGGGGCCTCATGGTTATTACAAGGTGGATAGTTAAACACCATCCACCATCACTCCCAAAAATTGGTTTTAATTGAATTTTGTTGGCATCGATGGATTGGGAAATGTTTGGTCATTAGGGGAAATGGTGCATTGGTGGTCGGGTTGATAAATAAGACACAAATTTGTTCTTTTATTATTTATTTTTTCTTCACCTCATATGCTAACAATTTGTCAGCATAATAAGCCCTAAAACTATCCCTACATGAGCTCCATCTCTCAATTTGACTCGTTATCGAGTCAGCTTAACCTAATACTAACTCTAAGATATTGGTCAAATAGGTACGGTGGGTGTTCATGGAAGTGGGCTCCCTCATTCTCCTAATCATCTACTCAATTTCAATTTTGTTCTCCATTATGTGAGCAACTATATCCTCCTAATTACCTAGGGGATCTAGTAGAACTATAGAAGGGTTAGTTAGAGGGTTAGGAGAGTTAGGTAGAGGCTTAGGAGGGTTGGGTGGAAGGTTGGGTGGAGGATCAAGTAGAGGGTTAGGCAGAGCATGCCAAACTATTAGAGAAAAATTACAAATAAAACTATGCAAAACATTCACAAAATTTTTAAAAAATTGATCTAATCTACAAAACTTACCTTTTCTTCATGGTGACATCATCAATCTCATGAATTCAAGAGTAAAAGCAATTATTTCCATGCAAACTAGAGGGAACAATACAAGCTGGAGGGTAAAATATAAGTTGGAGGGTAAAATGTGAATGCAAAGGAGAAAAATGTGAACACCAAGGAGAAGAAATGAAATGAACAATTTATTTTTTTTGTTTCTATGTTTAAGTAACATGTACACATTCCTTTTAATTATAAGAGTGTGTACATGTTATTATAATGCGTACACATTCTTATTGGTGAAGGAACATGTATGTGTTCCTTAGACCAATAGTGTGTATGCATTATGGCTCGAGTATCCTGAGTTAACACATACATGTTATGTAATAATTTGTATGCATTGTTGGGTATGTCCACAGAATTATCCCCCAACTCTATGCACATACCAACAAATGGAATTGGATCCATTATAAGGAATAGTTTAAGTCTTTGGGCATCCATTTTTCCTTTCAATATACACACTTAAATTTATGGCAGTATGTGGTTCAAAGGGTTCAAAAATAAATTGGGTACTAGATCTCCAAACCAATATCACTAGCTGGAAATTTTCAAATTTATTCCAAGGTACTAGCTACCACTCATGTCTACTATTCCTCTTGTTGGGTTCCCTTTAAGGCTACCTATGCCAACTTGGAAAAAATTAAGGGATTTTCTATGGGCTAAATTTGATGGTAATCATTGGTTTCACTAATTTACTTAGGATATATATTATAAGCAAATATCTCTAAGAGGACATGGTCTCTTTTATATATGTGTATCTAAAGTCATGCCTCATGATGCACTGTCTTGGATTGCAAATAGGGATTAGAATATTCAAAACTTTGTGGTACCTGGCATCCTTATTTTAAATCCTTAGTTTATAGATGCTTTAATTTTCAGGCTCAGATTTTATTATACGTACATGCTGTCAACACATGTTACCTAGCTCGGCTTGGCTTAGGGTTTCTCATTGCACAGTTACATTATGCATCCCTAGCTTTTGAAAATAGATATCAACATATATATACTCAGACTCGGCTCTGCTTGCAATTTTAGTATGCATTTTGGTCAATAAAAATTCATAAAGGCCATGTATACATATATTATACTTGCCATAATCTAAAGATTCAATTCGCTGGTCCAACAGTGAGCTCATTTTCCTACAGTGAGCTTGTTTTGCCTACATCCTTTAGCCCAGTCTGTGAATTTCAATAATGGATCTGGTCTTCCTAATGGGCTCTACCTCGAACCAACACCCATTAACTGACATCTCCTCAAGGCTCAATTTTTGGTTCTGATAAAATATATAGATTTGTAGTTAATAAAAAGGACCTTCAACGTCGTAATCATTAGTTTCCAAAATGGTGGGTATGTGCAACATTGATCTTGTGTAAATACATTCTCCTCGGGCCTCATGTAAAACAACAGAGATCCATCTCAAATGGCGATCCTTTCCTTTGTATTCCTTCATTCTCGCGAACTCCATCCCACTCGGGTTGATGCCATAATCTGTGTCCAAATGGTCATGGCTTATATTCTCATCCCCTTTTGCCCAGTGTTAATGGTCCTATGGAAAATAGGCCAAGATCGACTTGGCTCCATTCAAAACTGTCATTATAAATCCATATTCGACCACACCCATCACAACATGTAAAATTGGCCTTCTTTCCTTTCAAAAATCCTTCTCTCAGGTTTGCTCTCCAACTATTATTTTGACTACAAGCTTTGAGCTCCGTCGATGGCTGAAAAAGCCAAGTCTAAACTAAAGGCCTGCATAGGTACCAACTCTGTCATTCCCTTGAATGAGAGGTCCTTTCCTCTCTATCCTTCTATGTACTCCTCTCTTCTTTCTTTCATTACATTTATTACTCTTTGAAAGAGTCTCCTATGCCAACTTGGGCTTTGAAATGAGAAAGGAGAATTTTTCTAAACTAATATCTAAGTTGAGAGATAATCTTAACTAATATCTTATGGTTGAAATCTTTCAACCATCTCCTCCACTTTTACTCAACAAATTCCCAGCGTGGGGATTCCTTTCAACCCAATTTCACCCCTTTTTACTCCTTTTACTTTTACATTTAATTTTTACATTTATTCCTCCTTAACAACATTTTGGAGGGAAAAGACAATAATATGAATTCAAATACAAAACTAAGACATGACTTGAGCTTTGGATGCTTGAGAATTTCCAACTTTGACCATGTCTTCATGTAGCCATTGTAGATGTTTTTGAGATGTTCCTGCATCATACTCTCCCTCTTGAAACAATTTGAACCTTAGTTCAAATGAAATGCTTCCTCCATGCATTAGTCTTCACTATATGCCTGGATCCCAAGGTCTTGTTATCAATACCAATGCTTGTCTTTGTTTGGAATAGTCTTTGTCCTTCATTTTGCTTTTCTTCCTCTTTAGATATGTCCTTCTCATTTCTTTCTCAGCTGCCATCGCCCACTTCCATGCTTCTTCATCTTCATACATGTCTTCTAGATCTTATTGTTGTTCTTCTTGTTCCATGAGCTTCTCCAATGACTCATGTATGTCATTCATTTTAGCAACCTTCATACCTGCATACAAAACATTCAAAGCCACCTTAGAATCAAAATATTTAGGCCATGAAGCCTCTTGGCTGACTTCACATTCTTGCTCCTTGATCAAAACTGTCCTTGCCTCTTGGGTTTGCTCTTTTATTGCTTCACTCTTCCTAATGGTGTCTTCACCATGGCTTGTACCTTCATTCATCTTTATTGAATGACCAAATAGCTCCTCCAACATCTTCAACTCTTCCTTTAGTGAGATCTCATCTATCTCACCATCTTCATCAAACTTGGGCTGATCACTCACAAGGATTACTTGTCCTTCACTAGCCTCACTCTTCATGTCATCCTTTCTTGAGCTGTCTTTATGCAAACCAACTTTTTCAATATACGCATCAAATACAATTGAAGCACCCTTACCTTGTGTCTCCTTGTTCTTTTCAAACATGTGAACTGATTTCACATTTCCACTTTCATCATCCATCTTCTTGGAACTCTCTCCTTGCTGAATATTAGTCCTCATAGACATTTTACATTCCTCATTTTCCATAAAAAGATCATTATCCCATTCATTGCAAGCAATTGACTTACCTTTCATCTTTGTATCCTCATGCTCTACTTCATTATTCTTTGAGAAGTTTTCTTTCTCACCTTTAGCCATCCATACCTTCTTCGTAGCTTTAGGATGACACTTATTCAATTCACCAACCAATTTCTTCTCTTTGACATCTTCATGTTGTCTTGCTTGATAGCTGGCCTTGCTCACTTTGCATTCTACCTCTTCCTTCATGCTTTGTATTTGCTTCTTGCTTGAATCTTCATTTTGATTGAGCTTTGTGTCTTTTCTGTTTGTTGATCCCTTGAGCCATTTTGGTACCACATAGCCATGGTCTATTGCTGGATTTGAAGGCTTTTTATTGATCTTCTTCATCTCCATCTGTACATTAGTAGTCTTACTCTTATTTGCATGTGCAAAATCAGAATTTGAACTTATTTTTACCTTTTCAATGGCTTGATGTTTAGCCATACTTTTCCTCATAGTTTCCTTGCTTGCATTCACTTTATTTAGGTTTGTTTCCTTCCTTTGTTCTATTGGAATGTTTTTCAAGTCATCATAGTATTCTATACCCTCTTCTTCATTGGCATGATGAAAGACTTCCACTACTTCCTTGTGGAATTTTGCAACCTATTCAACAGTTGTTCCATAATTAAGTGGATGAGAAAAATCAATACTATAATTCACCTTTACCTCCTTAATGGGCTGCTCCATTAGTTCTTTGACTTGCATAGCTTCTTGATTATTTGTACTTTCTTCTTCCTTTATGCTTGACTGTTCTCTTGCCTCTTCTTGGATTTCAATATCATCATGGAAGTCATCTTCATCTTCCATCTCTTCTCTTGCTTGTATGGAGTCCTCAACACCTCCTTCATGCATTAACCAATGCATCTCTTCTTCTTTATCAACAACAACAAACTTTTAATTTTCTCTTACACATTCACTTGTGTACTTGGTGTCTTCTCTTGCACCAATCTCTTCATTCTTCAAGGCCTTTCTTTTGACCTTCACAAGGCTGCTCATACCTGCAATTACCCATGCAAAGACAACATTAGATATAAAAATAAGAGACCACAAGGTCCCTATGAGTGTTCTCTTCACCAACACTCTTATCTTCTCAAGTGTTCTTCCTGACACTTTATCTTTTCTTTCTTCTTTTCTCTTGTTCTCCTCAATGAGAACATTTTTCTCCACCTCTTTCTCTTGTTGCCCACTTGGCAACCTACTCATCCTCTTGCCTCTATGGGCTTCTCTCTTCTTTGCAATCTCATTTTTCCTTCTTCTCCTCTTCATTAGGAGATCTATTGGCCACTTCAACCTTTTCTTTATTGGCCATACCCATGCTTGCTTGTCCATCTGCATCCAAGACTCATATCTATCTACAAAATTACCTAAATCTCTTTTCAAACTATCAATCTCTTTATCAATTTCAATACTGGTCATACCTTTGATGCTTGCTTTCTTCTTGGTGCCCTCATGTACCTTGCTGCTTTGCTCTTTTCTCAGCAATATTTCCATTTCTGAGATCTTCACCCAAGTCTTTTCCACCTTGGTCTCTTGATCCCTTTAGGTCCACTTGTCTCACCCAAGCCTTTCTCCTTGACTGGTCTTTTGACAATCTCCTTGATCTCACCTAGGCCTTTTGCATCCTAGTCTTTTGATCCCCTTTAATGGCTTTATAGAGCTTCACACTGAGTCATTGGTCTGCAATATGACACTACTTTAACCAAATATCAATAATTTCACAAATCCAAGCTTACCTTGCTTTGGATCTTTCTCTTGAGCATTCACTTGCTCTTCTTCTAGAGCTTCTCTTGGCTCTTCACTAAGCTTTCCTTGGCTTCTTCTCCTCTTAAGCCTCAATGGCTTGACTGCCTTGAACCTGCAACTTCTTCACTACAAGAACAATTACTCTTTAAAGAGCTTGAAAACAACTTGTCAATAAATTCTTATTACCTTCTTCACTTGCTTCAATCACTGCAATTTTATCTTTGCGAAAACTAATTAGAAGAGTACAAAATTTTCCTTTTTCCAGGAGCTTACTAGCTCTGATACCAAAAATGATGCACTGTCTTGGACTGCAAATAGGGATTAGAATATTCAAAACTTTGTGGTACCTGGCATCCTTAGTTTAAATCTTTAGTTTATAGATGCTTTAATTTTTAGGCTCAGATTTTATTATACATACATGCTGTCAACACATGCTACCTAGCTCAGCTTGGCTCAAGTTTTCTCATTACACAGTTACATTATGCATCCCTAGCTTTTGAAAATAGATATCGACATATATATACTCAGACTCGGCTCTGCTTACAATTTTAGTATGCATTTTGGTCAATAAAAATGCATAAAGGCCATGTATACATATATTATACTTGCCATAATCTAAAGATTCAATTCGCTGGTCCAACAGTGAGCTCATTTTCCTACAGCGAGCTCATTTTTCCTGCATCCTTTAGCCCAGTCCGTGACTTTCAATAATGGATTTGGTCCTCCTAATGGGCTCCACCTCGAACCAACACCCATTACCCGACATCTCCTCAAGGCTCAGTTTTTGGTTTTGATAAAATATACAGATCTGTAGTTAATAAAAAGGACCTTCAACGTCATAATCATTAGTTTCCAAAATGGCGGGTATGTGCAACGTTGATCCTGTGTAAATACATTCTCCTCGGGCCTCATGTAAAACAATAGAGATCCATCCCAAATGGCGAGCCTTTCCTTTGTATTTCTTCATTCTCGTGAACTCCATCCCACTCAGGTCGACACCATAATCTGTGTCCAAATGTTCGTGGCTTATATGCTCATCCCCTTTTGCCCAGTGTTAATGGTCCTATGGAAAATAGGCCAAGATCGACTTGGCTCCATTCAAAATAGTCATTATAAATCCATATTTGATGACACCCATCACAACATGTATAATTGGCCTTCTTTCCTTTCAAAAATCCTTCTCTCGGGTTTGCTCTCCAACTATTATTCTGACTATGAGCTTTGAGCTCCTTCGATGGCTGAAAAAGCCAAGTCTAAACCAAAGGCCTACATACGTACCAACTCTATCATTCCCTTGAATGAGAGGTCCTTTCCTCTCTATCCTTCTACGTACTCCTCTCTTCTTTCTTTCATTGCATTTATTACTCTTTGAAAGAGTCTCCTATGCCAACTTGGGCTTTGAAACGAGAAAGGAGAATTTTTCTAAACTAATATCTAATTTGAGAGATAATCTCAACTACTATCTTATGGTTGAAATCTTTCAACCATCTCCTCCACTTTTACTCAACAAACTCCCAACGTGGAGATTCCTTTCAATCCACTTTCACCCCTTTTCACTCCTTTTACTTTTACATTTAATTTTTACATTTATTCCTCCTTAACAACATTTTGGAGGGAAAAGACAACAATATGAATTCAAATACAAAACTAAGACATGACTTGAGCTTTGTATGCTTGAGAATTTCCAACTTTGACCATTTCTTCATGTAACCATTGTAGATGTTTTTGAGATGCTCCTGCATCACCTCATGTGCTAAATGGATAATTTTTATGTTGGATGGCAATGAGAGTTGGAAAATTCTCCATAGGAATTGTATCACTCAAGGCAACCTTATGGGAAAAGGATCCTAGAGAGGATTAAATCTTCAAAATCTATTTCTCACTCAATTCCTTGTCACCGTTGTTGAAACCTTAAATGGCAAAGTGTATTTGGGAGGCTTGGGAAATCTCAAAATGCATTTAGTTTGGGATGATGATGGGCTTAAATTTAGGTTAGATCTCAACTCTCAGTCTTTATGGTGGTCTCCAATTATTACTTTTCATGAAGTCCCTTTTGTTCCTATGCCTAGGATTAAAATCTGTGACTCTTTATAAAGGGTATCAAAGTCATCTATAACCTCTTTTGTATGCAAACTAGAGATCAAGTGCCTTGGAATATTCTTAGTAATATATTTTAATTACAATCCAGAGATAAAATTCTATCTAATAAATTTAAAATGCCATTCTTGATATCCATCTCCATATGATTGGTGTGAAAACTTATTTTAGATGGTGGATTAACTAGAAGTGTTTTATTGAGACCCCATTCCACTGGTATAAAGCCATGTTAGGTTACCAAGTCCTCTCTCCTTAGTCTTTTCTAATTGAAAATCTTAATGTAATGAAATTACTTGGATGTTTGTACAAAATGATTATATATCACACTAAATAAGCAAATATGGAAGATTACACAACAATAATTGAAAACAAAGTAGAATGATAGATAATAAATCAAATCCACTTCGAGGGGGAAACCTCCACAATAATGCAATAAGATCAGAATACTTAACATGATAATCAAAGACTAACCACTACCTCCTATATATAGTCTACCTAGCCATGGTTATTCCATAGGCCGACCTAACTAAGAACATAAAGAAATGTAACAAGCATATAAAAGATGTATGTAAGCCACAAGTCAACCCCACATATCCCTAGACATTCTAAAGGTTAAGGGCATAGCATGCCCCTCCCTTTCAAAAAAACATTGTCCTCAACATTGATTCCAATCTAGATGTTTTTGCATAAAGGATTCATCCTCCCAAGAGGCATCTTCACACTACAGATTCTTCTATTTGATCAGGTACAACTTAATCATTCTAGAATATAAATACTTAGTGTGCATTTGAGGGATTGCCTCAGGATCAAGAATAAATATTTCTTCCTCATCCAATTTTGGTAACTCAGTTTGAGTAGCAACTCTGTGTCCAATGACTTTATTCAGGCATGATACATGCAATATTGGATGTATGTGAGTGGATGGAAGAAACTCTAACTTGTAGGCCACACTACCAATTTTCTACAAGATGCAATAAGGCCCATAATACTTAAGGGACAACTTGTTATCCTTTTTTATTACTTTAAGGACATCTGCTTATATGGATGAAATTAAACAAAGACCTAATCACTAATGTTAAAATGCCTCACTCCTATGTTGATCTACCTGCTGCTTCATACGATTCTAGGCCATGGCTAAATTTTCATGTAAACTAGAAAAGACTTCCTATTGATGGTCAATATGATCTTCAACGGCACAAACCTTAGGCTGGACCTTCAAGGTTGAATTGATGGATGGAGGGTGGTATTTATATAGTGCCAAAAAAGGAGACATTTTGGAAGAACTATGAACATAAGTATTCTACCACCATTCAACAAGTGGCAACCAATGAACCCATTTATCCTATTTATCAAAAACAAAACAATAGAGATATCCTTTCAGACATTTGTTGACTACCTCAATTTATCCATCTGTTTGAGGATGATAGGATGAGCTATGAGCTAATAGGGTGCCCAAACATGCAAATAACTTAGTCCAAAAATTTCTAGTGAAAATGGGATCTCTATCACTGATAATGATTTTAGGGGTTCCATGTAATTTCTAAAATATATTAAGAAAATTAGAAGCTACTATAATAGCAACAAATGATCATGATAAAGAACAAAAATGAGCATACTTATTGAGATGATCTACCATAACCATGATAACATTTTGACCATCAGATCTTGGTAATATTGTAATGAAATCCATAGACACTTCTTCCCAATGTTGGCTAGGGATGGATAAAGGCTATAACAAACCTGGGGTTTTGATGGTTTCTCCTTTATTTTGTTGATAGATCATAAATTCAACCACATACATCCCCCTTGAGTCCCTAAAAAAATCCTGCTTGATTCTATGATAGGTTTTTAAAAATCTTGAATGACCCCCAATTAGAGTTGCATGAAGTTCTTGAAGGATTTTTTATTTAAGAATAGAGTTCTTACATAGGTATAATCTATCTTTATACCATGATGCATCACCCTTCCATGTGAATTTTTCACATCCACCCAAACCTTGCTGAATATTATGAATCAAATCATGGGTAGCACTATCATTTGCCCATTTTGATCATGCTTCCTCTAGCCAATTTGCCTGCAAAATGGTCATAGCACATAGCAATGCCTCAATCGATTCATCCTTCTTAGATAGTGCATCTACCACTACATTGTCCTTACCTTTATTGTAGACTATTATAAAATAATAGCCTAACATCTTAGTTACCCATTTTTGTTTTTATTCAGATGATAACCGTTGTTCCAAAAAATATTTGAGACTATCATGATTAGTCTTTACCTGAAAGTGATGACCCATTAAATAAGGTCTCCATTATTTGACTGTATATAAAATTCTCATCATTTGCTTCGCATATATGGGCTTTTATTGATTTTTACCCTTTAGTTGAGGACTTTCAAATGCAAGTGGTCTACCTTCTTGCATGAATACAAAACCCATAATATACCTCGATGCATCACATTCAACCACAACAGTCTTGGAAAAATCAGGAGTGGCTAACACTGGAGTGGTGCACATAGCCAATTTCAATTGTTTAAATGCCCTAGTAGCTGTATCAATCCACTAAAAGAGTCTTTCTTCAATAAAGAGGTGAGTGGGGCTATAATGCTACCATAATTTTTTACAAACCTACTATAATAACTAGTTAGCCCTAGAACTCCCTAAGTTGCTTGAGTGTCTTAGGAATCGACCAATCTATCATTACTTAGATTTTTTTAGGATCCACTTTCACTCCATGTGAAACTAGATGACCTAAATACTCAACCTCATAAGCTCCAAAAAAACATGTGGAAGGTTTGGCAAAAAACTGATGTTGTTCTAGAATTGAGAGTACATGATTCACATGATGCAAATGGTCTTCCTAGTTTTTATTATAAATAAGGATATCATAAAAAAATACCAAAACAAATTTCCTCAAAAATGGCCTAAAAATAGTATTTATCAATCTCTAAAAGGTGGATGGTGCATTTGTTAGACCAAAAGGCATAACTAGAAACTCATAATGGCCCTCATGAGTCATAAAAGTTGTTTTGGGTATGTCTTCATCACGGATCCAAATTTGATGATACCCATAACACATATTTAACTTGGTAAAAGAAAGAGCACCATTTAATTCATCTAACAAATATTCAATGACATGAATAGGAAACTTATCTTTGATAGTGTACTTATTGATTTCTCTATAGTCAGGTCACATTCTCCAAGTGTCATCTTTCTTTCTTACCATGACAATTGACTAAGAATCTTCAATTTGGCTGTGGTGAATGATTCATGCATATAACATTTCCTATACCATATTTTCAATTCCACTTTTATAGGTATAGGGATACATATATGGCTTGATGTTGGGTGGTGTACTACCAAGAATAAGTTTGATAGCATGATCATGCGTGCAGCTAGGTGGAAGTCTTTTTGGCATGACCCCAAAAACAACTGAATGGCCATCAATCACTTATTACAGATCAAGAGGTGTAGATGGTTGAACTTCCATGGAAAATAAATGAGTTACAAATCCTTCAGCACCCTTATGAATAGTCTTTGGCATTTGATGCGAGCTAATGAGTTGTGGAGATTTAGCCCTTAATCCCCTTAGCTCAAATGTCCTTCCCTCAGAATGAAAGAGTGTGAATAATTATTAGAAATTCATCTCAATAGTTTCAAAAGTGGTGAGCCATTGTACTCCCAAAACAATGTCAACTCCTCTCATAGGAATAGCAAACATAAGAGAATCCAACAAGTAGTCTCCCATGGCCAGCTTAATACTATGGCATTTTCCTGAATAACTGATAATACCACCATCTACAATCATGACTTGAAATTTTGGAGCTTGATAAATAAAATAGTTTAACCAAGTAGCCAACTTACTGTTGATAAAGTTGTGTGTGCTCCCAGAATCAATCAATATAGTGACCTTTTATTACTTAAGAAAACCCACCACCTTAAGAGTTTGGGGAGTACTAATACCTGAAAGGGCATGATAGGAAATAGTAGGTTGATAATCTTCAGATTCCTCCTCAAGACCTTCATCCTTTCCAATTGCCTCTTCATTATCTTCATCCTCATTAGCACCTTTGATGTCAAATAATTTCTTTTCAACACAATGATGGTCTCTACTCTATTTGTTGTTGTAACCAAAACACAACCCTTTAGCTCAATTCTCCTCAATTTATCAAGGTGTTAATCTGGTGGGTTGAGGAAATGATGGTGTTGGGAAGGTGGGATCATGACCAGAAGTGAAAGTTTTATGTTTGACCATCTCTTTTTCTTCTACCATGCATGCCTTTGGAATAGCTTCTGATACATATGTTGGGTTAAACATCTGAACCTCAAATTAGATTCTATCTTTGAGGCCACCCAAAAAGATTAGTCAAATTTTCCTCGGTGATATCTTCCACCCGTAAGTATAGATTCTAAAATTGATGAATATAATCCTTTGCAATTCCTATTTGACATAGTTTGGCTAATTGTATGAACTAGTTATTAGAGACATTATTCAGATAATGAGCCAACAACTCATCAATGAAAATAGACCATGTAACAGGAGCACCATTCTTTTTCTTTTAAGCACACAACCAATGATACCAAATGAACTACTCAAGTTCTAGATACAGATATGCCATTATCACCTTCTAAGAATTAGGAGTTTGATGCAGATCAAATAAATTTTCAATTTGGGTAATCCAAGTAAGAGGATCCTTACCATCAAAATTATGCATACCCACTTTTTGAAACATCAGTTTCATACTAGAATTGGAGTTGTTAGTGTTGAGAGGAGGAGTACCAAAATGATGAAGTGAAGGGTTGTTTGACTATAACTGAGATGAAAGGGCATCCAATTGCAAAGTGACTTGATTCAATTGAGTGTGAACCCCATTAATCTCTCCAAGCATCCCTGAAACATCAGTTTGAACTACAATAAAGTTATCATGCTATACCAAGCCCTTTATGTCAGCCTAAAGTTGAAAAATCAACCGATCTGAAGTTCTAAATTCTATGTCACTGGTAAAAGGAGTCTTAGGAGTTTTTTGTCCCCATTTTCTTCCCCACGTAGAAGGATCGGCCATATACAAACCCTAAAAGGGTTTTCACCTTGAAAAAAGTGTACCAGGAGATGGTACCATTGTGATCACCTCACCAATATGAATCTAACGATTGACTTTGTGTATTAGGGTAAAAACATTTGGCACTAAAAAAGTGTACTAATAAAATATACTATTGTGATCACCTCGTCGAGATGAATCCAATGACTATAATTATTCAAAGCAAAAAAAGTATCTCTCTAGACTTTTTTTTATATTTATTTTTTTTAAAAGCATTTCGAATAATACTGTGCTAATAGAAAAATATAATTCTTCTCGAATTACAAGTTATGTTTTTTCACTCTGACCTCTCTTAGAAGTTTCAACTCACCATATCCAAAAACAATCTATAGAAACTTACCCAAATCGAAGCTCTGATACCACTTGTAATGAAATTACTTAGATGCTTGCATAAAATGATTATATATCACACTGAATGAGCAAATATGGAAGATTACATAACAATAATTGAAAATAGAGCAAAATACTGGATAATATAGCAAAGCCACCTCGAGGGGGAAACCTCCACAATAATACACTAAGAATAGAATACTTAACATGATAATCAAAGACTAACCGCTACCTCCTATATATAGTCTACTTAGCCATGGTTATTCCATAGGCTAACCTAAATAAGAACACAGAGAAATGTAACAAGCATATAAAAGAGACATATAAGCCACAAGTTGGCCACACATATCCCTAGACATGTCAAAGGTTAAGGGTATAACACTTAATTCTAAATGTAAAGTTAATTCTACAGAAAAAGTTTGGAGAAGGAGGTTTGATTGTGTGTGGACTGTCATTGAGCCAAAACAAACACACTTTTTTTCGTGTATTCTTCACCAAGGTATCCTAATTGGTTTTCCCATGATGCACCTTGGGATGGCTCACCTATTTGCTCTATGTGTAACCACCCAAAATATTTAAAACATATTTTTTGGTTTTGTAAACTTCCCAATCTACTTGGTAGTGGATTCACACCCTCCAACCCTTCCATATAAATATGCTTACCTAGATAGTGATTTTAAAGGACTCAAACATGATTCATGCAAAATTTACACAAATCTGGCATATTTTTCATTCTAAAATTCTATTTCAATTATGGAAGAATAGTATTGATGTTACTTTTACCCAAGGTATTTTTTGTGATTATTTTTCCACGACTAATAGGATGAATGTGTTACCTAATATTATGATTTAGATTCAAGTTCAAGCTTAGAAACTTCATTTGTAGCTTACCCACCCTGATTGATCATTAGGGTAATTTCCCCTATACAATTATTAGATTCCTTCCAAACTCTGCCTATTGTCACTCTCCCCCATGGGACCATAGGCATGGGATGTAAGGGAAGACCCAATCACATAGAAGATGTTGTAGTGGTTCTCCCTAGAGACACTTTTCATCTTCAGGAATGGGACTTCAAATTCGTAACCATGGAGATGATGGTGATAGTGGTTGAGATGAAAAAAGCGATGGCACTGGTTGGTATGGCAAAGGTGTTGGTCTTGGTCATTCTAGATGGTTTGCATCATGGTAAGGAAAGTTCCCTCATTTGTGTCTTGTTCTTTCTTTGATGATTCCAAATAATTTTAAGGATAAAGATAAAGAAAAGGAAACAAAGGGTTGGGGTCTTGTATCTGATACTACATACTCTCCATCTAGTGGAGGTTGGGGAGGTTGAGGTAATAATCCCAATGATCCTCTACCTTCTCCTCCTCCATCTTTCATCATTTATCCTATTTCTTAGTGGGATTTGTGTTATGTGACTCATTTTATAGCATTGGTTCTTTGATTTTTCACCCTTTTGTGGTTGAAAATTATTTTAAGTCTTATTAACATGATGTGATTTCTCGACCTTAGTGTATGTGATTCTAAGAGTGTGACTTCTTCCACTCACTTTTTTGTCTGAATATCTAATGTATCATATTGTTTTATCAATATAATTTAAAAAACTTTTTAATAAAAAATAAAAAAATCTAATGGTATTAATGATATATGTATAATTTTTTTGGTCAATGTTGTATTTAGATTTGGATTATTCTATGGTGCCGGTGTGTTTGCCAATTATTGATCTAGATTAGGCTCTATTAGCATGTGTTTATCGTTTTTTCCCATCATGTTCACCATATTCTCTCTCATGTCTTCTTATCCCTCCTCTGCTATTATTTCCATGAATTTTTGGTGTCTTTACAAAAACTTATTGGACATTTTCAAGGCCTAAAAAAAGTATAATGTACTTTACTCAGAGTGTATCTTACTTACCCAGTTTTGGGTGCCCACGGTTATGGATCCTCATTTACTGATTTTTTCTTATTTTGTGTTGTCTCACATGTGAATGGGGTTATAATTTAAATTCAACAAGTATATAAATATATACATACATTGGTACATATAAGACATACCATGAATGAGCACAAACAATCAATGCAAATATTTAGAGAAGACATTCAAGAATTTAATGAAATCTTAAGAGCACATAATATTTATTACTACATTCTAGAATAAATCAAACATTTATTGTATCTTGAAAATTCATAATAATAGATGTTGTATCCCACTTGATTATCTGGCTAATTACACTTTACGTGGAATGTTATCTTCGATATTGAATATCTTTAAGAGACTTGATAAGTAATCAATGCTTAAAACTTTGAGCATAGGCCCTAAAACATATATTTTTATTATCCTTTACAATTTTAATTCCTTTGTTAAACTTTAAAGAAAAGGTCTAATTTTTCACAACACCTACAAAATTTTAAAAGGGTAAACAAGATTATTAGAACGATATATTTAATGATCATAATCATCAAACTAATTTATGCTTTTATGTGAAAAATGTATTGGACAATTCTAGTTACCATAAATGTAGAGTTTTAAGATGATATTCATATTACTACAACTTTTATAAGTTCTTAGTGTTTTTCCCTAAAAACCCTAATTCTAATTTAATATTTTAACAATTATTTTTAAATTAAAAAAATCAAGATAAATTGTTAGTGTAAAGGTGCTTTGTCCTTATAATATAAATTGGCCACCTCATCATGATGTGTAAAACTTGTAAGGTGTTTTCCCTAAAAGATGGTGCTTTTAGGAGACTCAAACATAATTCCTGCAAAATTTACACAAAGCTGGTATATTTTTCATACTAAAATTCTATTTCAATTATGAAAGAATAGAATTGATGTTACTTTAACCCAACCTATTTTTGATGATTATTTTTCCAAAGCTAATAAGATGAATGTGTTACCTAATGTTATGCTTTAGATTCAGGTTTAAGTTGAGAAACTTCATCTGTAGCTTACCCATCCTAATTGGCCGTTGGGGTACTACCCCATATGCAGTTAGTAGAGCCCCTCCAAACTCTTCCTTCAATCAGTCTCCCCCATGTGATTTTAGGCATGGGATGCAAGGGAAGACCCAATCACATAGCAGGTGTTACAGTGTTTCTCCCTAGAGACACTTTTCATCTCTAGACATGGGACCTTAAATTTGTAGCCATGGAGATACTGGTGGTAGTGGTTGAGATGATAAAAGTCATGACACTAGTTGAGATAGAAAAGGTGTTGGTCCTAGTCATTCTAGGTGGTTTGCAACATAGTAAGGGATGTTCCGTCACTTGTCTCTTGTTATTTCTCCAACGAGCCCAGATAATTTTAAGAATAAAGATAAAGGAAAGGAAACAAAGGGTTGGGGTCTTATATCTGATACTACATACTATCCAACTAGTGGAGGTTGGGGAAGTTGGGGTAATAAGCTCAATGATCCTCTGCCTTTTTCTCTTCCATCTTTCATTATTTCTCCTACTGCTTAGTGTGGTGTGTGTTATGTGAGTATTTTTATAGCATTGGTTCTTTGCTTTTTCACCCTTTTGTGGTTGAAAATTATTTCAAATTTTATTAATATGATGATATGATTTCTTGGCTTTTGCTAATGTGACTCTCAAAGTGTGACTTCTTCCACTCATTTTTTTGTATGAATATCTTATATATCATATATATATATATATATATATATAAAATAATGGTATTAATAATATATGTATAAATCTTATTGGTCGATGTTGTATTTAGATTTAAATTATTTTATGGTGCATGTGTGTTTGACGATTATTGATCTAGATTAGGATCTACCGGTATGTGTTTAACTATGTTTATGGTTGTTTCCTATCATGTTCACTATCTTTTCCTCTCTCTCATGTCTTGTTATCTGTCCTTCAATATTATTTCCACGAATTTTTAGTGTATTTCACATAAATTTATTATACATTTTAAGGGCCTAAAAAAGTAAAATGTACTTTGTTCAGAGTGCACCTTACTTACCCAATTTTAGGTGCCTCGCGGTTGTGGATCTTAATTTACCAATGTTTTTCCTATTTTATGTCATCTCACATGCCAATGAGGTTATAATTTAAATTCAAGAAGTATATAAATATGCATGTACATTGGTACATATAAGACATACCATGAATGAGCACTAACAATCTTGATGCAAACATTTAGAGAAAAGACATTTAAGAATTTAATGAAATCTTAAGAGTGCATAATATTTATTACTACATTTTAAAATAAATCAAATATTCATTGTAACTTTGAAAGCCAAAATAGGTAGGCATTGTATCACATTTGACCGTCTGACTAAATTACACTTTACTTGGTAGGATGTCTTTGATATTGAATATTGTTCAAGGGCTTGATAAGTGATCAGTGCTTAAAATTCTGATAACAAACCCTAAAACAAATATTTTTCTTATCCTTTACAAATTTAATTCCTTTGTTAAATTTTGAAGAAGACTAATTTTCTACAACACTTATAAAATTTTAAAAAAGTAAATGAAATTATTAAAACTCTATATTTGATGATCAGAATCATCAAACTAAATTATATTTTTATATAAAAACATGCATTAGATAATTCTAATTACCATAAATGTTAAATATAAAGTTTTAAAATGGTAATCATATTACAATTACTTTTATAGATTCTCATTGTCTTTCTCTAAAAACTCTAATTCTAATATAATATTTTAACAATTATTTTCAAATTATAAAAATCAAAATAAATTGTTAGTGTAAGGTGCTTTGTTGCATGGAAGCCTTCACGTAAGGATCGAATTGTACACAATGATATATTATAGAAGATTGATATTATAATGTGAGTTTGGAGGGGAAGGGAGGGAAAAATATATTTTAAATAAAAAACATATAATTAAAGAAAAATATATTTTTTAATACAAATTTAATGGTATTAATGATATATGGATGAATATTGTTAATAAGTATTGTATTTATAATTATAATTTTTTATATATTTATCGTTTTAAATAGATTTGTTGTTTGGATGATTTTTTATTGTTATGATGGTTATGTTTACGTTTATGTTGTATTTATTTAATAATAATAATATTGAGTATTTTATTTTTTAGAAAATTGTTAATATAATAATGTTTTTATGGGATTCATATTAATTGACCCTTTTTTATTATGGTAAGGGGCTCGTCAATACATATTTATGAAATCTTAAATCATATTTATAAAAATATTAACTTTTTTATGGGATTCAGAGATGTTAACTCTCTTTAATTATTAGAATGGTCATTTCATTGAATATATATAATAATAAATGGTTTATAGATATATTGTTTTATATCATATTAAATATTTTCACATTTAAATCAATGCTATTTTAATTAATTACGATCACAACTCAAAATTTATTATAAAATCGAAAAAATCTCCTTGATACCTATTACAACCATTTTGACCAATCAAATTTAAAAGAACATAACATTTAATAATCAAAGGAAATAAATTTATAAGCTACTCAAACTCTCCCTATCTTATAACACTAACACCATTGACTCATGTATGCCAATAGATTTGAATTCACCATAATACTCTTTTTCATATTTGTATTGTCTTGTTTTAAGCTTTCATAAAATCATATATTGCATGTATTGTGGGTATTTCTTTTATGGTAGTTACAATAATTTTGGACAATATACAATCTTTTAATATTCATTATGCCAACAAGACTCACAAAGGGGCAAGATGTATTGAGAACTGCTTTACCAATTTTAAGGAGAAATGGTTTACTATGCCTAAGTGAGAGTGACAACTATATTCATAGACTTTATCATTTTGGATATTAAAAGATCAATTAGTGAGTTCTTGATAAGTCTAGATCCATATTATGTGGACATTAACTTTGTTGAACAAGCTATAAGGTGAGGGAAAATTAATGTGTTCTTCATTATTGAGATATATTTGATTTACATATTTTTACACATCTAATTTTAGTTCAATTCAGGTTTTCTTTGTTAGGGTATGGAGCTAAAAGCTTCACCCATGAGCGAGTGCAGGAGTTGTAGGCATTACACAGTCACCGGCATCGATCAGGAGCGACCGACGTCGGTCAGGAGCAGACCAGGATCGGCCGACATCGGCAAGTTCAAGTAGGCAGGAACCGATGTCAGTTACCTGTGGCATCCAAAATTCTATTTTCGTGCGTAAACAGAATGTTTGCATGTTAAGGAACGAACTGTTGGTTGTTAAGTCCACGTTTCTAATTTGAGTGGGACTGTAATTAGAGCCCTTGTTTTAGAGGTGCATCTATCAGTTGTAAGTGCATGCTCATGAGTCTCTATAGTTATATAATAGAGATAGATCTCCATAGTTCATTGGACAATAAGACAATACTGTAGAAGTAGAATACAGATTGTATATGTGAATCAATCTAGATTGTGGAGTTGATTGTAATTGAGAGAGAGGACTCTTGAGGGAAAGAGATCTAAGAAGAGATCTATACATCTGAGAGAGGTGTGGAAGAAAGAATTTTCTTCAATTGTAATTCCTTCTATAAAGAGTTGAATACAAGTTTTCAAGGTGGTTTCTTTTATCTCTTATTTCTTGTTAATTCTGATTCTAGTTACTTATCTATCTGATATAATTCCGTGTTTATTGCTTTCATATAGTAATCATATTGTTGATTGATCCCCAACAAGTGGTATCAGAGCCAGGCTGACTAACAGGTGTTTCAGATCTGGTTAGTGTGTATTGATTATAGGTTACTCACAGGGATTTCTGTTTGAGTGGGAGAAGCAATGGCAGAAGAAAGTAAACTCAAAATGGAGAAGTTTAATGGCAAGAACTATCAATTATGGAGAATGCAGATAGAAGATTATCTGTATCAAAAAGATCTATACTTACCGTTAGGAGGGACTGCAAAGCAGCCCAAAGACATGGATGATGAAGAATGGGAAGTTCTTGATAGAAAGGCTCTTGGATCAATAAGATTGAGTCTAGCATCTACTGTGATATCTAATTTATCACAGGCAAAGTCTACGGTAGAGTTAATGACTACTTTAGCAAATTTATATGAAAAACCCTCAGCTTCTAATAAGGTATATCTTATGAAGCAGCTATTTAATTTACAGATGCAGGAAGGTAGTTTTGTATCTAATCATTTAAATGATTTCCATGGAATTGTAAATCAATTACATTCAGTCAAAATAGTATTTGATGATGAAATTAAAGCTCTATTAATCTTATGTTCTTTACTTGAAAGCTGGCATAGCTTGGTAATGGCAGTTAGTAATACTGCTTCTGCTTCAAATATTTTAAAAGTAGATGATGTGGTTAGTGTAATCTTGAATGAAGAAATTCGCAGGAAAAGCACAGAAGAGACATCAGGGAACACTTTAAGTTTTGAGAGCAGGGGAAGACAAAAAGAGAAGAGCAAGAAAGAGAGATCAAGATCTAAATCAAAGATGAACCATAGATCTAAATCCAGAAATGGCAGGAAGCCACAATGCTGGAATTGTGGAAAGATTGGGCACATAAGCAAAGATTGTTGGTCAAAGCCTAAAGAGGATAGACAGCATGAAGATAAAGAAGAAGCAAAGGTGGCAGGTATTGTTGCACAAGATGCTCTTATATTCTCTTTGCATACTAATATAGAATCTTGGGTTTTAGATTTTGGTGCATCTTTCCATGCAACCCCTAATAGAGAATATTTCAGTGACTATGTCCATGGAGATTTTGGAATAGTTTACTTAGGGAATGATGAGCCTTGTAAGATTATTGGCAAAGGTAAAGTGCAGTTGAAAATGCAGAATGGCAACACATGGGTGTTGAGAGACGTCATGCATGTTCCCAGCTTGAAGAGAAATTTGATTTCTGTAGGAAAGTTAGGGGATGAGGGTTGTACAGTAACTCTCACAACTGAATCTTGGAAGGTTTCCAAGGGTGCACTTGTATTGGCCAGAGGTAAGAGAGTAGGTACTCTCTATTTATGTAATTGTATTACTGACAATTCTCCTTCTGTATTATTTACTTCAGATGTAGATGCAAAATTGTGGCATCAAAGGCTTGGCCACATGAGTGAGAAGGGAATGACAATTCTTAAGTCAAAAGGTATGTTTCCAGATTTAAAAAGCATAGATCTAGATTTTTGTGAAGACTGCATTTTTGAAAAATAGAAGAGAGTGAGTTTTCTCAAGACTGGGTCAACAAAGAAGAAGCACAAATTGCAGCTTGTTCACACAGACGTGTGGGGACCAGCCCAAGTTGCTTTTATTGGAGAATCACACTACTATGTTTCCTTCACAGATGATGCTACAAGAAAGGTATGGATCTATTGTATTAAGAAGAAATCTGATGTTTTTGACACATTTAAGATTTGGAAAGCTATGGTTGAGAATGAAATAGGCAAGAGATTGAAGTGCCTGAGATCTGACAATGGTGGTGAGTTTTGTAGCCACAAGTTCAATTGGTATTGTTATATGCATGGGATTCGCAGGCAAAGGACTGTTCCAAGAACACCTCAGCAAAATGGAGTTGCTGAAAGGATGAACTGAACAATCATGGAGCATGCAAGGTGTATGAGATTGCATGTTGGATTGCCCTTAGAGTTTTGGGCAGAAGCTGTGGATACTACAGTGTACATGATTAACAGAGGACCCTCTATAGCACTGGATGGTGAAATTCCAAAAGAGGCATGGACAGGTAAAAAGGTAGATCTATCATTTCTCAAAGTTTTTGGTTGTGAAGCCTTTGTGCACATTGATAAGGAAAATAGAAAGAAGCTGGATGCTAAGTCTATGAGGTGCACATTTATTGGCTATGGCTCTGATGAGTTCGGTTTTAGATTTTGGAATCTAGGAACTACCAAGATAATTAGGAGCCGTGATGTTGTTTTCAATGAAAAAGTGATGTATAGTGATCAGCTGAAGAAGCTAAATCAATCTGAGCAGAGCAATGGAGAATTGGACGAGGTGACGGTCTAAAATGAGCTCACGGGCAGAAATAATCACAGATAGGAAAACACAGAGACCGACGTCGGTCAGATAGGAACCGATGTCGGCCGTACAAGGACCGATGACGACCGTACAGGAACTGACGTCGGCCAGGAAGGAACCAACGTCGGTTAGGCAGAACCGACGATAGTCAGTTACAGGCCTGGAAGTGATCGAGGTCGGTCACTGTCAGAGAATTTGGGCAGACAGCGTGTTGTGGATGAATCTCAGTTGCCCAATAGGAGGTCAGAAAGGGTAAGTAAACCTCCAATTCGATATTCCCCTTTGTTATTCTATTTATTGCTTATTAATGGTGGAGAACAAGAGAGTTTTGATGAAGCAATACAGGTGGAATCCAAGAGTCAGTGGGAGCTAGGCATGAGTGAGGAGATTGATTCCTTGAGAGAGAACCAAACATGGGATTTGGTTGAGTTGCTAGCAGGAAAGAAGACACTGAAGAACAGATGGATCTACAGGTTGAAAGAAGGTGAGAATGGATAGTTGAGATATAAGGCCAGGTTAGTAGTGAAAGGATTTGCACAGAAACTAGGTATTGACTTTGGTGAGATTTTTTCCCCTATTGTTAAAATGACTTCTATACGGACTGTACTGTCTTTAGTTGTTATTGAGGATTTGCATCTTGAGCAACTTGATGTTAAGACATCGTTTCTTCATGGAGATTTGGATGAAGAAATATATATGGATCAGACGGAAGGATATGAGGTCAAAGGTAAGGAGAAGCTAGTGTGCAGATTGAAAAAAAGCTTGTATGGCCTCAAGCAAGCTCCAAGGCAATGTTATCTGAGATTTGTCAGGTTTATGACTGAGCATGGCTATAGTAGATGTCAATCTGACCATTGTGTGTGTTTCAAGAGATTGGATAATGGTAGATATATTATTCTATTGTTGTATGTAGATGATATGCTAGTTGCAAGATCACACATGCAGGATATCTCTGAGCTTAAGGTGAAATTAGCTCACATGTTTGCCATGAAGGATTTGGGAGCAACAAAGAAAATCCTTGGCATGAATATTAAGAGAGACAGGAAAAATCACAGGTTGATTTTGTCTCAAGAGGATTATGTGAACAAGGTGTTGAAACAGTACAATATGCAGGATGCAAAACCGATAAGCACACCTATGGCTAGACATTTCAAGTTGAGTAAAGAACAGTGTCCGAATTCACATGATGAGGTAGAGTACATGAGAAAAGTTCCATATGCTTCCGCAGTAGGAAGTTTAATGTATGCAATGGTTTGTACTAGGCCTGATATTGCCCAAGCAGTGGGAGTTGTAAGTAAGTATATGGCCAATCCAGGAAAGGAAAACTAGAAAGCAGTTCAGTGGATCCTTAGATATCTAAAAGGAACCAGCAGTAGGCATTTGTGCTATGGAGGTTCAAATACTTCTCTACATGGTTATGTAGATTCAGATATGGCAGGTGATTTGGATGGCAGGAGAAGCACCACAGGATATGTTTTCACTGTAGGTGGAACGGCGGTTAGCTGGATATCAAAGTTGTAGAAGGTTGTTGCCTTGTCAACTATAGAAGCAGAATATATTACAGTCACAGAGGCTAGCAAAGAGATGATATGGATGACATGGTTCATGGAAGAGCTTGAAAAGGAGCAAGAGAGTTGTAGACTATATAGTGATAGTCAGAGTGCAATTCATTTGGCTAAGAATTCGGCCTTTCATTCAAGAACAAAGCACATACAGCTTAGGTACCACTTCATTAGACAGGTATTGGAGGATGGTGAGTTGAAGCTGGAGAAGATCCACACAGATAAGAATCCTGCGGATATGTTAACCAAGCCGGTTACAAAGGAGAAGTTGAATCTTCATTCAAAATTCGTTGGTCTTCATGATTGAGTTGAAGATGGAGGAGCTAGAAGATGTTGTTGTATAGGTACTGGTGCAGCTATTTATCTCCAAGTGGGATATTTTTAGGGTATGGAGCTAAAAGCTTCACCCATGAGCGAGTGCAGGAGTTGTAGGCATTACACAGTCACCGGCGTCGGTCAGGAGCGACCGACGTCGATCAGGAGCAGACTAGGATCGGTTGACATCGGCAGGTTCAAGCAGGTAGGAACCAATGTCGATTACCTGTGGTGTCCAAAATTCTATTTTCATGCGTAAACAGAATGTTTGCATGTTAAGGAACGAACTGTTGGTTGTTAAGTCCACATTTCTAATTTGAGTAGAACTGTAATTAGAGCCCTTGTTTTAGAGGTGCATCTATCAATTGTAAGTGCATGCTCATGAGTCTCTATAGTTATATAATAGAGATATATCTTCATAGTTCATTGGATAATAAGATAATACTGTAGAAGTAGAATACAAATTGTATATGTGAATCAATCCAGATTGTGGAGTTGATTGTAATTGAGAGAGAGGACTCTTGAGGGAAAGAGATCTAAGAAGAGATCTATACATCTGAGAGAGGTGTGGAAGAAAGAAGTTTCTTCAATTGTAATTCCTTCTGTAAAGAGTTGAATACAAGTTTTCAGGGTGGTTTCTTGTATCTCTTGTTTCTTGTTAATTCTGATTCTAGTTACTTATCTATCTGATATAATTTCGTGTTTATTGCTTTCATATAGTAATCATATTTTTGATTGATCCCCAACATTCTTTGTGTCTTTATCATGTTTTTGGGCATTTGGCTCATTTTTGTACATTTGACTCTTTTGGGTACACTTTCCCTTCACATTGGACCTTTCATAGTCTTTCCTCTTCTACATTTCTACATGAACACCTCAAATATGTTAGTTTTTTGCATGAGGAACCATCTAGTTATCCTCAAACCAACATGATCATAATCGATAGTCACTAATTATAGTTCGACCATAATCAACAGTGACCGATTTTGGTCACATTATTTATGGATCAATTGCACCATGTGTGGAATTATCATGTCCTGATTATCATTTCTCACTATCTTCCATGGTCTTCCTATGCACAAATGTGTCTAAACTTAAATTTAAAAGAGCATATATATAGAAATATAGCCCAAACCATATCAATCAAGTGTCATCAAGTAATCCATCTAGGATCTCATTCATTGAGCTACACATCAAGTATATGTATTGCACATTTGTTAAAGAACATGTACATTAATCATATTTCGCCCTCATAATCTATCATATTCTTGTGCCTACACACTTGTACCAAAATAAGGTTGCATTATAGAGCATATAGTTGCATTTGATTATCTTGGGAGAGGAGATGAAGTCATTTCTCTCATTTAGGTTGGGAACAAGTTTACAAACACTAAAACTACATAAAGCCCTAATTCTAAGCCTATGGGATATGTAGTTGCAACCTTTATGGAGGCTTAGTTCATTAATCTTGCACATTTTCTATATTCTTGTGATATCATGTCGACTTAGGATTATATCAAGGAGAAGTTGTTCTGAGATATGTGAGCATCAAAAGATTTTTCTTAACAAGATTTTTGTGTGTTAGTTTTTGATGAAACATTCTAGAAAGTTTCAGACCCCTAAGATCACTAGAGCCATAATTGTAATAGTTTTCAATAATCTGAAGAAACTAATCTTAATCAATTGTATAATTGAATATATCCATAATCAACAATGTTCAATTATGGTCATCATGCGGAAACATAATTTACTTTTAGTATATCAATTTACACAGTGTCAAAACTTTTCCACCATTAAAAGTCATTTCCAAAACTTAAGTGTGTTTTAATTATTTATCTTTTTCCTTTTTTCATTATTATTCATCATTTATCATATAAGTTACTTTTAGCTCCACCCTTCGAGCCCATAAATATCTTCTTTATAATATTTTGTACTATATTCTATATGATTTGCCATGTGCCTTCATTTTACCTAATTGGCCTAGTATTTTAAACTCTTGTATTCCATTTTTGTTAAATATTTTTGTGAACCCTTCTAATTTATATCAACCTTAGGGTTTCATGTTCTCTTCCACATGATTTTTTGTTGTGGTTGTTTCATATTTGATTTATCTAGGGGTTTTCTTTATTATTGCAATATTGATAACTATAGTTTCTTTCATGCTTTCCATGTTTACATCTTACGTTAATTAGGAAAGTAAGATATTTAAATCCCAACATGTGAAGTAGTTCAAACATTTATTAAAGCTTTGAAAATAATAATATATAGGCATTGTGTCATATTGGACCATCTGGGTAAATTATACTTTACTTGACATGTTTTCTTCAATATCGTATAGTGTTGAAGGCCCTGATAAGTAATCGGTGTTTAAAAATATTAAGCATAGAGTCCAAAACAAAGAATTTTCTTATTCTTTACATGTTTAGTTACCTTGTTAGGGTTTGAAGAAGAATACTAATTTAGCACAAACTTACGTGAAAATTCTAAAAGACAAATCAAGTTATTGGACCCCTCTACATAATGATCACAATTGTCAAATTAAATTATATTTGTTTACAATAATGTGCAATGCACAATTATAATTATCATAAATTCAAATGTATAATTCTAAAAAAGTGCTTAGGTTAATATATATATTTTTTATTCTTATTATCTTACATTAAAATCTTAATTTAGATTTAACATTATAACTATTATTTTTAAATTATATAAAAATCAAAATACATCTATAAACTTTTATAAAATAAATTAATAATTAAATATAATTTTATTAGATATATTTAATTAAATTTGATTAAACCATGTTAAAAAATAGACATGACAAAATTTATTCTTGATCATTTATTCGTTTTACACTTTTAAAAAAATAATGTTAATAAATAAATGTGACAAAATTTATTGTTGACTCATTTATTCATGTTACACTTTAAAAATAAAGTGAATGTCCAAATTGTAAATGTGTTTTATCATGATAAGATAAATTGGCCATCTAAACATGTTTTTTTTACTTATTAGTTATAATATAATATAGATATGTATTCCTTTCGAAAAGGAACTATGTTGTTTCATACATGTGCTTAAATTAAATTTTAAAGAATACTTTTTTAAGTTTGATCAGATATATTAAAGCCTTTACGTTAAGAAAAAATATTAGTTTTTAAATCCTTCTCATTATGATGGCTCTTGTCATAATCGAAGGTTCTTTCTTGGCTAAAAATATATGCATTAGTTTATCTTTTAATGATTATAATATATGGTGGTCTTTCATCGTGACCAATATTAATGTTTTGTTGGTTGAATTATTTAGAATCAAATTTTTACGATTTTTTAGGAAAAGTATTCATATTATTTGAGATTTGGTTTTTGCTAAGGATTGGGCTCTTAAATCGAATTTGAAAACAAAATATCACTTGAATAATGTGGACTTACTTATTATTCTTCATATTCACGAGCTTTATCTTGATGTTATGTTTTACATGTTGGGCTTGTAACCGCCCCGTTCATGGTGGAAGCACTAGAGGTATAATTGTGACACCCATTTTTAAAACTATTCCTCATGACTTCTCTATCAAATCACGAACCCCTTATCTCTTGCTCTTTATAAGCTTATTTCTCCCCTAGGATGTGGCTCGCTAAGTTTTACTGAATCTAGAAAGCTTATTTATAGCCCAAGCTCACCCATTTATTTTGGTGTTGTTAGTGTGGTGCTTTTTCCCACTAGGTTTTGCCTACATGGTCATATGGTCATTCTAAGCTTCCTTAGGTTAGTTATAAAGGGTCCATAAGATATTTATCTTTTATTGTAATTATTTAATTAGAAAAATTGAAGGCTTATTTATGTTTACCTAATTTTCTCTATATGTACCCCACTTTTCCTTTTTGGAAGGTTAATGAAGAATTGAATCATATCATTTTGGATTTCATAGCCTATTACAAATATCGTGTGTTTTCTAGAGATATCACATTGCCGCATAGGATTCAACTTGATTGCACAAAAATTGTTCTGAGATCTTGGTAAACTCTTTCATGGTACCATAGTCTTCCTGACAACGTCATGCATCAGACTACCTGGTAAGATCCTCCATGCATTCACCTTGATAATTTTTCTTTTGTCTTGGCCGCCATTTTCAACCTTAGAGGCATTTTCTTAATCTACCACAAAACTCATGTCAAAAGGCCTTTGATGTAAAATCCATTTGCATATTATTTTTTTGGTTTTTGAGATCTAAAATGGGTTATTCTTAGTTATTCGAGAAACTTCATAGATTTTACAGAAAATTCATTTCTTTCATCTAGTTGGACATCTATATGGACGAAGTAATACAGCCTACAAAACCTAATTTACTTTCCGTAGATCATATTGGGTTCTTGAACTCCTTCAACTTCTCAAAACGCAATTACTTAGAAGTAATCAGATTTTTGAAGGGCAATTACTTGATTCCAGACCAAATCGGGCTTTCAGAGTGCTTCAACTTCTCCAACGTAATTACTTATAAGTAATCAAGTTTCTCAAGGGTGACTACTTGAAGTAATCATGTTTCTTCGATGTGACAACTTGCTAGTAGACTAATTCAAGCTTTTGGGGCAGTCTTACTTCTCCAAAAACCTGATCAAAACTGGTTAGACCCATTCAGGGTTGTGGAGGTTGACTAATTATTACTCATTACGTGTTTTATAAGTAATAAGTCATGTAAGTTGAAGAACCCAAAATGCACTGAGGAAGACTAATCTGGGTTTTTCAAAGGTGAATACTCATTACTCATTTAATTTATAAGTAAAGTAGTTCGAAGAACTGGAAATACACTGAGGAGAAGTAATCGAGTTTTTTAGGGTCAACTACTTATAACTTTTTATAAGTAAAGCAGTTGCAAGAACCCAAAGTAGTGTAGTTGGAAGAACCCAAAGTTAAGCAGTTGAAAGACCCTGAATTACACTAGGATACCCATTCGGGTTTTCAAAGAGCTTATACTCATTACTTTTTATAAGTAATGCAGTTGTAAGAACCCGAAGTCAAGCAACTGCACAAACCCACGTGATGTTTAAAGAGGTGTCAAATTTGAGGTGAAAGGTAATAAAGAAATAGAGGTAAGTTGTTTCTTTTTTTGGATTTTTGGATGAAAGTCTGAAAAAAAAATTCCACTTTTAAAAAGGGTCCACGAATATATGGGAGTAAGAACCAGTAAGTGCTATAACTTTCAATCTGTAGCTCCATTTTGGGTGCCTTTTTTTTTTAAAGTGCATATTTTCTTAAGCTCTATGTATTGGTGACATTGTTTTAGAACTTTTTTAACATCCATTTTTTACATGGTGTAATAGCTTAAAACTCTCTTCAAAACTTTGTACCTTTCCTCTTAGATGCATTATCGACAGTGACTGATGTCCCTCTCATACTTTCTCACACTGATTGCTCATAGACGTATTCTTGGCTATGCTCGACATCTAAGACTGAGTGTGTGTGCCTTGTAACTTCAAGGGGGATATTCTTGATAGTTTAGAGTGTACTTGTACTATGTGCTTTTTGTTCTTTGCTTCATTTTAATTTTGTAATTTATCTCATTCTAATTTGCACTAATGGATCTAAACATTGAACCAGTCACACCGTTTAACTATCTAGAATGGAAGTCTAAAATAGAACTCACTTTGAGAGGTAAAGGACTCTATCAGGTTACTATGGGTGAGAAAACTGAGCCATCTTTAGATGCAAAAAAGGTTAAGTGGCACAATATATGTGATGAGGCCTATGGGTTTTTATGCCTATCAATGTCTCTCAACCTTTTGTTTCATGTTGAATATGCAAAAAGTCTAAACAAAGTCTGGACAATCTTAGACAAGCTTTTTGGAGTACAAGACATCATGAGGGGTCATGCACTAGAGAATGAGCTCATCACATTGATCCCAGGTGACTATGACACCCTACAAGACTTATTTACAAATTTCAAATCACTGAGACTGTAGTTGAAGCAATGTGGTATTAAGAAAATAGATGACTAGTTGATTCTATTCGTACTTACAAAACTGGGTCACGACTATTCAGTTTTCGTCTCTATATTTCATGCTACCAAATGTGCACTTGGATCCACTTGGAAAATGCCATCATTTGATGAGTTTGTTGCCAATCTGACTCGGGAGCAAGATAAGTTGGTTCAAATGGGTGCACTAAAGTCTTTTAAAATGCATGCCTTGATTGTCAATCAAGACAAGAAGAAGCCTTCAAGCAGTGGTAAACAAGAGAAGAAATAATCTGAACTAGATCATGAGCATAAGAAGAAACATAAATCATATGTCAAGCCTAAGGCATCGTCAAATAAGTCCTCTTCAAGTGGGAAACCTAAGAAGGAGAAACTCAAATGTAATTTTAAAAAAAAACTTGAGCATGATGAATCTCAGTGCATGAAAAATAAGATTGACACCTTGACTAAGATGCTTGAGAAGAACAACATCAGTATTCTTGATTCTTCATCTCAAAATACATCAGCACAAGATTCTGCAAAGGGTAAAGACAACAAAAAGGGTAGAAACAAGGGTAAGGCACTCGTTGTCATAGCTTTTTAGCCTTCAACTTGGGTTATTGACTTAGGTGTTTCCTATCACATGGCCTCCTTAGAGGATCTATTTTTAGAAATAGAGCCATGTTTTGTGCCTTCAATTCTCATGGGTGATGACACTTCGACAGAAGTTAGTGGTAAAGGATCGATAGAAGTAAGTGACGGGACCTTCAATGATGTTATGTGTGTTCCTTCAATATCTACCAATCTTTTGTCAGTATATCAAATCACTCACATAGGTGCAAGGAAGTGAGTTGAGTTCACATTTGATTCAGTGGTTATCAAGGAGCTACATAATGACACTATAGTGGCTTATGGGAAGGCCAACCATCAGTCTAGGCTGCTTACCTTCTCACAATTTGCCTCAAATCAGCCCTCATATGCATTACTTACTCATTCAAATGGAGTAAGCAAACTATGGCATGAACGGTTTGGCCATTTAAACTACCATTACCTAGAGTAACTCAGTCTTGAGGACATGGTTTTAGGGTTGCCTAAATTCAAATTCTCAGATGGCCTATGCAATGGCTGCATTCTTGATAAGCATCCAAAAGAGAAATATGACAAGGGCAAAGCAAGGAGAGATGAACAAAAGCTAGAGATAGTCCATAGTGACTTAGCAAGTCCATTTCAAAAACCTTCATTCAATAGGATAAGATACATGCTCAGATTCATTGATGACTTTTCAAAGTACACCTAGGTATTTTTTCTCAAAAATAAGTCTAAGGTCTTTGATCACTTTAAGGAATTCAAGGCACTTGTGGAGAAGCAGTCAAAATGTTCCATTAAAATATTAAGGACCGACAATGGAAAAAGGAGTATGTCAACAACAAGTTTGAGCAGTTTTGCACATTAGAGGGGATTCAGATGCAACACATAGTTGTATACAGTCCTCAATAGATTGGTGTGGCCAAACACAAGAATCATACCTTGAAGGAAATAGCAAACTACATGCTTCAATCAAAGTCTCTTGCCCCTCAGTATTAGGCTGAAGTAAATAACTATGCATGCTACATTTAGAACCAAGTTCCACACAAAGCCTTAAAGGGAATCACACCTTTTGAAGCTTGGGATGGTCACAAGCCCGTAGTAGATCACTTTTGAGTGTTTGGATCACTAGCAATGGCCTAGATTCCTAAGAAGAAATGCAAGGCAATGGACTCTCAGAGTCAGTATTGCATCTTTGTGGGGTATGCAAAGGGTGTTAAGGGATATAGGCTTCTCCATCCTAAAAATCATGAGTTGTTCATTGAAAGGAGTGTCAAGTTTTTTGAGGGCCCACTTGAACACAATCCTAGCACTCCAAACTCTTCAAAAGTCTCATTGGACATCGATTCCACTTCAAACAGTGACATAGATCCACCTCAAGATCCTCTTGATGATGAGGATGACTCTTCTTCTTCTTCAACTTCAAGTGATGAGAGCAGTGATGAATATTCTCCTCATACATCTCACACTCACACTATAGATGATGAGGACTCACCTTTTGATTCTCCAATCTCATACAATTCTAGTTTGATTTGGGCTAGACAGACACTTCAAAGTGTTGGAGGATGGGTTGGAAATCCATCAGATACAAGGTAGACAAGATCACAATTTCAAGGGAAATCACATGCCTACTTGGCCATTGTCTCAGATCGATAAACCTTTCATGAGGCATCTAGCATTCCAGAATGAGATTCTACTATGCAAGAAGAGAACAATTTCCTAATCAGGAACAAAGCATGGGACTTGGTCCCTCTTTCAAAAGGAAGAAAATTGGTTCGTTGCAAATGGGTTTATCAGACCAAGTATGGTGAAGATTGGTTAGTTGATAAGTACAAAGATCATCTAGTTATAAAGGGGTTTTCTCAGGTGCCTAAGATAGACTACACTGAGACATTTGTTCCTGTAGCCAAGATGATGTCTATAAGACTCACTCTAGCCATAACATCTGAACATCGGTGAGATGTTCACCAAATGGACGTAAAGAGTGCTTTTCTACATGGTGACCTCAAAGAAGAGATATATATGGAGCAACCATAGGGCTTTGAGGAAGATACCTCCTTAGTCTACAGACTCAAAAAATCTATCTATGAAATCAAACTGGCCCCTCAGGCATGGTATGCTAAGATGGAATTCTTTCTTCTCATAGTCGAGTTCACCAGATGCCACTCAGATCTGAATGTGTACATCTTGTGATATGATGATTCTATATTGATCCTAGTTCTCTATATGGATTACTGATTGATTACAGGGAGCTCATGATCATCCATTTCAATAGTGAAAACTACACTTTCTCACAAATTTTCAATGACAGACATGGGATTACTGCATTACTTTCTCAAGATTGAAATCATTCAATCATATTCCAAGATAACTTTATCACAATCCAAACATTCTCTTGATTTGCTTATAAGGTTTAACATGGTTGATTGTAAGCTAGCTCCTACTCCTTTCTTTTTTGGTGTGAAGCTTGAGGCTGATTGTCCTACACCACTCATAGATGCAATTCTGTATCGACAACTCGTGGGTAGTCTTATCTATTTCACACACACTAGACCTGACATATCCTATGCAGTTGGGTTGGTCTCCCAATTTATGTAAGAGCCACATGAGTTGCATTGGAAAACAACAAAGTGGATTCTTCACTACATTCAAGGTTCATATAACTATGGGATACACTAAAAAGTAGGAACAAAGGTTGATTTGATTGGATACACAGATTCAGATTGGGTTGGAGATTTTTAGAGTCAAAAATCCACTTTAGGCTATAGTTTCTCACTTGGTTTGGGTCCAATAAGTTAGTCAAGTAAGAAACAACATGCAATTGCTTTATCATCCACAAAGGCAGAATAGAGAGGGGCTTTCAATGCCACCACTAAAGTAATATGGCTTCAAGGAATTCTCACTGAGTTTGGTGTCCAGTTTCATAAGCCAACAATCATCTACTATGACAACCAAAGCACTATTCAGATTTGTAGGAATATGGTTCTCCATCAAAGGACCAAGCACATAGAGATTCACATGCATTTCATCAGGGAGCATATCAATGATCAAGTCATTGATCTTTGATACTATCTAACATTAGAGTAGATTGCAGATATTCTGACCAAGCCTTTCACAAAGAGTAAATTTGTTCATCTGCGAGCTCTCATTAGGGTTAGGGCTACTCCACCTTCTTCTTCCTCCTATGGAGGTTCATCACTATGTACTTGGGTACCTCATCAAGCTTTCAATGCCAGGACCCAATTCTCATCTCACCTAAACTACGCTTACGAGGGGGGGTGTTAGTGTAGTGCTTTTTCCTACTGGGTTTTGTCTACACGATTGTATGGCCATTTTAAGCTTCCTTATGTTAGTTATAAAGGGTCCATAAGATAATTATCTTTTATTGTAATTACTTAATTAGGAAAATAAGAGTCTTCCTTATGTTGCCCTAATTTTCTCTATATGTACCCCACTTTTCCTTTTTGGAAGGTTAATGAAAAATTGAATCGTATCATTTTGGATTTCATAGCTTATTGAAAATATCATGTATTTTTTGGAGATATCACACTGCCGCACAAGATTCAACTTGATTGCATGAAAACTGTTTAGAGATCTTGGCAAACTCTTTCAAGTGTTTGGTCTATCAAGGCCTTCTGCTCGGGAAGTGACTCTCCCATATAGAAGTTACTCAACCCAAGTGCCTTGGTTGTAAGCACCCCTAATCTTTCAAACATATCTTCTGATTTTCCCTAGAGCTTAGTCTGCATTATAATAGATCTATAGCCTCTTTTAACCTTATCACCCTTAGCCTTTTTGTTGACATTTTGATCTACTTGGGAATTCTGCCAATTGGCTTACTATTATTACCTTTTTGTGAAAAAAAATCAGAGTTATGATTCTTTTCCAATTATGGAAGGCAGAAATAATGTTATATTCAACAATGATGAATGTTTATGTCATTTTTCCATTAACAATAAGGTTTTTGTTATATATTTAGCATGCATACAAATTAAAGCCGAAACGGATAAGGTTTATATGGAGATCCACCATCTACAGGAGTTGTTAGATCATTGGGAGAGTGCCCTGTACATAGTGAGCCGCATGGCACTTAATGGGTTGCCCTGGGTTTTATCGGCACCACCTCCAAAGAAGCATAAAAGCTAGTTGTGCATTTATAACTATTTCTCCCCTTTTTTTCATCAAGGGGATGAATGTTGCCACCATCACATGGAAAATTTGATATAACTCCCTTTTGGAGGGGTTCTCTTGCTAGCACTGCTACTCAGACTCAACTCAGTGCTGGATGGGCGAATGATATGACTCTGGACCCCCTGGATAATTGGCTAGGACTGGATCCTCCTACTGTAGAGCCTTCTGATTGGACTAGTCTGCTACCCATGGATGATCCCCTTCCTCCTCCCTCAGGGGTTGTGGCTTGTGCTTAAGTTCTCTTTTAGTATTTTGCTGATGTAATGTGATTTTGAATGTCATGTTTTGTCCAACATTTTTTTGGTTCTTGTTTTTTATTGTCATACTTTGATACAATATTTTGTCTTGAGATGAAAAGTGTGACCCATATATACCAACCGACTACTTTATTATATAACCTTTTATATTTTATTATTGTATATGATAAAAACATCATAAAATATTTCAACAATAAAATATCATAAAAATCAAAATATATTTATAAACGCTTGTAAAATAAATTAATAATTAAATATAATTTTATTGGATATATTTGATTATACTTGATTACCATTCATTTTACACTTTAAAAAAATATATATGTGAAGTGTAATTATGCTTTGTCATGATAAAATACACTGCCATCTAAGCATGCTTTTTATACCTTATTATCTATAACATAACATAAAATTTTATTCCTTTTGAAAACAAGATGTGTCATTCCATACATGTGCTTAAATCAAATTTCATTGAACAATTTTAAAATCTGACTAGATGCATCCAATCATATTCCAACCCTTATGTTCGCCATGTTGTATTTTATGTTACATAATCCTTCTATGACATGTTATGGAAGATCCATATTATAATGGAGGGAGAAGTCCGACAAGGGCGTGGAGTGCCAAGTCCCTACAAGAGGAGAGAGAAATAATCTTTGCATAAGTATTTTAGAGATCAAGTCCACTGTAGAAGCCCATAAAACCGTCATTTTTTAGAAATTTAGCTTAGTCGTTTTAATCAATATTTTTTCAGTTGCATTAGCTAGAAACAACATCTTTCGCAAAGGTCTTTTAAGAGCAGGTGAATAATTTAGAAAAAAAGGCAATCAAACAAAATATTTATAGTTTTTGTCTATTGCTAAACAATATAGGTGTCCTCCAAGATACAATTTTAACTCTTAAATTTTTCTGGATAAATCTAAGCATCATCATTATTAATTGAATCAGCTACAGTCTATTCTGATCTGTCTTTGATTGCCTACCTTAACACCAACTTGACCCAACTTTTTCATGGCTTCTATGAAGGCTGCATTGAATGCAGAGGGATTGTTTGCAAAGTGGTTGACTGTGTTTTTTGAGCATGTGTCTGTGAATAGCACCTGATCAGAAGTGAAAAGGCCATTTCCATTCTGAAGATTTTGGTAGTAAATATTATCGAATGTACGAGGAGTTGTGAGGTCCATGTTAATGGCAACGCTGGGATCCACGTTATTGGGACAAAAGCCATGTAGTTGGCTCGCATATGCTCTGTTCGGAGTGGGAAGTTAATTAAAAAGTCTATTAGTTCATTAATAAATATGCTTCTTTCTATTTATGGCAGGGGCATTGTTAACCCTTTTTTCAAATTACCAAACAATTAGAAAAAAATACCAGCCTCTGTAAGAGGGATTCAATTTATCTCAGGATTATCAAAAAAAATCTAAATTATTATGTTTTGCTCTGTCCTATTAAAAATATGCAAGAAATATTTTTGTCATTTACATAATTAATTTCACATCTCAGTAACAAAAGTGTCATTCAAATATTCTTATTAATTTTAGAATATTGACAATTTGCTTCTGCAATTCATATGAAAATGCATATCACATACAACATAATGTTTCCTGTATATTCTTAAAACAAATAGTAAATTCATTTCAACCATCATAACATGCATCATTTAATTTATTTTACCCTAGTATACCAGCTAGTCCAAAATGGCCCTTAATTTATCTACGGATTGCCTAATTTTCTCTAATTTATTATGCTTACCTCTGTCCTTGAAATAGACAGAAAAATTATTGTGCCGTCAATACAATTGATTTCATATCTCAGTAATGAATTTGGCAAGCAAATATTCCTTTACTTTACAGTTAATTTCAGAAAATTTACAATTCCATTCTGCAATCAGTATGTCATAAAATACTTTAAAAAGTCATGCACAGCATAATGTTTCCTTTCTGTTTCAGACAGGAAATAACATGGAGATGTGGATAAGGACTGGGGAATGAGGACATGTCCCCGTGGAAAATTTCCTGTCTGAAACAGAAAGGAAACATTATGCTGTGTATGACTTTTTAAGCATTTTATAATATACTGATTGCATAATGGAATTGTAAATTTTCTGAAATTAACTGTAAAGTAAAGGAATATTTGCTTGCCAAATTCATTACTGCGATATGAAATCAATTGTATCGAAGGCACAATAATTTTTTCTGTCTATTTCAAGGACAGAGGAAAGCATAAAGCATAATCAGAGGTTTGACAGGATAACAGAACCATATATCCTTTTCATCCCATGCTTCACCTTCAAGGAAAGAGGCTCTCAACATAGATGAATCAGATAACCTAAAAATGGTCCTCTGTGAAAGAATCTGTTCTGGCAACAGACACCGTCCAATCCTTATTGAAAATCCTAAAGCAAAACAGGAGTAAGCTATGCAGGACAAAAAAAATCACAAAAGCTTCCACTCACTGAACTGATGGTCTTGAAATCACCTGAGGAACAGAAATAATAAAGGAAACTGAAACATAAATTAAATCTATTTGTCATGACAAACTCTACTTTAGTTTCATTTTCTGGTACCGAGCAAAAATGATACAGGAGCATCAGGGAGAGAGAGACATGTTTCAAGTGATCTTCAATGTGTTAGGTGTCTTGGGGGGGTGTTGAAACAAGTTTCCCTCCAAAATCTATGATTCAAATATTAAAAAAAATATGTGTAGGTTGCAAAATTAGGCCTATTTGTGCATGATAAGGCCAAACTATGTAATTTCCACCTCATTAAGACTTGGAACTCATCCCTAGGAGAGAGAGAGAGATGATTACAGTCAGATGGCCATAGAATAGTAAGTTGTTAAGGAGTTTTCTAATAAAGGTATGTTGTTGAGGTCAAATAGGAGTAATTGAGTGAGGCTAGGAATAGGATTTGGTGTGTCTAAGTTTGGTTTTCACTCTTGAATGTATGAATTTTCAAATGAAATAGATGTAATATTATCTTTGAAGTGTGGATTAATGATATTGAAGGTTTAAAGACAAAATATAGCTTTTATTCCATGTTTTTTTTAATGACTGTGCTAAAGAATTAAACAGGAAAACAAAGTAGTTTTTGAAAGTCAGTATCTAGGGGATTGATTTCCTCTCTGTAACCACTTAGACTCCTGGATGAGATCAAGACAAGCTCAACAAAATTTATTTGGGCTCTTGAGACTCCCAGATGAGCCCTGTAGCTTCAAATTTGTGTTAACCGGGCCCTAACTAGGGTTTTGTTGAAATTTTGTAATCCTTGTGCACTAGGATTCATCATCAACTATAAAAAGTTTCAAGGCTCAATCTTATTGGTAAGTGTAATTTCCAGCTTGACCTTGCATTTACACCTTGTATGCAAAGTTAAACTGAGACAGAGGGTCTTAGAGGTGTTTTAGGGTTTACAAATGAAAAGTACTTGATTTGGATAGTTTAAGAATGTCATTTTATACCTCTCATATGAATTGTAGGGTCTAGATACTTCCTATATTCTCTACACCTTCAAAGTAGGGTGTCTAGGAGGCCTAATTAGGTCTACCACAGTCATCAGAAGTCATATTCCGTAGAAAGTAACAATATCCAAATTTCACATATGTTACACGACTCTAAAATGATTAACCAAATCATGTTTTTGTTTGAGGACATCAAAGGTTCCATGGCAGATATGAGGAAAAATCAGTCAAAACAGGGCTACAAGCCCATAACCCCATCAACAAAGCAAGTATGGCCTTATGGCCTAGGGTGTGTGTTTTGACCATCAAGAGTTCATGCAATAGATGTATATAGGTTAGTTAGAGTGTGTCCAAGGTACCTTGAATTATATATGCTATCTTAAAGACTTTTATGTTGATTTGTTCAAGTGTCTTGTAGAGTAAGTCTTAGGAGTTGTCTAAATACCAACCTTGTATCAAGTTATCAAGTTAAAACATCATTAATAGGCCAAGTAATGGGCATCTAGGAAGGATCTTGTGACAATCAGATCACACAAAAAAACAACACAACTTCATGCATGAAGGGATCATCGCTGAGACTCACAACTGTTGTAAATCAACAAACTCCATCTGTATTGCCCCTGCTAATTTTTTGATTAATTGAAATGACACTATTATGACTGTTGCTAGAACTGCAGGGATGGCATAAGCAGTACTGACAGTATAAATGATTACAATGACTTTATTGCCTAGAATTACTCGAAACCAGCCATAACATCTAAACTATTTAGCGAATCAAAGCACAATATTTAATATTATTTTATTAAACAGTTAAAAAGCTTGCTAGTTACTTTGGTTAAATGTTTATATCTTTATCATTGCACAAATCAATATGACTTGATTGGCCCATGGATGAATTAATAATTTTAAGTTGAATGCAAATGAATGCAATAGATCCCTCCAGGACTAATAAGAAGGGAGGGGATGATTTGTGAGAACAATGAACATAAAAACTCATAGCATCAATGAGAAGTCCAATAATGTAAGGGAAGTCCAATAAGAAGAGGAGATAACTTGTGAGAATAATTAATATAATGAATATAAAAATTGATATTATCAATAAAACGTGTATGAAGGTTATTGGTCAGTATTTTATTTAAATATTTATATAATTACAGATAAATAATTTGATGTTATGTTATTTATAATTTTGGTCTAGGCTTTGGGTGGTCTAGGTTAGGAGGCGAGGATATATTTGTAGAGGTTTTGGTTTTGGATCTGGGTTTAGGTTAGAATTATAGCTTTGCTTTGCTTTGGGTTTAGATTCAGGGTGTTGGTTGATGATAATTATGACAAAAATGACGATTTAATTATTTAGACAAATGTGATGATTGCAAATACATTAAATATTATAATCAACTTATAAATAGTGTGATTAATTGGGTGGATTATTTAAGGTGGTAGCATTCGATATTAATTGTGGATTAAAAAATTACTTAATTGAATTCTACTAATAATCTAGATAAGACTTATCTATAAGAAAACTTGTTCCATAAGATACTCTCCAAAACCCTGACCATAACCCTAGCTTACTTTCTTGTCTATTGTTGAAAAAAGTCACTATTGTAATACTGGGAAATTTAGGCTAGAGCTCTTAATCTACAGAGGTAGTAATGCTACCTAGATAATTTTTGTGTTGTCTTGTTTTAAACTTTCATAAAATTATATATTGCATGTATTTTGGGTGTTTGTCTTATGGTAACTACAACAATGTTGGAAATATCTAGTAATTTAATATTCATTATGTCAACAAGACTCACAAAGGGGTAAGACGTGTTGAGAACTATTTCATCAATTATTAAAGAAAATAGTTAAGTATGTCTAAGCGAGAGTGATAACTATATTCATAGACTCTATCATTTTGGATATTAAGAGATCAATTAGTGAGTTATTAATAATTTTAGATCCATATTATGTGGGCATTAAATTTGTTTAACAAGCTATAAGGTGAGGGAATATTCATGTATTCTTTATTATTGGGATATCTTTGATTTATATACCTGTAAACACTTAATTTTGGTTCAATTTAGGTTTTTGTTGCATCTTTGTCATGCTTGTGTGTATTTAACTTATTTGATCATATTTGGATCTTTTCGATACGCTTTCCCTTCACATTGGACCCTTTGTAATATTTCATGTTCCATATTGTCTCATGAACACCTCAGATATGTCAGTTGTCTGCATTAAGAACCATCTAGTTATCCTCAAACCAATTTGATCTTTGTTTCTACATCTTTGCTTGACATGATCAGAATCAATAGTCACTAATTATGGTTTGACCATAATCAATAGTAACCAATTTTGGTCACTTGTCATTTATGGATCATTTTCACCATGTGTGGATTTATCGTGCTCTGATTATCGATTCTCATTATTTTCTATGGTCTTCCTATGCACAAATATGATTAAATTTGAATTTAAAAGAGCATATATATACTAATGTAGCCTAAGCCATATCAATCAAGTGTCATCAAGTAATCCATCTAGGATCTTCTTTGTTGAGCTACACATCAAGTATATATATTGTACATTTATTAAGGAACATGTACATTTATTATAGTTTGCCCCCATAATCTACCAAAGTCTTATGCCTACACACTTGTACCAAAATAAGTTTGTATTACATAGCATATAGTTGCATTTGATTATCTTGGGAGAGAAGTGAAGTCTTTTATCTGATTTTGGTTGGGAACAATTAAAAGCCTATAACTAAATGAAGCCCTAATTATGAGCCTGCGAGATATGTAATTGCAACCTTCAAGGAGGTTCAGGGTACTAATCTTGCACATTTTCTATATTCTTATGATATTGTGTCAAATAAGGATTACATCAAAGGGGAAGTTATTTTGATATCTATGAGCATCATAAGATCATTCTAAACAAGCTTTTTATGCATCGATTTCAATTGAAGCATTCTATAAAGTTTCAGAACCCCTAGGATCACTAGAGCCATAATTTTAGTAGCTTTTAATAATAAGAAGAAATTAACCGTAATCAATTGTATGATCGAGTCTATCCATATTCAACGGTGGTCGATTATGGTCATCATCAATAAACACAATGTACTTTTAGTATATCATTATGCAGAGTGTCAGAGTTTTTACAACATCAAAAGTCATTTTCAAAACCCAAGTGTGTTTGTTTTTGTTATTTATCTTTCTCCTTTTTTTCATCATTATTAATCATTTATCATTTAGGTTACTTTCAACACCTCCCCCCCCCCCCCCCCCCCCCCCCCCCTAGCCTACACATATCTTATTTACTATACTTTACTATATTCTACATGATTTACCTAGTGCCTTCATTTTACCTTATTGGTGTAATATTTTGAACACTTATGTGTCATTTTTGTTAGATATTTTTGTGAACCTCTTCAATTTTCTAACATAACAACCTTAAGGATTCATGTTCTCTTCCCCATAAGGTTTGTTGTTGTGGTTGTTTTATATTCAATTTATCTATGGGTTTTCTTTATTATGGCAATATCAATATTCATAGTTTCTTTCATGCTTTCCATGTCTACATCTTATGTCAATTAAGAAAGTTAGATATTCAATCCTAACATGTGAAGTAGCTCGAGCATTTATTATAGCTTTGGAAGTCATATAGATAAGTATTGTATCACGCTGGACCATTTGGTTAAATTACACTTTACTTGGCATGTTTTCTTCGATATTGTAAATCATTGAGGCCTTGATAAGTAGTTGGGTTTAAAAATTTTGAGCATAGACCCCAAAACAAATATTTTTCTTATTATTTGCAGGTTTAGTTACCTTATTAGGGTTTGAAATAAAAAGACTAATCTACCACAAATCTACATAAAAATTCAAAAAGACAAGTGAAGTTATTGGAGCCCTATACATGACGATTGTAATTATCAAATTAGATTATACCTATCTACAACAATGCGTAGTAGACAATTTTAATTACCATAAATGTTGAATGTAAAATTCAAAAGAAATGCTTAGATTACTATGATTTTCTAAGTTGTCATTATCTTACTTTAAAAATTATAATTTAGATTTAACATTATAACAATTATTTCTAAATTATATGAAAATTAAAACGTATTTATAAATTCTTGTAAAATAAATTAATAATTAAATATAATTTTATGGGATATATTTGATTAAACTTGATTACCATGTTAATGAATAAGTGTGATGAAAATTATTCATGATTCATTTATCCATTTTACACTTTAAAATAAAATTAAACATGCGAAGTGTCATGATAAGATCAAGTGCCCATCTAAGCATGCTTTTTAAACGTTAAAAAATTATTCCTTTTGAAAAATTATTCCATACATGTGCTTAATTAAATCAAATTTCAAAGAATAATTTTAAAATCTGACCAGATGCATCGAAGCCTTCATGGTAAGGAGTGGGACCCAATCATATTCCAACCCTTATGTTCACCATGTTATATTTAATGTTATATGATGCTTCTATGACATATTATATATATATATATATATATATATATATATATATATATATATAATAATTATCATTAATGGTGAAAATACCAAAATAAAATGTATTGTTTAAAATCAAGGAAATAATGATAAATAAATAAATTGTGAAAATTCAGAAAATGTAGCATTTAGTATTAATGGTGTATTTGGTTCATGTTTACAAATAATGTTATCGTCCTTGAATTATTGCATCTATCACTTCGTATAGTTAAATAACAACATTTGAGAAATCTACTCTATAAATCGTCAGGGACAAATAAGGAAAAAAAAACTTTCTCATTTTACCTCCCTTACCCATTTGTATTTATCACTAGACGTAAATCCTAAATGTAAAAATACTCTGAATTGTTATGCCCATGTATAATGACTTCTAATTAAACAGGGTTCATAGATAGAGTAAATCCTTTTTCATGTACTACCTAAGTACCACTTATCATTATGTTCTCATGTGCTTTAATGTCTCTTTCATGCACTACCATGTATACAAAAATGAGGAGCTTCTTCCACGTATTGTCGAGTATGTAAGAAGGGTAAGCATATCAACCATTTGGTATATATAAAAGGGAACTTTTTGGAGCAATAAAGAACCAACCCAATTCCTTTGATAAAATTTACTCAAACAACACTAATCTAGAAGGAGATCTCATTAGAATGATCAGGGCATGTAGAGAATATTCTCATATTCAATGACTTGCGGTCCAACATATGTGATGGAGATGTACAACTAGCTAAACTAAAGGAAGCAAAGGAAATACCATCCTGGAAGCACAAGAATTCAAAAGCATTGACGTTGATGAGGGTTTCGGTTGATGGTGAGATTTGTTCATCACGCACAAGGGTGCAACACTCCTTGGGAAACACTATGCAAATTGAATGACTTGTATGATTCTCACTCAGAATTGGAGTTTGTACAATTGGAGTTGAAATTTTTGAACCATGAATTGAATAGTGGTGATGACATGAGTTTAGCTTCAGAAATGCATGTTGCCAAACATTTTGTTGATGTTATTGGTGTAAATATTGATGTATACATGACTGTCTTCATAAAATCTCTTCTTCCTACATACTCAACCTACTTGGAGTCTTTGCAAGTAAGCAATATGTTGACGATTCTTACTTTTGATAAACTGGTTGAGAAGATGGTCGAGAGAGAAAAAAACTAATGGAAGAAAGACTGAGTCCATAGGATAAAGCATTTATTATGCTAATCAAAAGGGAAATTCTTCCAAGAATGCTAGAAATGACAAAGACAATGGAAAAAATAAAGGGTAGGGTTGAAAAGCTGGGAAAAATGATGGTAAACATCAAGAGAATCAAAATGATATAAAACATTTATTTTGTAAACATTGGGAAATAAAATGGAGTCATGGGACAACATTGAAACCTATAGAAAACAAAAAGAAGAAAAACTCGAAATCAGTCTTAGCTCAATTTTAAGTGAATGCATGCTTTTCATCTAAGGCAAAACGAATAATGCTTCAATGAGTTCAACCTCAAATAATGCTTGGTATCTATACATTGGTTCCATGTAGCATATGAATTTTCGAAGGGACTTCTTTAAGGAGTTTCATAAAGAAAGTTATGTTTTAATATTTTGTAGATAAAACAATCCTACAACCTCGAGCAAAAGGTTCAATTCAACTCAAGTCACCAAGGATTCCAAATTTCATTCTCTACAATGTCTTATACCTTCCTCAATTGAAAATAAATTTGTTGTCTCTGGTGCTCATTCAACGAGGCCAATCCATTCTGTTGGCATAACTAAGTTAATGATGTTAGTTTTATCAGAACTAACACACCATATTTTAATTCACCACAAACATCTTTTTAATATTGTATATGATAATGTATATTTTTCTAAGAATAAATATTGTGATCCCTTATCTATATATAATTAGGCTTCTAATTTAATTCAACACACTAGATGCATAAATACAAGTCAATGTATTTCATCACCAATTTTTTTTTTCCAACTAACACTTACCTTAAAATAATATTAGACACACTTGCATTAGAGCCTTATTGAGGAAAAAATTGAAAATAATTTGCAACTAGGAGCAATCAAAAAGGATACTAGAGAATAAGTATGGACAGATGGGAGTAATGTGGTAAATTTTCTAACCTCTCCCCACATGAAGCCTTGTATACAAAAGATCATGTAGGAAAGCTTAAGACTCTACATTTTGTAGGAAACCTCAAGACTCTACATGGAGCTTTTTGTAAGTCTTGTTATCTATTTCTTCCCTTTTCTTCTGTGAAAGCTTTCAAAAATATTATTGCATTATGCTTCAAGATCTCAATGAAGGATAGCATTATGTTATCATTATTTCAAAACACATTTCAGCATGCCTTCATCTAGAACAAGGTCTTCATTTGCTGGAACGCACAAGTGTGGAGTGCTTGCTTGAAGAAACAAATTTGTTCCTCTTCAAATTCGACATGATAACAACCTCAATGATGTTAGATAAGGTTTTACACAACTGCCTAAACACCCATTTTATTATCATTGACAAATTTCACACAATGATTTCTCTAAATAGTTTATATGACTAATTGTGAATACTATCGATAAACCTTTAAACCATATCTAGATGATTAAGCAATGCTTAGAGCACACAACTGAATCTAATGTTGTTCATTGTTAGTTTTTTAATATTGTTCATTGTTATTGTATTTAATAAAGCATACACTTATGTATGGTTAAGATATATTCATAATATAATTCGTAGATAAATACTAATTGATGCACACTTATCCATACCCATTATTAGAAAACATTATCAATTAAAAATTTACGTAATTGACTTCTATTAATAATATATAAGTCTTAGCTATAATAAAACTTGTTCTACAAGTGACTACTCTCCAAAACCCTAACCATGACCTTAGCCTATTTTATTATCTATTGTGGATGAGAGTTACTATTATAATACTAGGAAATTCAGGTTATAGCTCATAATCTAAAGAGATAGAAATGCTACCTAGATAAACTTATGTTTTTTTTTTTCAACTTTCATTAAATTATATTATGCATCTATTGTGGGCGTGTTTCTTATGGTAGATTCAATAATTCAAGATAATATCCAATAGGTTAATATTCATTATGCCAACAAAACTCACAAAGGGGTAAGACATGTTGAGAACTACTTCACTAATTTTTAGGGGAAATGGCTAACTATGCCCAAGCAAGAGTGACAACTATATTCATAGAATCTATCATTTTGGATATTAAGAAATCAATTAGTGAGTTATTGATAATCCTAGATCCATATTATATAGATATTAACTTTGTTGAACAAGCTATAAGGTGAGGGAATATTCTTGTGTTCCTCATTATTGAGATATCTTTTATTTACATACCTATAGACACCTAATTTTGGTTCAATTCAAGATTTTATTGCGTATTTGTCATTCTTTTGTGCATTTAGCTCGTTTGTGTACATTTGGATCTTATCGATACACTTTCCCTTCGCATTGGACCCTTCGTATTCTTTTATCTTCCATATTTCCCATGAACACCTCAGATATGTTAGTTGTCTGCATCAAGAACTCTATAGTTATCCTGAGACCAACTTGATCTTTGTTTAGGCTATACAAATATAGCCTAAACCATATCAATCAAGTGTCTTCAAGTAATCCATCCAAGATCTTATTCATTGAGCTACACATCAAGTGTGTGTGTGTGTGTGTGAAACATTTGTTAAAGAGCATGTACATTAATCATAGTTTGCCCTCATAATCTATCATATTCTTGTGCCTACACACTTGTACCAAAATAAGGTTTCATTACATAGCATATAGTTGCATTTGATTATCTTTGGAAAGGAGATGAAGTCATTTCTCTCATTTAGGCTAGGAACACTTACAAACACAAAAATTACATGAAGCCCTAATTCTAAGCATGTGGGATATGTAGTTGCAACCTTTATGAAGGCTCATGCCATTAATCTTACACATTTTCTATATTCTTGTGATATCGTGTCGAATTAGGATTACATCAAGGAGAATACTTGAGCATCAAAAGATTTTTCTGAGCAAGATTTTTGTGCATCGATTTCTGATGAAACATTCTAGAAAGGTTTAGACCCCTAAGATCATTACAACCATAATTGTAGTAGTTTTCAATAATCTAAAGAAATTAACCATAATCAATTGTACAATCGAATCTATCCATAATCAACAGTGTTCAATTCTGGTCATCATGAGGAAACACAATTTACTTTTAGTATATCAATTTACACAGTGTCAAAACTTTTCCACCATTAAAAGTCATTTCCAAAACCCAAGTGTGTTTGTTTTAGTTATTTATCTTTCTCCTTTTTTCATTATAATTCATCATTTATCATATAAGGTACTTTTAGCTCCCCCCTTCGAGCCCATAAATATCTTATTTATTATATTTTGTACTATATTCGATATGATTTTCCCTGTGCCTTCATTTTACCTGATTGGCTTAGTATTTTAAACTCTTGTATTCCTTTTTTGTTAAATATTTTTTGAACCCTTCCAATTTTCTAACATATAAACCTTAGGGTTTCATGTTCTCTTCCACATATGGTTTTTTGTTGTGGTTGTTTTATATTTAATTTATCTAGGGGTTTTCTTTATTATTGCAATATCAATAACCATACTTTCTTTCATGTTTTCCATGTTTACATCGTATGCCAATGAAGAAAGTTAGATATTCAAATCCCAAATGTGAAGTAGATCAAACATTTATTATAGCTTTGAAAATAATAATAGATAGACATTGTATCATTTAAACTAGACTGTCTGGTTAAATTAAACTTTATTTGGCATGTTTTCTTCAATATTTTATAGTATTGAGTGCTCTAATAAGTAGTCGGTATTTAAAAATCTTAAGCATGGGCCCCAAAACAAATATTTTCTTATCTTTTGCATGTTTAGTTACCTTATTAGGGTTTGAAGAAGAATACTAATTTATCACAAACTTACGTGAAAATTCAAAAAGACAAGTCAGGTTATTGGATCCCTCTACTTAACAATCACAATTGTCAAATTAAATTATGCTTGCCTATAATAATGTGCAATGCATAGTTATAGTTATCATAAATTTGAGTATATAGTTTTAAGGAGGTGCTTAGGTTAATATTTTTTTTAGATTCTCACTATCTTACTTTAAAACTTTAATTTAAAGTTAACATTATAATTATTATTTCTAAATTATATAAAAATCAAAATACATCTATAAATCTTTTATAAAATAAATTAATAATTAAATATAATTTTATTGAATATATTTGATTAAATTTGATTATCATGTTAATAAATAGATGTGACAAAATTTATTCTTGATTCATTTATTCATTTTACACTTTAAAAAGAAAATTGATGTTAATGAATAGATGTGACAAAATTTATTCTTGATTCATTTATTTATTTTACACTTAAAAAATAAATTAAATGTCAAAATTGTAAAGGTGTTTTATCATGATAAGATAAATTGGCCATCTGAACATGTTTTTTTTACTTATTAGTTATAGTATAACATATATATTTATTCATTTCAAAAAGGAGCCATTTTGTTTCATATATGTGTTTAAATTAAATTTCAAAAAAATAATTTTTTAAGTCTAATTAGATATATTAAAGCCTTCACATCAAAGAAAAATATTGGTTTTCACATCCTTCTCATCGCGATGGCTCTTGTCATTATTGAAGGTTCTTTCTTGTATATGTAAGGCTTTTAAGGTGGCTAAACTTCATTTGAAATATATTGGTGATGGTTTCTACATTAGTTTATCTTTTAATGATTATAATATATGGTGGTCTTTCATTATGACCAATATTAATGTTTTGTTAGCTGAATTGTCTAGAATCAAAGCCCTGAGACTCTTCAGGAAAAGCATTCATATTATTTGAGATTTAGTTTTTGCCATGGATTAGGCCCTTTGACTGAATTTGAAAGCAAAATATCACTTGAATAATGTGGACTTACTTATTATTCTTCATATTCACGAGTTTTTTCTTGATGTTATGTTTCACACGCTGGGCTTGTAACTGCACCATTCATGGTGGAAGGACTAGAGGTGTAATTGTGACACCCATTTTAAAAATTATTCCTTGTGACTTCTCTATCAAATCATGTTCCCCTTATCTCCTACTCTTTATAATATCAAAGGGGATGGGGTCTTAATTCCTCCCCTAGGATGTGGCTTACTAGGTTCTACCAAATCTAGAAATCTTGTTTATAGCCCAAGTTTGCCCACTTCCTTTGGTGTTTGGTCTATCAAGGCCTTCTACTCGAGAAGTGACTCTCCCATATGGGAATTACTCAATTAAAGTGCCCTAGTTGTACATGCCCATAATATTTCAAACATCTATTCTGGTTTTCCCTAAAGCTCAATCTGCATGGTAATAGATCCATAGCCTCTTTTAACCTTATCACCTTGAGCCTTTTTTTTTGACGTCTTGATCTACAAGGGGATTCGACCAATTGACTTATTGTTATTAATTTTTTATGGATTTTTTTAAGAGCTATGGTTCTTTTCCAATTATGGAAGCCTATAAATAATGTTATATTCAACAGTGATGAATGTTTATCTTTTTTCCATTAACAATAAGGTTTCTATTATATCTTTGACATGCATGAAAATTGAAGCCCAAACAGATAAAGTTTCTATGGAGGTCTGCCATTTATAAGAGTTGCTAGATCATTGGGGGAGTGCCCCGTACATAGTGAATTGCATGACATGTGATGGGCTACCCCAAGGTCTGTCGGCACCACCTCTAAAGAAGCATAAAAACTAGTTGTGTATTTGTAACCACTTCTCCTTTTATTTTCACCAAGGGAATGGATTTTAATAATAAAATATTATAAAAATAAAAATATATCTGTAATTAATAATTGAATATAATTTTATTGGATATATTTGATTATACTTGATTTCCATGTTAATCAATAGATGTGACAAAAATTTATTATTGATTAATTTATTCATTTTACATTTTAAAAATCTAAATATGCGAAGTGTAATTGTGCTTTGTCATGATAAGATAGAGAGCTCATCTAAACATGATTTGTAAACCTTATTAGCTATAATAGAGCATAAAACTTTATTCCTTTAGACAAAGAGATGTGTTGTTCCATACACGTGCTCAAATCAAATTTCAATGAATAATTTTAAAATCTGACCAGAGGCATCAAACCTTTCATCTCAATGAGGGGGATCCAATCGTATTCCAACCCTTATGTTTTCCATGTTATATTTTATGTTATGACATGTTATATAAGTCCATCATAATATCAATGAGATGTGCATGAAGGTGGTTGGACAATATTTTATCTAGTTCTTTATATGTTTGCAAATCTTAGGGGAAAGGTCCTAGTAGCTGCACACCCTAACTTTGGACAACAAATTAAGGTGCCATAACATCATATTAGAATTCAAAAATTTTACCCATTTTAATATGTTGTCTTAACTACTTATAACTAAGGTTTCAAGGTCTAAACATGATACATTTTACGATATAATATTTTTTATCACGACAAGTCATAAAATGCATTTTTTAAACCTATGACCAAAACATAACCTTTGGAGTACCAATTACTGTGCATTAGAGTATCAATACTTGAGTCTTACTTGTAAAGATGTGATTGGTTACTCTTAATTTTATAGAATAAATTTTGAGCAAGTAGTAGATACTACATGTTCAGCTTTTGGTGCACTTTAATATTTATACACACAAATATGTTTCATTGATGGAGCACATGTTAACAAAAGCCCTGTTCAACAATTGGAACATGCATAGCGATTGGAACCTTTTCCCTATTTTTTGTAATGTTAATTGTAGTTTTAGTATAGGCTTTGGGTAGTCTAGGTTAGGAGGTGAGGATATAATTGTAGAGGCTTCGGTCTGGGCTCTTGTTTTAATTTAGGATTACAACCTAGATTTGTTTTGGATTCAGGATGTTGGTTAAATTTGACTTTGATACAAATAGTGATTCAATTATTTAGATGAATATGATAATTATAGATATATTAGATATTATAGATAATTTGTAAATGTGATTAATCAATCAAATTTTTTTAGGCGGTAACATGTGATGTGTTGGGTATTAATGGTGAAAATTCATCAATAATGATTATTTTTCCATAGTTAATAGGATTAACATGTTACTTAATATTATGTTTTAAATTCAAGTTCAAGTTAAGAAACTTCATCTATTACTTACTCAATCTAATTGATCATTAGGGTAGTGCCCCTGTATAGTTAGTAGAGTCCCTCCAAATTCTCCATGTCATTAGTCTTCCCCATGGGATCACAGGCTTGGGATGCAAGGGAAGACCCAAACATGTAGCAGGTGTTGTAGTCATTCTCCCTAGAGACGCTTTCCTTCTCTAGGAATGAGACCTCAAATTTGTAGCCATGGAGATGCTGCTGGTAGTGGCTGAGATGATAAAAGTAGTGGAACTGGTTGGGATGGCAAAGGTGTTGGTCCTTGTCATTTTGTATGGTTTGCATCATAGGAAGGGAAGTTCCCTCTTTTATCTCTTACTATTTCTTCAATGAGTTTAGATAGTTTTAAGGATAAATATAAAGAAAATGAAATAAAGGGTTTGGATCTTGTATCTAATACTACAAACTCTCTAGCTAATGGAGGCTAGGGAAGTTGGGGTAATAAGCTTGATGATCCTTTGCCTTCTCTTCCTCCATCTTTCATTATTTCTTCTAATTTTTAGTGTGCTTTGTGTTATGTGACTCTTTTTATAGTGTTGGCTCTTTGCTTTTTCACCTTTTTGTGGTTGAAAATTATTTCAAATTTTATTAACATGATGATATGATTTCTCGACCTTGGCTAATGTGACTTCTTCCACTCACTTTTTTGTATGAATATTTTATATATCATATTATTATATTAATATAATTAAAAAAAAAATTAATAAAAGAATAAACAAATCTAATGGTATTAACAAATCTGTAAGGGAGATATGTCCCCCAGGGGGATCCTCTATCAGGGAGGACTCTTGGGAGGACTCTGTGGAGGAGGACCCCACTTTGAGGTCCTACCAGCCTTCCCTAAGCACCCCCCAGGCTAGTATTTCTAAAACCCTTGTCGATGACCTTCTTCTCAAGCTCTTCATCCCCAAACCCCCTGGATGAGGGAACTTCTGAGGAGGTTGCCTGGACGGGTAAATCTATTCTATCAGAAGAGGTTAAAAATAACAAGGAATTGAAGGGATTTGATCCAAGCTTGGCCCAACAAAAAATTGTTGATGCAGTGGATTGCACCCTATGAAGGGAGGCTTCGCTCTCTTCATCCACATGAGACAATGGAGACATCCTTCTTGTTGTGGGTTGTAAACATGAGGGATGAATCTCTAGATTAGGGGATATCTCCCCTTGATGCACCTTGAGGCCCTAGATCTCCTACTGCTAACAATGGGGGGGATGAAAAGGGAGAGAAATATTGGAAATCAAAACCTAAACTAAAGTGATGATGCATCAAAATGGTTGGTCTGATCAGCTTTGACATACATTTTACACCAAGACAAGATGACATACACTATCATTTAAGATGAGAAACTCTCCTACATTAGTATTTCAATAGGGGGCCCTATGGAGATACAGGGAAGAAGAACTACCAGAGGTGTTTTAAGACACACTATGGCAGCCTGTTCACATGCACGTATACTCTGCTATGGACATTTCTTGTTGAATTGAAAGAAAGAGCTCATAATACACTAGATATGATAGATTCAAACTGTGAAAGCATGGAAGAAAATGACTTGACACAAGATCAAAACCATAGACATATGCAAAAGTGTAAACCCAAATGAAGGTAAAATGCTTATGTCTTGATTCAAGGTAAATTCCTGTAGGGCTTTGCCATACAAGATAAGAGATATTTTCTCAAATGAGAAGTTAAAAATATATAGAGAACTAGAAAAAAGATAGCTAACAAATCAAGGAATGGAAACCCATGCTAAGTTAAACACTTCTGTAGAGACCAAAAGACCATGCTACTATCAATTTCTTCGAACTACCTATGGGAGCCATGTTATAGGCTATCCAAACCATCGTTTCTACTATCCTTAGGCTGTAAAAGCATGGGAGACCATCACTAACAACTGATAAGGCCATTCTGAGTTATTGTGACCGACTATGCTCTCTTCAATACTTAGACGTGATTTGGATGTACATTAATGGTGAAGCATGAAAACATGGGATGTTGGTCTCTATAGTTTGAAAACTAATCTATTTTATTGGTTTTTGATAGATATATTCTACCTAAATATATTAAATCCCTTGGTTGAGTTATCTATGCCACTTGTCTTGGTCTGAGTGGTCTTTGATTCTGCCCTTTGACTTCTTCAGCTGCTAAAATTATTCTATGTTTTTATCCTTTTTTGCTCTTGTCTTTACTCATGTTTTGTCTCTTTCCTTCAGCTTCTCCTTTGCCTTGGTTTCTCCTGCTTTGTCTTTACTCATTTGGGCCTTCGAGTTCTTGATGGGTTCGTACTCCTCAAGCCTAGTCTTTTTTCTTGCCTTCTTGGCTTGCTTCTTTGCATTATTAACCTTCGAGTTCTGTGACCATCAAATTTATTTGAACAAAATGTTTGAAGGAATTTCTTCAGACATTTTATCTAAAAGAAAACTCCTTCCGCTTATCACTTTTCTTGAAGGGCAAGTGCCCTTTGAGCTTCTTGTCGTGCCCCTTTGCTTCAACTGACTTCCCTCTGCAAGGGCATTTTGAGCCTGTAGTTGCCCTTAATAACTTTTTTAAGGGTCCTGTACACCACCTAAGTTCCCTCTGCAAGGGCACATACCCTTTGGGAATTCTGCAACAACCCTTCAGATAAGTGAAGAAGTCCTCTTTATTTTCCCAAGTGCCCTGCAGAAAGACACTTACCCTTTGGACTTTTTGCAAATGTCCTTCAAGCTGTCAAAATGCCCTCTAAAAGAAATCCATTTCCTTTTACAAACTGCTTAGACCATTTCAGGTTCTTCAATCACTTTTACTTATAAAAGTAGACAAGTAATGCACTTTCACAAACCCAATATGCACTAGATAGACCATTTTGGATTTCCCAAGAGCTTCTACTTCGGGTTTTACATCAACTTCAGCTGATAAGGCAAATAAGGAAAGACACTTGGAAAACCCGATTTGGTCTGTCAAGACCAAATCGGGTTTTGCAAGTTACTTTACTTATAAACCTTTATAAGTAAAGACATTTGTAAAGTCCGAATTACATCACCAAGACCAAATTGGGTTTATCAAGTGACTTGACTTATGAAAATTTCATAAGTAAAGTCATTTGAAAAACCTAAAATGCACTACTATAGGTGAAGTAATTGCTCTTAACAAACCCAAAATACACTTGGCAAAGCAGAATGAGGGAAACACCTGGCTTTTTCATGAGAAAGGTTTGATAGAGAACATTTTGCACAAGACAACTGAGGGATAATCTAGCCAAAACATAGATTGAATGACTCTTTCAAAGAGAAAGGAGGGGGTACCCAATTTTGGCCTGTGGGACCAAAAATTGGTCAACACATTTGGTGACTCATAGGGAAAGCACACCTACTATGCTTGGGAAGACTGGTAGCCACAAAGTCCATTGGGCATGGAGTCAGGATGCATCTTGGAGAAGTCAACAATAGCATTGTAAGGACCTATTAACTAGCATATATTTTACCCCAAACAATAAGGAAAAACACACACACAAAGGATAAAAACACTACATACAGGTGTAACAACACTTAGAGAAAATAAAAGATAACCAAATAAAAAGCAAAATACTATGTACAACGAACCAAATATGCTATTTTCCCTCCTGTATCAAAGGGAAAACTTCTTAAGTCTCCTTCATGGTAAGAAAACTTATAGTGCTAGACAAGTGGCTAAAAAGAATGGAAGCTTGGTGACTTGCCCTTCTTGCCTGCCACCTTGATTGGCTTATATCCGAGTGGATCAAGGTCAAACATGTCTCCAACATCTATGTATTCACTTTTCCCTTTAAAACTTGATTCATGATAGCCCCTCATGTTGGGGTATTTCATCAAGAAATCAATGGCTACTAGCTTATCATCATAAGCCTCATTTAGCTCATAGCCCCCTTGACATGCACCATGGATTGACTTGTTCCCTTCGACTTCATTAAGGAGCCTATCAAACTGATATTTTGCTTCATTATGGTCTTCTCAAAGAAGGGTGACCAATGTGGTGTCTGGAATGAGATCATAAACCACTTGCTCATCCCATAGAATGTCACCTTCTTTCTTGAGGCTCCCTTCTTCAAAGCTTCTATCAAAATGAATAAGCCTATCTTTTGATTGCTAAAAAATAAGAGTCTCTGAATGTTCAAAGACATGCTCCTGAAACTCCTCCATCTTAGGCCCCATGGCATGGTATCCTCATCAAATCAACAAGGAAGTTCATCAGATAAGGGGGGAAATAGCTCACCATGCTTACATTTCTCATCATCCATTGTTGACAAATAAATTTTGTCAACCTCATCTTCATATTACAGGAACATCTACATGTATGCATGACCTATGTCTTCTCTATTGTTGATGATGTCTTCAAAATGAGCATCCATGATGATTTCCTCCTCATTGTCATCCATGAGAGCTTCTTGATCAGCCACGAATGGGATCATCTCTTCTTCACTTGCCTCTTTCAAAACAGGTTCCTCCTTTAGAAGGGATGAAGTAGAAAGCTGATGGTTAAACTCATGTGGAAGAGGAGGCAAACCTTGAGCTAGAATCAAATGATTATCTTCCTTCCATTTGGCTAGCACTTCACCCACATCATATGTGGCTTGATATCTCTCTTGGAGGGGTGTATATGGGGTGTGTTCAAATGTATGATCTTGTACTTGGTCTGAACCATCCATCACACCTTGGTTGAGGAACCTCATTCTGGACTCCAACTCTGCAATTTGCTTGGCTATATTCTCTTGGAAGATCCTTTCTTGGAGGTCATAAGCATTATCATGATGAGTAGGAGCAACTTCATCTTATTCAAGGCTTCTATCAAAATGAATAGGCCTACCCTCCTCTTTTTTCTTACCCCATGATTCCATTATTTGCTTCCAACTCACGACCTTGGGATTGGAACTCTTCCCTTGTGAACAGGAAACAAGTTTATCCTCTTCAAGGTCTTGAGCTGGTTCATGATAGGCACTCCTATGCTGAAAAACTTGAGGAGGTTGAGGGAGACTGGGAAGGGTTTACTCATGCACAGGTAGAGCTGCTTCAAGAGACATGTTGATTTTCAAAAGATACAGGGTGATTCCCATCAAAAGAGGGTCCACATTATAAAGAATTGAGAAGGTTAGTCTCCATGAGAGGATGTTCTAATGCACTTTGGTGCTGGAAAGCTAGATGCAAAGGATTAAGAGTAGGAGTGATTAATGCACCAGATGAGCGAAAAGATTAGATTTGGTGAGCAAGGGCTATTTGGTAGAAAAGATTTGGTGTACAAGAGGGGACTTTCTTTCGAGTAGTAGGGGGCTGCTCTGGGATGGGAAAAGGCATACAAAGCTAGTTGGCTTAAATGAATGGGATCCTCCATCTTGCTATTTCTTCCTTCATGAATTTCAAGACCTGAGTTTGCCTGAACAAACACTCCTCTTTGTACATAAGCTCTTGTTGATATCTATTTTGCTCATCTAATCTATCTATCTTCATCACTTGATTCTCAAAATCCAACTTTATCTCCCTTACACTAGGTGAAGGGAAACTAGGAGAGCTGCTTGAGGTGATTCCATGAATAACCTATGCTTGATCAAAACCATATGAAGGAACACAAGGCCCATGCTGCTTAGTAATTGGATTATACATACCAAAGTGATTTCTTGATGGCACCAGGACTGCTTAACTAGCTGATTTAACTTAGAGTCACCATTGGTGTTGATTGAAATTCCTTCAAAGGCTGATTGGTTGAAGAACACACAAAAAATCCTTCAACTCCTTGGACAAACTATCCCATCAGGAGTGCTAAAAACTGTTGACATAGTGGATTGCACCCTCTAAAGGGAGGCTCAACTCTTTTCATCCACATGACACAATGGAGACATCCCTCTTGCTGTGGGTTGCAAACGTGAGGGATGAATCTCTAGATTAGGGGCTAGCTCCCCTCGATGCACCTTGAGGCCTTGGATCTCCTACTGCTAATAATGGGGGTGGATGAAAAGGGAGAGAAATACTAGAAATTAGAACCTAAACTAAAGTGGTGGTGCACCAAAATGGTTGGTCTACTCAGCTTTGACATACACTTTACACCAAGACAAGCTAACATACACTATCATTCAAGATGAGAAACTCTCCTGCATCAGTATTTCAACAAGGGGCCCTATGGAGATATAGGGAGGAAGAACTATCAGAGGTGTTCTAAGACACACTATGGCAGCCTGTTCACATGCACCTATACTTTGCTATGGACATTTCTTGTTGACCTAAAAGAAAGGGCTCACAATACACTAGATATGTTGGATTCAAACTATGAAAGCATGAAAAAAAATGACTTGACACAAGATCAAAACCATAGACATATGCAAAAGTGTAAACCCAAATATAGGTAAAATGCTTATGCCTTGAATCAAGGTAAATTCCTGCAAGGCTTCACCATACAAGCTAAGATATATTTTCTCAAATGAGAAGTTACAAATGTATAGAGAATTGAAAACAAGATAGCTGAAAAATCAAGGAATGGAAACCCATGCTGAGTTAAACACTTCTGCAAAGACCAAAAGACCATGCTGCTATCACTTTCTTTGAACTGCCTATGGGAGCCATGTTGTAGGCTATCCAAACCATGATTTTTGTTATCCTTGGGGTACAAAAGAATGGGAGACCATCCCTAGCAACTGACAAGGCCATTCTAATTTTTTGTGACCAACTATGCTCTCTTCAATACTTGGACGTGACTTAGATGCACATTAATGGTAAAACACGAAAACATGGGACACTTTTCTCTATAGTTCAAAAACCAATCTATTTTATTGGTTTTTGGTACATATATTCCACCTAAACGTATTAACTCCCTTGGTTGAGTTGTCTATGCCACTTGTCTTGGTCTGAGTGGTCTTTGATTCTAGTAAATGTGTTGACCAATTTTTGGTTTTGCAAGCCAAAATTGGGCACCCCCTCCTTTTCCTTTGCAAGAGTCATTCAACCCATGTTTTGGCTAGATCATCCCTCAACTGTCTTATGCAAAGTGTTCTCTATCAGACCTTTCTCATGAAAAATCTAGGTGTTTCCCTCATTCTACTTTGCCAAGTGTATTTCAGGTTTGTCAAGAGCAATTACTTCACCTACAGTAGTGCATTTTGGGTTTTTTAAATGACTTTACTTGTGAAATTTTCATAAGTCAAGTCACTTGATAAACCCGATTTGGTCTTGGTGGTGTAATTAGGACTTTGCAAATGGATTTACTTATAAAGGTTTATAAGTAAAGTCAATTGCAAAACCCGATTTGGTCTTGACAGACCAAATCGGGTTTTCCAAGTGTCTACTTATTATCCTTATCAGTTGAAGCTGATGTAAAACCCAAAGTAGAAGCTCTTGGGAAGTCTAAAATGGTCTATCTAGTTCAAATCAGGTTTGTGCAAGTGCATTACTTGTCTACTTTTATAAATAGAAGTGATTGAAGAACCCAAAATGGTCTAAGAAGTTCGCAAAAGGTAATGGATTTCCTTCAGAGGGCATTTTGACAACTTGAAGGATGTTTGCAAAAAGTCTGAAGGGTAAGTGTCTTTTTAGAGGGCACTTGGGAAAAGAAAGGGGACTTCTTCACTTTTTTGAAGGGTCGTTGCAAAATTATCTAAGGGCATGTGCCCTTGCGGAGGGCACTTAGGTGGCGCACATGACCCTTACAAAAGTTTTGAAGGGTAACTAAAGGCTTGAAATGCCCTTGCGGAGGGTAGTTAGTTGAAGCAAAGGGGCAAAGATAAGAAGCCCAAAGGGCACTTACCCTTAATGAAAAGTGATAATTAGAAGGATTTTTCTTCAAACAAAATGTTTGAAAGAATTCCTTTGAACATTTTGTCCAAAGAAATTTGGTGATCATAGAAAGCCTGAAGGCCGACAACGCAAAAAACAAGCCAAGAAGGCAAGAAAAAAGCAAAGGCCTGAGGAATAGGAACCCATCAAGAAATTGATGGCCCGAATGAGTAAAGACAAAGTAGGAGAAACCAAGGGAAAGGAGAAGTCGAAGGAAAGAGACAAAACATGAATAAAGACAAAAATGCAAAATAGTTCCAGCAGCTGATGAAGTCAAAGGGCAAAATTAGAGACCACTCAAACCAAAACAAGTGGCATAGATAACTCAACCAAGGGAGTTAATATGTTTAGGTAGAATATATCTATCGAAAACTAATAAAATAGATTAGTTTTCAAACTATAGAGACCAACGTCTCGTGTTTTCATGTTTCACCATTAATATGCATCCAAGTCGCATCCAGGTATTGAAGAGAGCATAGTCAGTCACAACAACTTAGAATGGCCTTATCAGTTGCCGGGGATGGTCTCTGTTGCTTTTGTATCCCAAGGACAACAAAAACAACAGTTTAGACAGTCTACAACATGGCTCCCATATGTAGTTTGAAGAAAGTGATAGCAATATGGTCTTTTGGTCTCTGCAGAAGTGGTTAACTCAGCATGGGTTTCCATTCCTTGATTTTTTAGCTATCTTGTTTCTAGTTCTCTATATATTTACAACTTCTCATTTGAGAAAATATCTTTCATCTTGTATGGTGAAGCTCTACAAGAATTTACCTTGAATCAAGACATAAGCATTTTACCTTCATTTGGGTTTACACTTTTGCATATGTCTATGGTTTTGATCTTGTGTCAAGTCATTTTCTTCCATGCTTTCATAGTTTGAATCTAGCATATCTAGTGTATTATGATCTCTTTCTTGCAAGTCAACAAGAATGTCCATAGCAGAGTATATGTGCATGTGAATAGGCTGCCATAGTGTGTCTTAGAGCACCTCTGGTAGTTCTTCCTCCCTATATCTCCATAGGGACCCCTATTGAAATACTGATGTAGGAGAGTTTCTCATCTTGAATGATAGTGTATGTCAAAGCTGAGCAGACCAACCATTTTGGTCCATCATTGCTTTAGTTTAGGTTTTGATTTCCAGTATTTCTCTCCCTTTTCATCCCCCTCTCTGTTGTTAGCAGTAGGAGATCCAGGGCATCAAGGTGCATCAAGGGGAGCTAGCCCTTAATCTAGTGATTCATCCCTCATGTTTGCAACCCACAACAAGAGGGTTGTCTCTATTGTGTCACGTGGATGAAGAGAGATGAGCCTCCCTTTAGAGGGTGCAATCCATTGCATCAATAAGAACTACTAAAAAAATTTAATACCAAGGTACAATAGGCAAGGATGACCCTTGCCAATCTTATACAAGAGTGGAACGCCCTACATAGATAGGTTGAATCCACTATGTAGTCATTCGTCCAATCCTCTAAGATTGATCGGACCCCTATCAAATAGTTGTCGAACGTGTGGATCCCCCAAATTGGCCCCCATAAAGAAGACTCCCCTGTAGGTTCAAGGTGAGAAGAGGCCATGTATGATTCTTCCAGGAGATGCAACAGAAGGACTTGGTAATTGTATGTGGGCAAATGTTTCACAATTCAAGCAGGATATCCTTGAGAAGACTCTCGAGGAGGAGGAACCACCGGAGGGTCCCCCCTCCTGATCTTTCTTCTTACTATTTTCTCCTGCTTTCGATATGTTATAGTTAATTTTTGTTAATTTGTTGGTCGACCTTGGATTGGCCTATTGATACTTCTGTATAATACTTTCACGGTTCCAGGATCCCTTTAAAACCTGGCTATTTACCCCATCAAATAAAAAAAAATATATGTATAAATATTGTTGGTCAGGGTTGTATTTAGATTTGGATGTTTCTACATTGCATGTGTGTTTGTGAAATATTGATCTAGATTAGGCTCTATTGGCATGTGTTTCCCTATGTTTATGATTGTTTCCCATCAGGTCACCATATTTTCTCTCTTATGTCTTCTTATCCTTCTTCCGGTATTATTTCCATGAATTTTTGGTGTCTTTCTAGAAACTTATTATACATTTTTATGGCCTAAAAAAGTACAATGTACTTTGCTTGGAGTGCACCTTACCCAATTTTGGGTGCCCCGAGGTTGTGGATCATAATTTACCATTTTTTCCCCTATTTTGTGTCATCTCACACGCCAAAAGGGTTATAATTTGAATTCAAAAATTTAAGAAGTATATAAATACACACATACATTAGTACATATAAGATATATCATGAATGAGCACAAACAATCAATGCAAATATTTAGAAAAGACATTCAAGAATTTAATGAAATTTTAAAAGTGCATAACTTTTATTAGTACATTCTAGAATAAATCAAACATTCATTGTAGCTCTAAAAGTTATAATAGACAGGAATTGTATTACACTTGACTGTCTGGTTAAATTACACTTGGTATGTTGTTTTCAATATTGAATATTATTGAAGGGCTTGATAAGTGATTGGTGCTTAGAACCCTGATCATAGACCCCAAAACAAATATTTTTCTTATCATTTACATGTTTAGTTCTCTTATTAAGCTTTGAAGAAGAAGACTAATTTTGCATAGTGCTTTCAAAATTAATCTTTTTTTTCAAAGTTTAATAAAGAAACTAAATATGTAAATAATAAGAAAAATATTTGTTTTGAAGTCTATGATCAAAATTTTAAGCACCGATCACTTATCAAGCCCTTCAACAATATTCAATATCAAAAACAACGTATCAAATAAAAAATAATTTAATCAAACAATCAAATATAATACAATACCTATCTATTATAACTTTTACAACACAAAATTTTGAAAAGGTAAACAAATTTATTGAAACCCATATATTTAATTATCACAATCATTAAACATAGATTATTTTTTTATGTGAAAACATGCATGAGACAATTCTAATTACCATAAATGTTAAATGTAAAGTTTTAAGATGGTGTTCATATTATTACAATTTTTATAGATTCTCACGGTCTTTCCCCAAAAACCTTAATTCTAATTTAATATTTTAACAATTATTTTCAAATTAAAAAATTCAAGTTAAATTGTTAGTGTAAAGGTGCTTTGTCCAGATAAGATAAATTGGCCACCTCATCATGATTCCATCATGCTTTTTAAAACTTATTAACATAATTATTTATTCCTTTTGAAAAAGATACATTTTATTTCATACATCTGCTTAAAATCAAATTTATAATAATAATAACTTAGAAGATTGCTATTATAATGTAAGTTTGGAGGGGAATGGAAGGAAAAACACATTCATATAAATTTAATGGTATTAATGATATATTTATGGATATTGTTAGCGGTGTCGTATTTATAATTATATATTTTTTATATTTATTGTTTTAAATAGATTTGTTATTTGGATTATTTTTCAGTTTTTATTGTTATAATGATTGTGTTTACGTTTTTATGATTTTAATGGGAGTTTTTTTTTTAAAATGTAGGTTTATGTTGTATTGATGTTGTGGTGTTGATATTGGGTATTTGATTTATTGAAAAAAAATTATATAATAACATTTCTATGGGGTTCATATTTGTTGACTTTTTTTACTGTTATAAGGGCTCGTCAATATATATTTTTGAAATCATAATTCACACTTGTAAAAGTGTTAATCTTTTTGTGGGATTCATAGATGCTAACCCTCCTTAACTATTATAATGATCATTTCATTGTAATTACATAATAATAAATGATTTATGAATATATTGTTTTATATCGTGTTAAATATTTTGACATTTAAACCAACATTATTTCAATTGATCATGATCACAACTCAAAATATATTATAAAATAAAAAAAACTTTAACACTTATTATAACTATTTTGAGTAACCAAATTTTAAAAAACATAATAATTAATAATAAGAGGAAATAAATTTGTGGACTATTCAAACTCGCCTTATCTTAAAACATTAACAACATTAACTCATGTATGACAACAAATTTTAATTCACCATAAAGCTCTTTTTCATATTTTAGATGATCATGTAACTTTTTCTGAGCATAAATATTGTGATCCCTTATCTATGTAAAATTAGGCAATCAATTTAATTCAACAAATTAGATGTATAAATAAAGTCGATGTTTTAAGTGGCATTTATTTTAAAAATAATATTACCCACATTTGCATTATATTTTTATTGAAAAAAAAAATGAAAATAATATAATCATATAGAATTATGCTTCCAATTTACTTCAACAAATTAGATGCATAAAATAAGTCGATGTTTTATATTTCGTAAAAAAAAGTTAAGTGACACTTACTTTGAAAATAATATTAAACACATTTGCATTAGAGTCTTATTGAGGGAAAAAAAATTATAATTCATGGATAATTATAAATTGATACATATTAATCTATAATTTATTATTAGAAACTATTATTAATTAAATATTTATTAGTAATAAATAAGTTTTATTTATAAGAAAAATTATTCTATAAGTAACTACTCTTCAAACTCTAATTATAAATCTAACTTATTTTTATATCTATTGTGGACGAGAGTTACTATTGTAATACTGAGAAATTTAAGCTGAGTTCTTAGTCTAAAATGGTAGCAATGCTACCTAGATAAATTTGTATTGTCTTATTTTAAGTTTTTATAAAATTATATATTGCATGTATTGTGGGTGTTTATCTTATGGTAGCTACAACAATTTTGGACAATATACAGTAATATAATATTCATTATGCCAACGAGACTCACAAAAGGGCAAGACGTGTTGAGAACTACTTCACTAATTTTTAGGGGAAATGGTTAATTATGCCTAAGCAAGAGTGACAACTATATTCATAGACTTTATCATTTTGGATATTAAGAGATCAATTAGTGAGTTCCTGATAAGCCTAGATCCATATTATGTGAACATTAACTTTGTTGAACAAGCTATAAGGTGAGGGAAAATTGATGTGTTCTTCGTTATTGAGATATCTTTGATTTACATACTTGCAGACACCTATTTTTAGTACAATTTAGGTTTTCATTGTGTCTTTATCATGTTTTTATGCATTTGGATCATTTGTGTACATTTGGATCTTTTAGGTACACTTTCCCTTCATATTGGATGCTTCGTAGTCTTTTTTCTTCTACATTTCTACATAAACACCTCAAATATGTTAATTTTTTGCATGAGGAACCATCTAGTTATCCCCAAACCAATATGATATTTGTTTATGCATATTTTCTTGACATGATTGGAATCAATAGTCACTAATTATGATTTGACCATAATCAACAATGACTGATTTTGGTCACATTATTTATGGATCGTTTGCACCATTTGTAGAATTATCATGCCTTGATTATCATTTCTCACTATTTTCCATGGTCTTCCTATGCATAAATGTGTCTGAATTTAAATTTAAAAGAATATATATATACAAACATATCCTAAGCCATATCAATCAATTGTCATCAAGTAATCCATCTAGGATCTCCTTCATTGAGCTACACATCAAATATATATATTGCACATTTGTTAAGGAGCATGTACATTAATCATAGTTCGCCCTCATAATCTACCATATTCTTGTGCCTACACACTTGTACCAAAATAAGGTTTCATTATAGAGCATATAGTTGCATTTGAGTTTTTTGGGAGAGGAGATGAAGTCATTTATCTCATTTAGGTTGGGAATACATACAAACACTAAAACTACACAGAGCCCTGATTCTAAACCTATGGGATTAGTACTACACATTTTATATATTCTTATGATATTGTGTTGAATTAGGATTACATCAAGGGGAAGTTATTTTGAGATCTATGAGCTTCAAAATATTTTTCTGAACAAGATTGTGTGCATCAGTTTATGATGAAACATTATAAAAAGTTTCAGATCCTTAGGATCACTAGAGCCATAATTGTAGTAGTTTTCAATAATAAAAAAAAATTATTCATAATCAGTTATACAATCTAATCTATCCATAATCAATGGTGGTCAATTTTGGTTATCATGAGGAAACACAGTTTGCTTTTAGTATATCAATTTACACAATGTCAAAACTTTTCCATCGTCAAATGTCATTTCCAAAACCCAAGTGTGTTTTTTTTAATTATTTATCTTTCTCTTTTTTCATTATTATTCATCATTTATCATATAAGGTACTTTTCGCTCCCCCCTTCGAGCCCACAAATATCTTATTTACTATATTGTGCTATATTCTATATGATTTGCCTTGTGCCTTCATTTTACCTAATTGGCACAATATTTTAGACTCTTGTATTCCATTTTTGTTAAATATTTTTTTGAACCCTTCCAATTTTCTAACATATCAACTTTAGGGCTTCATGTTCTCTTCCACAAGGTTTTTTATTGTAGACTTTTCATATTTGATCTATCTAGGGGTTTTCTTTATTATTACAATATCAATAACCACAGTGTCTTTCATGTTTTCCATGTTTACATCTTATGTCAATTAATAAAGTTAGATATTGAAATCCCAACATGTGAAGTAGCTTGAACATTTATTATAGCTTTGAAAATAATAATAAATAGATATTGTATCATATTGGACCATCTGGTTAAATTACACTTTACTTGGCATGTTTTCTTAGATATTGTATAGCATTGAGAGCCCTAATAAGTAATTGGTGTTTAAAAATCTTAAGCATAGGCCCCAAAACAAATATTTTTATTATCCTTTGCATGTGTAATTACCTTATTGGGTTTGAAGAAGAATACTAATTTACCACAAACTAATGTGAAAATTCAAAAAGACAAGTCAAGTTATTGGATCCCTCTACATAATGATCACAATTGTCAAATTCAATTATGTTTGTCTACAATAATGTGCAATGCACAATTATAGTTATCATAAATTCGGGTGTATAGCTCTAAAGAAATGCTTAAGTTAATTTTTTTTCAATTCTCACTATTTTGTAACTTTAAAATCTTAATTTGGATTTAACATTATAATTATTATTTTTAAATTATATTAAAATCAAAATACGTCTAATTTTTTTTATAAAATAAATTAATAATTAAATATAATTTTATTAGATATATTTAATTAAACTTGATAACCATGTTAATAAATAAATGTAACAAAATTTATTCTTAATTCATTTATTCATTTTACACTTTGAAAAGAAACTAATGTTTTTGGTAATGATAAACTGTAAAAAGGGTGCAAATCCCTATTACAAAAAGCCACAGGGGCAACATAATAGGTTGATGACCACAAATAAGGAAACAACAACAAACAAACAATAGACTAGTAGAAGAGCATATAAAGACCAAAGCCTAGATACAGTAAAAATAACAAGACTAATTAAGCAGGGCTTTCCAATCCTCCATAAGAAAGCCTATGAGTTCCTCCTTTCTGGAAGCCTTACCTTTCATGTCCATTTCTTCACCCAAACCACCCTGTAGGATATATAGGGAAGTAGTAGTTCGGTGGATGACTTTCACACACAAGGTGGTCAACACTTTCATTTTGTTCTCAAGAAAATGTAACCAATTCTTAACCTCCTCCAAATCCTTTTTAGTCTGAATACAATTGTCATAAATTTTATCATTGGTAACTTCTTTCATAGGAGCATCCATGGACTCAATATCCTTCTTATCAGAATCATAGAAGGAATTATTTAACTCCTCAAAGTAGCTTGTGCCCTCCTTTTCTCCCTATTGGTCAGGGGTGGATTTAACCTTTATGATTTCAACTTTATCCTCCAGATCAAAGGTCAAGGAGTAGTCAACAATTTTCAACACTGGGGTTTTATCACTTGCCAATTTGCTAGATCTCTTGATGCTCAACCTCCTACTAGTTCTCCCCAAGACCTCATTACCAATATATTTATTAACATCCTCCTCCCCTTGCTCCTAGTGCTCAAAATGCTCCTTGTCCACAATCAAATTGCCTTGATTCTCTTCCCTAAAAACTCTTTTATATTTTTTCTTACCCATCTTTTTGGGCACAAATTGATCCCGAGTGTCTCCCTTCCTCTTCTTCTTGCTCGAATGTGATGGGTTGTTCTTCAATTCACACATCCCCTCAGCCGTAACTTTTTATGATTGATTGGGGGACCTAGTTGCAACACCTTTCAGAGTTCAGAAAGTAGTTCCCTATAGAAGAGGGGACTTGGAGCCTTTTTTAGTGTGGGGGAAAGAAACCAAGGAATTAGTGACCAGATCTTTGGGCTTATGGGGAGATTTGAGGGGGCCTAGGGAATCTTTTAGGATGGGGCTAAAGGCCTTGTTTTTAAAAGGGCTACCAAACTTGATACTCAGAGGATTGTTATCATCCAAATCACTATCATGGGTCTCATGAACCAAAAGAGATTTAATGAGTTTAGGCAAGTAAAGCACCAGGTGGAAATGCTATAGATGTAAAATTAGGCCTTGGTGGAGTGGGATGGTAACGACTACAGGTTTGCTTTCAAGTGCACTCTTGGTAATTTTGATATAGGAATCAAGAGAGACAATAGGTAGTATGCAATATTCACAATCAACTTATGATGAAAATGTTTTAATAGAGGAAAGTAATAATGATAATAACACTTAAATTTTCCTTCCAAAGTAATATATTTCATAATAAGAAAATAGACCTTATCCCAAGGGTAGATGAGGCTCTCCTTGTCAAAGCCACCTTGTAGTCAAATCAGAGTCTCACCTTCTCTAAAGAATTTTTTCATACCTTCAGAGTCCTAGACTTTGGTTAGTTTCTTTAGTATTCTACCCTCACAACATAGACCCATAACTTTAGCAATCATATCTTCACTTAATTCAAATTGGATTCCATCGACCCAAACATTATGATCCACATCCTAAGATACAGTAAATTGGGCTGAAATATTTTCATTAAATTGATTGAGGCCTTCCAAGAAAGGAGAAATGCCTTCCTCATAGAAAATGATCCATAACATGGTGTCCACTTTAAACTCAACATAGGATTGTGGCTCAATTCTAACCTTGTCTCTACCCATGCTTAAGATCTTCTTGGTATTGAGGAGAGGATTACTCAAACAAAATTTTATCACCCAAGGATAATGCAGTTTGATGTAAAAGAGTCCAAAAATTAATGTGTGGCTATCATCATTTAACTATCACTTATTACCACTTGAACCCCTGATCTTAACCTTCAAATCATTCATATTAATCAAATAATAATTATAGCTGTAGTGTAACTTGTGTAGGCTATCAGTTGGAGAATGCACTGCTGAGAATGGGAGCTACCTCATGTGACATCCAAGTAGATGTCTCAAGATTTTTCCAATATGACTTTCACTGATGTGGAATTTCCCAACACTTAAAGTGTACTCTTGTGTCTGTTAGGGGATCTTGCTCTACCAATTAGAGCACATATGATTACTTCTCGTATTAGCAATTAATCATGAAATTTAACCAGAAATATAAGTAACTAGAAATATGAAACAACACAGGAATTGAGAGACAATACACAATTGTATTAATAATCACTCAGAAGAATATACAATAAAGAAGATGCCACTTCTTCTTCCACCTCAAAGGTTCGCCACTCCTCAAGATCTTCTTCCCTCTCTCTCTTGGTCACAACAATCAATTCCAATACAAAATTGATGTTCACCTCTCCAACCAGTCGTATCCTTCACTGCCAGTAATCCAGTGCTCCATGCACTCTAAGTAGATCCCCTGCTCTCTGCTGCTACCTGCAAATAACTAGATCATACTCACCATGTAGATGTCTTTTTACACACCTGAAGAACCCTTGTCCTTGCCTCACCAAGTCCTTATGATTCTTCAACCAGTACCCTGGTGGATCCTCTCCAAGAACTTGCACAACTTGCAACTCTCTCTGATCATACACTCTCAGTACCCCTATTTGGTAACTAGGAGGAACTACACTAGCTCACTCTCCAAGCCCAATGGCTTTCTAGCACACCTTTACAATACAGCCCATGAGTCCATATATAGATCTCATGCTTACAATAATTAGACTAACCTAATTACAATAATTAGACTCGCAACTCAAGACTACAACTAGCCCTCAACATGCAAACTAGCAGTCCAAAAATAGACTCTCTCGGATTCGTCATGCAAACTGCCTGTTCTCACACAGGCTGTCGACGTCGGCTCCTCCATGACCGATGTCGGCTGACTAGTGATCGACATCGATTGATTCCTCTTTGCTGTCTGACCGACGTCGGTTGATCAGACCGATGCCATTTTTCCTGCAACTGATTCTGCAACTCCCCGCAACTCTGGATCCTCCTTAACTTCTCCTATTTGCATCCTGGTGAAGCTTTTAGCTCCACAACATAACAATCTCCCACTTAGAGATAAATAGCTACACCTATACCTGTACCTGTACACCGTCTAAATTATTCCCTGGCTTGTATTCCTCTTCAAGATCAACCCTGAAGACCAACCATCACACAACCTGTGATGCTATCCCTGTCATTCAAGTAACCTGCCACATCCAAACCTACATATCCATGTAGTGAAGAAATTGACCCTGCAAAACAAGAATCCCTACTGCTAGTCCCACTGAACTGCCCTCCAGTACTCCTTCCACGAATTGGCTCCATACTTTCTGACAACCCCCACTGCTTGGGAAAACTCAGGTCTACACTAGTCCTCATGTGATTTTGAACCCTATTTCAAGCTAAGCTTGAACTGTCCAGCCCTTGGTGTGCTTTCTGATTTTGCATCCTGCATCATGAACCCCGCCAACACCATCTTCACATCAGCTCCCACTAGAGATCAAATCTCCATGTCTCTTATGCCAAAGAATTTTGCTGCTCCAAATTCTTCATGACACGCCTCTGAACTAACCTTACCTTTAGCTCAGCAGATCCCTGTATGTACAAACCTGCTAGCAAATCACCCACATAAAGTAACAAGATGATGTTGCGACCATCATCTACCTGGTAAGATAAAACCACAATAGTTACACTGACATTGACTGAAGCCATGATTAGTCATCCACCTGTCAAACCCTGTACCACTGTCCTACAGCTTCTTCAAGACCATGTGCCTTCGCCTTCCGTCTCTCGTATCCATCCACTCTCTTCTTTATCTCGAGAATCCATTCCGTCACTCAGTGCTTACTTTCAGCGGACAAATCTACCAACAGATACCTATTTGGTTCTTCTCCAAGGACTCTACTCCTCATCCATGCCTAGCTCCCACTGTATCTGGACTCTACCTGCATTGCCTCTTCCATCTTCTTGGTTCTTGACTATCAAAAAAGCAATATAAAGAAGGTGAACAACGAATATGAGGTTCACTTACTCTTTCTGACCTTGACATGAGCGTTTGAGACTTGCTATCTGCCCACTATCCGTACCAGTGATCGATCTCAGCCATCTCCCAGTCTGTTTCTGACCGATGTCGGCTCCCTGTACTGAACCTGACTGTCGACGTCATTTCCCTGGCTGACGCTGGCGTCCCTTCTACCGACGTCGGTTCCTTCATGACCGACGTTAGTCTTCCTGTTGTCGACGTCGGTTACTGTGTAGCCGATGCCGGTACCTGTGTTCGTCTGTGAGTGATAACTTTTTACCCGCGAGCTTTCCATGGATCAAAATCCTGATCAAATCAACCCTACTCTACTCAAAATAATTTAGTTTTCTCACCTGATCTCTATCCGTCATCTCCTCCATGAACACCAAGGCTTTCCAGTTCTTTAGCTTGTCAAAGACATCTGACCTCTGCTTCAAAACCTGCATTCTCCTCCTACATATGTGACTAAGCCTATGAAGCCACATCTCTGCAACAGAAGGTGAATCAGTAATATAAGTAGATAGATAAAGGATAACTACTTTCTTACCACCATCTAATTCAAGTGCATCCGCTGTGAGAGTTACAGTGCATCTCTCATCACCCAAATTTCTTGAAGAAATTAGACTCATCTCCAAGATTGGTCCCTGCATGACTTCCTTCAACCACTGTGTGTCATTTGCCTGCAATTTCAGCTTCACCTCCCCTTCGTCAATCATCTGACAAGGCTCTCCAACCCCTAAATAAATCTCTCCAAAGTCTCCAAAGACATACCCATGAAAAGATGCTCTATTTCGGGCTGCATGGAAAGAGGCAAAAGAATCTGTAAACAAAGATTCCACTTTATCCAGAACATCCTGTGCAATATTACCTACTACATGTGCTTCCACAAGCTGATCTTTTACCGACCAATGATCTCTTTTTACCTGCTCCTTCTTTCCATCAATCAGACCATTCATGCTATTCAGTTTCTCCATTCGTAGCTTACTTTCTTCTGCCGTTGCTATACTCCCACTCAATCTGAAACCCCTGTGAGTGACCTGTAATAAAAAACACTACCAGATCTGAAACCACCTATTAGTCAACCCAACCAAAAGCTCTGATACCACTCGTTGGTATCAGCTCTTGAACCTACAACCAAGGCTCTGATACCACTTGTCAGGGGATCTTGCTCTACCAATTAGAGCACATGTGATTACTTCTCATATTAGCAACTAATCACGGAATTTAACCAAAAATATAAGTAACTAGAAATATGAAACAACACAGGAATTGAGAGACAATACACAATTGTATTAATAATCACTCAGAAGAATATACAATAAAGAAGATGCCACTTCTTCTTCCACCTCAAAGGTTCGCCACTCCTCAAGATCTTCTTCCCTCTCTCTCTTGGTCACAACAATCAATTCCAATACAGAATTGATGTTCACCTCTCCAACCAGTCAGTATCCTTCACTGCCAGTAATCCAGTGCTCCACGCACTCCAAGTAGATCCCCTGCTCTCTGCTGCTACCTGCAAATAACTAGATCATACTCACCATGTAGATGTCTTTCTACACACCTGAAGAACCCTTGTCCTTGCCTCACCAAGTCCTTATGATTCTTCAACCAGTACCCCAGTGGATCCTCTCTAAGAACTTGCATAACCTGCAACTCTCTCTGATCATACACTCTCAGTACCCCTATTTGGTAACTAGGAGGAACTACACTAGCTCACTCTCTAAGCCCAATGGCTTTCTAGCACACCTTTAAAATATAGCCCATGAGTCCATATATAGATCTCATGCTTACAATAATTAGACTAACCTAATTACAATAATTAGGCTCGCAACTCAAGACTACGACTAGCCCTCAACATGCAAACTAGCAGTCCAAAAATAGACTCTCTCGGATTCGTCATGCAAACTGCCTATTCTCGCACAGGCTGCCGACGTCGGCTCCTCCATGACCGATGTCAGCCAACTAGTGACCGACGTCGGTTGATCAGACCGATGCCATTTTTCCTGCAACTAATTCTGCAACTCCCCACAACTCTGGATCCTCCTTAACTTCTCCTGTTTGCATCCTGGTGAAGCTTTTAACTCCACAACATAACAGTGTCATCTTACCCATGTTGATGACTAGACCTACTCGCCCCTCCAAGTGGAAAATGTCTATCATGAAACCCCTAATTAGAATATATATTAAAATATATTCTAACCAATATTTTTTTATATAGGTCATTGATTCAAATAAGGTTGGGCCTCCAATTGGAGGCAGTTTCTTACATTAGTAGGTAGATTGTTTAGGTTCCTCCAACATCTTAGAGGGAATAGATTGATTCCCAAATTGGCCATTACATTTGCCACTTGGTTTCCATCTCTGTAAATATGCTTAACCTCAACTCCCTCAAAACCAAGGAGTTTCCTTGTGTCTTGTATAATGTCATCAATCTTCCAACCCACCCTTGATTTCTCTTGAAAAACATCAATAATAAGTTTTGAATTCCTTCGATTGAGAGATTTTTAATTCCAATGGCAAGAGCCACCTTGAGACCCCAAAGGAGGGCCATAGCTTCAATAAAATTATTAGAGTTTTCTCCCATTCCACTAACATAAGCTGCAACAATATCTCCCTTTTCAAATCTCAATACCCCCCACCCCACTTGCTTGACCCGGGTTACCTTTAGTAGCCCCATCAAAATTGAGCTTCATCCATATAACATAAGGGGGAGTCCATTTGGTAGAAGCATGAATAATCCTCTTAGAGTTATTAGTTTTGAAAATTAGATCAGGATACTCCACTGATTGATTATGCTTTCTTCCAACTTGTTAGAAGGGAATTCTATAGTTTTAAAAGTGCTACAAGAGATATTTTCCTATAGCAATTTAGCAAACCTATGGAAAACTTCCTTGGGATCTCTATCTTTATCTCTAAACATACTATTATTACACTCCTTTTAGAGTTCCCAGGTCAGGATGGGGGGAATTTAGGCCCATCTTTATGAAAAAGGGGGAAAGATAGCTTCTAATGATATTTGAGAGGTCACGATTCATGCTCTAGAAGACTCCTAGGTTTTATAAAGCAAGGCTCCACACTTCCCAAGAGAACTCATAGTGCAATAAGAGGTGGGAAAATGATTTTTCCTCTTTTTTACATAGTGCACAATGGTTAGGAATTTGGAATCCTTTGATACAAAGATTATCTATACTAAGGATCTTATTATGAGTGTCCAACCACCAAAAATGATTGATTTTGGGAATAAGGTTGTGATTCCAGACTTTTCTCTAGAAGTTTGAGTCCTCATTGGACTCAAGGAGCAGATTATATGTTGAACTGATTGTAAAAATTCCCATTTTATCTTGGCCTAAATTAATTTATCCCTTGAGGAGAGTATATGAATTTTACAATCTTAGAGGAGAAGCTATAATTCCTTAGCAATTGAGAGAAGGTCATTGTGGTCTTGAAAGCAGTTTGATAGTTGTTTCCAATCACTATTACTAGGTAGAAGATAATTAGCAGTTAATCTCCTAAAGTGAGCAATGGATTTATTAGCAAGTATTTGAAATTTATGTATCTTATAGAGAGGGATGACTTTAAGCTAGCTATCCTCCCAATTTTTTTTTTTACCATTCCCCTGTTTTCGCTTAATGCTCTGCTGTAGTAGGGTTTAAATTTTCAATACATTGTTCCAAATCACTGATCCTCTAGGGATATCAGTAGTGTGAAAGAAAACATCAAGATTATTAATTTATAGGTACTTTACTCTCATAATACTACCCTACTCCTTGCTGCAACTCATGAAATTCCTCCTAAATTTAGCTAAGAGGGCTTTATTGGTCCGGTGATTTTTTATAATTCCCAGTCCTCCTTGCAATTTAGGTTTGCATACTTTATCCCAACTAACTAGATCCATTCTATTTTCTCTTCCACCCGTCCATAGGAAAATCCTTTAAATTATTTCAAAAATTTCCGCTATATATTTGAGGATTTTGAAGAGGGAAAGGAAATAAATAGGAATTCCTTGAAGGGAGGCCTTTAGAAGTTGATATTTTCCAGCTTGACTCAGTAGCTTTCCTTTTCATCTTTCCAACTTCTTTTAAATTATTTCAATGATAGAATTCTAATCTAAGAGGGAAACATCTTTAACAACTAAGGGCAGGCTGAGATAAGTACCTATGAGTTCACATCTTGAACAACCAAGTATCCTCATGATTTTTTTTAAGGTCTAAGGATGTGTTTAATAAGTAGACCAATCTCTTATCATAGTTTATATACTATCTAGAATCATCCTCATAATCCTTGAGAACTTCCATCCATTTCCTAGCTTCCACCATCGAGGTAGCTCCAAATAGGATAGTGTCATCGACAAATTGTTGTATGACAACAGGATATGTTGTTGATGCAAGTCTAATACCTTTGATTTCTTGGGATCCCAACAACTTCATGAGACTTCTACTAAGAACCTCCACCATAAGAATGAATAGGTAGGGGGACAACGAGTCACCTTGCCTAAGTCCCCTTCCTACATTGAACAATCCCCTAAAAATCCCATTAACAAGGACATAGTACATGACGGTAGTGACATAGATTTTGATGAGCTACATTACTCTATCCTGGAATCCCATTTTCTCAAGTATTTTGAAAATAAAGACCCAATCCACTCTATCATAATCCATAGAGATGTCTAGTTTGAAGACCATCCCAGGCAAATTCTTTTTCTCCATAGAATGAATGTATTCATGAGTGGATATAACAACATCCAAAATTTGTCTACCCTGAACAAATCCATTCTAGATATTACTGATTAAATGATTTAGGATGACTGTAGTCTATAGACCAAAATCTTAGAAAATATCTTATAGACTTTATTGAAAAGGCTAATTAGCCTGAAGTCCCCCATACAAATAAGGTCCAATTTCTTAGGAACAAGAAATATAAAGGTGTGATACAACTATTTTAACAATTTTATAGACTTAAATAAATTTGAGGCTACTTTAGTAACATCCTACCCCATAATCTCCTAGTACTCTTGGAAAAATGCTAAAGGGGAACCATTCAATCCTAGGGCCTTATAAGCCCCCATCAAAAAGAGATAAGCTTTAACCTCCTCTTATATTACAAGTTTTGTTAGGAGGTTATTATATTCATCATTCAGTTGGGTAGGGATAATATCAATTAACTCTTGTTTCTCCATTCTATCTTGAACTACAAGAAAATTCTAAAATTAGTTGACAACCACCTACCCCATTTGAATATCTGACTAGACCAAAGATCCATTCTCATCCATTAACTTGTTAATGTTGTTTCTCTTCGTATAACTCATGGATAATTGATAGAAGAAGGTGGTATTCCTATCCCCTTCCTTGAGCCATTGCACTCTAGATTTTTGCTTCTAGAATATTTCCTTCTTTTGCAACAAATCCATCCATTCCTTCCTTAAAGAGTCCTCTTGTTTCACCATATCATTATTGATGTCTCTATTGGCCATCTATTGCTAGATATCAACAAGATTGGAAGATATCCTCATTTTATTCTAAAAAATGTTTCCAAAAGTATACGTGTTCCAACCTTTGACTTTGTTTTTAACAATATTTAACTTATATGCTAGCCTAAACATTGGGGATCCTTGAATAGTGGTATTCCACCACCTGCCCAACTGCTCTCTAAAGCTTAGATGTTGGATCCACATACATTTAAACCTAAAGGGGAAAGGGACCTTATTCTCCCTATCCTTCAAAGATAAAAGGAGAGGGTTGTGGTCAGAGGTCATTCTAGGGAGAGCTTCAAGGTGATAAGCATTAGTGTAATCCCAATTTGGGGATACTAGCACCCTATCTAATTTAACTTGTATTAAATTCTCACCTCTGTTATGATTAAACCAAATGAATTGCTATCTTTGAAGATTAAAACCCATTAGGCCTATGTTATTAAAAAACTCAGTTAAGTTAAGAATGCTCTCAATGTAATATGAGATATTGCCAATCTTTTCTGAAGGATAGAGTGGTGAGTTGAAATCACCAGCAAGCATCTAATAAACCTCCTTGTTGCTTCCAATACAAGTGGAGAGGGTATCCCAAAAATCCTTTATTATATTTATTTTATTAGGAACATACATGTTTACTAGATTCCAATACTTATTATGAGTATCCATCTTGATACTCAAACTATTCTTGTATCTAGAGATAAGATGTCCTTTCACAATATTGTTATTCCACATAGTGACAATACTTCCTGAAGTTCCTGAGGCATCACTTATACAATACTAGGTATTTGGCCATATTTATTTGGCAATAAGATGAACTCCTTCAACTTTCATCTTGACTTCCTGCAATAAAAGGATATCAATTTTATTATCATAAATGTAGTTCTTGATAAGGAACTACTTTTGAGGGCTATTAAACCCTCTAATGTTCCATGATAGGATCTTCATTTGTCGTGGACTTTTTTGGAGCCAATCTCTAGAGTCCTTTATCTGCCCATGGCAATGTCCTTGTTGATAACTTTATGTCTAGTTTCTCTTTGGGTGGGTCTTTCAGCTTTGGAATGAACATCCACATCAATAGTTTTCCTTCCTTGACCTTTGCCTTTCTTCTTAGCAGTGGTCCAACCTTTAGAATTTAGGTCCTTATCATTCTTACTAGATCCCACACTTGGGTTTAGATTAAAGGATTTATTCCTTGGTTAAATAAAGCCTTGTAGTTTGCTATCAGTTCCTTCCCATTTGATCAGGCTTCCAATCCATTTAAGTATGTGTTTACTATCATTATCTATATTGGACAACTCAGATCCCCCTAAAATCAAATTAAGACTATACTTAGTCACTTGATGTATCTCTCCCTCCTCTAAGTTTTGTAAAGAGGGGGTCATTATATCAAACTGGCCAGTCAATTATTTTTCTAAACTAAGCTCAATTTTTGGAGTCTTAAGATCCTCCCCCTAGAGGTGGAAATCTCAGGATCTTTCTCCTTGTCATCCAGTAAGCCTTTGTCTTCTTCCTCAACCATACCTTCCTTTTTCTCCTTTTGGGGAGTACTGATGATGTTTAGGATATCCTCTTTAAAAAGATAGTCCTCTTCTTCTCCATTGGTTTGTCTATCTAACACTATGGAGTTATTTTTCTTGGATTTGCATTGCATAAAGGGGTGTCTTTTCCTATTAAATTTTTTACAAAAAACCATGGCATTCTCGTACTAAATAGGTTGTGGCCATTGGCCAAATTTTTACTTGAACATAATGAAATTAGGTAGAGTTTTATTAATATCAACATTAACATAGAAGCAAGAAAATACTAACATGGGTTTGTTTTTGGTACTATTTTTCGAGGTGATGAAGTGACTGAAAGCATTTGCTATCTATGTGATGACTTCCTCATCCTATTATTCAAATGGGAAACCTGTAAGCCTCACCCAAATTAGGGCCATTCTATTTAGATCAACAACAACATCAAACCCTAATTTCCACTTACAAAGAGAGAGGTTGTGCATTCCATACACCCATGGTCCCCTCGCAAGAACTTGGATGAGATCTTCACTAGTCATAAACTTGAATAAGAACATCCCCCCAGCTATGGGACTAACTAAAACACTACCTTTCACTTTCTATTTAGTAGTGACCCATCTCCTCACTAGATCAATATTTGGTCTAAAGTAAAAAAACTTACCCACAAGAGTGCATTCCATTGAAGAAATAATTCTTTCCACTATGAGATCAGGGATTTTGAGGGTTGCATCATCCTTTGACTCTAACAATAATGGGACAACCTTCTATTTTACATAGTTCTTGACCCCCAAGAGGACATTCTTCCATGCATTGGGAACTGATGCATTGCCCTGTGTCACAGGTTTAGAATGGTAGCCTGTGATATTTTCATGGCTAGCCCATACCAAAGGGGAAAGGGAAGAGGAGCTAGGGGGTCCCCCATAGCCATGGCTAAATTCAAAATTCACACAAGTGGCAAAGCGTGTAGAGTGTGCAGATATACCCCATATGTTGTTAACATAGTCAAAAGAAAGAAACTAATGTTAATGAATAGATGTGACAAAATTTATTCTTGATTCATTTCTTCATTTTACATTTTAAAAATAAAATAAATGTCCAAATTGTAAATGTGTTTTATCATGATAAGATAAATTGGCCATCTAAACATGTTTTTTACTTATTAGTTATACTATAGCTTAGATATTTATTCCTTTCAAAAAAGAGCCATGTTGTTCTATAAATGTGCTTAAATTAAAATTTAAAGAATATTTTTTAAAATTCTGATTAGATATATTAAATATTTCATGTTAAGGAACAAATTGGCTTTCACATCCTTTTCATTATGATGGCTTTTGTAATAATTGAAGGTTCTTTCTTGACGAAAAGTATATGTAAAACTTTTGAGGTGGCTAAATTTCATTTGAAATAGATTGGTGATGGTTCTTGCATTAGTTTATCTTTTAATGATTATAATATATGGTGGTCTCTTATCATGACCAATACTAATATTTTTTTGGTTGAATAATCTAGAATCAAAGCCTTAAAACTCTCTAGGAAAAGTATTCATACTATTTGAGATTCAGTTTTTGTCAGGGATTGGGCCCTTTGACCAAATTTGAAAGTAAAATATCGCTTGAATAATGTGAACTTAATTATTATTCTTCACATTCATGAGATTTTTCCTGATGTTATGTTTCACACGTTGGGCCTATAACTACACCGTTCATGGTGGAAGGACTAGAGGTGTAATTATGACACCCATTTTGAAAACTATTTCTCATGACTTCTCTATCAAATCATAATCCCCTTATCTCCTACTATTTATAAGCTCAAAGGGGATGGGATCTTAATTCCTCCCCTAGGACATGGCTCACTAGGTTCTATCAAATATAGAAATATTATTTATAGCCCAAGCTTGCCCACTTCTGTTGGTGTTTGGTCTATCAAGGCCTTCTGCTCGAAAAGTGACTCTCCCATATGGGAATTGTTCAACCCAAATGCACTAGCTATAAGCACCCATAATCTTTCAAACATCTATTCTAGTTTTCCCTAGAGCTTAATCTGCATGGTAATAAATCCATAGCCTCTTTTAACGTTATCACCCTGAGCATTTTTATTGACGTCTTGATCTACTTAGGGATTCAACCAATTGGCTTACTGTTATTAATTTTTTGTGGAATTTTTTCATATCTATTATTATTTTCCAATTATGGAAGGCTATAAATAATGTTATATTTAATAATGATGAATTCTTGTCTTTTTTCCATTAACAATAAGGTTTCTATCATATCTTTGGCATGCATGTAAATTGAAGCCCAAATAGATAAGATTGATATAGAGGTCTGCTATCTACAAGAGTTATTATATTATTGAGAGAGTGCCCCATACATAGTGAATTGCATGCCACCTGATGGGTTACCCCAGGGTATGACGGCACCTCCTCCAAGGAGGCATAAAAGATGATTGTGCATTTGTATCCACTTTTCCCCATGTTTTCACTAGGGGGATGGATGTTGTTTCCATTAAATGAAAAATCTAATATAGCTCCCTCTTAGAGGGGTTATCTTGTTGGCACTACTACTTAAACTCAACCCACTAATGGATGGGTGAATAATATGACTTTGAACCCTTTGGATGGATGGCTAACACTGAATCCTCCTACTACAAATCCTTCTACTTGGACTACTCTGCCACTGAAGCATGATTTGCCGCCTCCTCCCTTAGGTGTTAGAGCCTGTGCTTAAGTTCTCTTATGTTGTCTTACTGATATAATGTGATTTTGAATGTCATGTTTTGTTTGGCATATTTTTGGTTCCTATTTTTTAGTGTCATGCTTTGATCCAATATCTTCTCCTTCGATAAAGAGTGCGACCCATATATAAAAATCATCTATTTTACTATGTAACTTTTTATTTTTTATTAATTTATATAATAAAAACATCATGAAACATTTTAATAATAAAATATCATATATATCAAAATATATCTATAAACTTTTATAAAATAAATTAATAATTGAATATAATTTTATTGGATTATACTTGATTACCATGTTAATCAATAGATGTGAAAAAAATATTCTTGATTCATTTATTCATTTTACTCTTTAAATTAAAAATAAATCAAACTCTATACATGTGCTTAAATCAAATTTCAAAGAACAATTTTAAAATATGACCATATGCATCGAAGCCAAGGAGTGGGATCTAATCGTATTCCAACCCTTATGTTTGCCATGTTATTTTTTATGTTATATAATGATTATATGACATGTTATTGAAGATCCATATTATAATGAAGGGGGAAGTCCAATAAGAAGATAGGATGATTTGTGAGAGCAAAGAACATAAAAACTCATACTATCAATGAGACATGCATGAAGGTGGTTGGTCAGTATTATAATGTAGGGGAAGCCCTGCAAGAAGAGAGGGGATGATTTATGAGAATAATGAATATAAAAGTTGATAATATCAATTAGACATGTATGAAGGAGGTTGGTCGGTATTTTATCAAGATCTTTATATATTGGCATATATGTTATTTGTTGTTTTGGTCTTGGTTTTGGGTGGTCTAGATTAGGAGGCAAGTAGATACTTGTAGAGGCTTTAGTTTTGGATCTAGGTTTAGGTTAGAATTATGACTTGGCTTTATTTTGGGTTTAGATTTAGGTTGTTGGTTAATGATAATTCTAAAAAAAATGGTGATTTAATTGTCTAGACAAATGTGATGACTGCAAAAATATTAGATATTATAAGTAACTTGTAAATGTTATGATTAATTGGGTGGATTATTTAAGATGGTAATGTTCATTATTAATTATAGATTAAAAATGACTTAATTAAATTCTACTAATAATCTAGATAAGTCTTTTCTATAAGAAGACTTGTTTCATAAACTACTCTCCAAAACCCTAACCATAACCTGAGCCTGCATTCTTGTCTATTGTGGAAGAAAGTCACTATTTTAATACTAGAAAATTTAGGGTAGAGCTCTTACTCTAAAGAGGTAGTAATGTTACCTAGATAAATTTGTGTTGTCTTGTTTTAAACTTCTATAAAATTATATATTACAATTATTGTGGGTGTTTGTCTTATGGTAGCTATAATAATTTTAGAAATATTCAATAATTTGATATTCATTATGCCAACGATACTCATAAAAGGGTAAGACATGTTGAGAATGATTTCACCAATTTTTAAGGAAAATGGGTTAACTATGCTAAGCTAGAGTGACAACTATATTCATAGACTCTATCATTTTGGATATTAAGAGATGAATTAGTGAGTTCTTGAAAAGCCTAGATCCATATTATGTGGACATTAAATTTGTTTAACAAGCTATAAGGTGAGTGACTATGCATTTGTTCCTTATTATTGAGTCATCTTTGATTTACATACCTATAGACACCTAATTTTGGTTTAGTTTAGGTTTTTTTTGTGTCTTTGTCATGCTTTTGTGAATTTAGCTCATTTGTGTATATTTGGATCTTTTCGGTATCCTTTCCCTTCACATTGGACCCTTTATAGTCTTTTGTCTTCCATATTTCCTCATAAACACTTCAAATATGTCATTTTTCTACATTAGGAACAATCTAATTATCCTCAGAGTAGTTTGATCTTTGTTTCTACATCTTTTCTTAACATGATCAAAATTAGTAGTCATTAATCATGGTTTGACCATAATCAATGGTGACCAATTTTGGTCACCTATCATTTATGGATCATTTGTGCCATGTGTGGATTTATCATACCCTGATTATTGATTCTCATTACTTTCCATGGTCTTCCTACATGCAAATGTGTTTAAATTTGAATTTAAAAGAGCATATATACAAATTTAGCCTAAGCCATATCAATCAAGTGTCATCAAGTAATCCATCCAGGATCTCCTTTGTTGAGTTACACATTAAGTATATATATATATTGGACATTTATTAAGGATAATGTATATTTATTATAGTTTGCCCTCACAATGTACCAAAGTCTTATGCCTACACGCTTGTACCAAAATAAGGTTGCATTATAGAGCATATAGTTACATTTGATTATTTTGGGAGAGGAGGTGAAGTCTTTTATCTCATTTGGGTTGGGAACATTTACAAGAACTAGAACTACATGAATTTCTAATTTTGAGTATACGAGATATGTAGTTGTAACCTTCAAGGAGGATCTTGCACATTTTCTATATTCTTGTGATATTGTGTCAAATTAGTGTTACATCAAAGGAGAATTTGTTCTGATATATGTGAGCATCATAATATCATTTTGAACAAGATTTTTGTGCATTAGTTTCAAATGAAACATCCCAAAAAGTTGTAGACCCCTAGGATCACTAGAGCAATAATTGTAATAACTTTTAATAATAAGAAGAAACTAGCCATAATCAGTTATACGATCAAGTCTATCCATAATCAACTTTGGTTGATTATGGTCATAATCGAGAAACATAATTTATTTTTAGTATATCCTTATGAATAATGTTAGAGATTTTACAATATAAAAATTCATTTCCAAAACCCAAATGTGTTTGATTTAGTTTTTTATCGTTCTTATTTTGTTTCATTGTTCTTAATCATTTATCATTTAGGGTACTTTCAGCTCCCCCTTTCGAGCCCACACATATCTTATTTACTGTGCTTTACTATTTCCTACATGATTTGCCTTGTGCCTTCATTCTATCTTATTGGCATATTATTTTAAACACTTGTGTGCCATTTTTGTTAGATATTTTTGTGAACGTCTCTAATTTTTTAACATATCAACCTTAAGGTTTCATGTTCTCTTTCCCATATGGTTTGATGTTGTGGTTGTTTCATATTCGATTTATTTAAGGGTTTTCTTTATTATTGCAATATCAATAATCATAGTTTCTTTCATGCTTTCCATCTCTACATCTTATGTCAATTAAGAAAGCTAGATATTCAATCCCAACATTTGAAGTAACTCAAGCATTTATTATAACTTTGAAAGTCATAATAGGTAGGCATTGTATCACATTGGAACATTTTGGTTAAATTACACTTTACTTGGCATGTTTTCTTCGATGATGTATATCATTGAGGTCCTTGATAAGTAATCAGTGCTTGAAAACTATAAGCATATGTCCTAAAATAAATATTTTTCTTATCCTCTGCATATTTAGTTGCCTTATTAGGATTTGAAGAAGACTAATCTACCACAAACCTAGATGAAAATTTAACAAAACAAGTGAGGTTATTAGATCCCTGTACATGATGATCACAATTGTCAAACTATATTATGCTTATCTACAAAAATGTATAGTGGACAGTTTTAATTTCCATAAATATTGAGTGTACAATATTAAGGAGGTACTTAAGTTACTACAATTTTTTAAGTTCTCACTATTTTACTTTAAAAATTCTATTTGGATTTAACATTATAATGTTTATTTCTAAATTATATATAAATCAAAATATATTTATAAATTCTTGTAAAATAAATTAATAATTGAATATAATTTTATTGGATATATTGGATTAAACTTGATTACCATGTGAATAAATAGTTGTGACAAAAATTATTCTTGATTCATTTATTCATTTTACACTTTAAAATAAAATTAAATGTGTGGAGTGTCATGATAAGATGATGTGCCCATCTAAGCATGATTTTTAAACATTAAAATTTATTCTTTTTATAAAAGATCCATGTTGTTCCATACATGTTCTTATATCAAATTTCAAAGAACAATTTTAAAATTTGACTACTTTCCAGCCCTTATGTTTCCCATGTTATATTTTATGTTTTATTACATGACATGTAATGAAGGCCAATAAGTAGAGAGGGGATTACTTGTGAGAACAATGAGTATAAAAGCTGATAGTATCAATGAGATGTGAATATCTATTATTTGATGCTATGTTGATTGTAGTTTTAGTCTAGGCTTTGGGTAGTCTAGGTTAGGAGGTGAGGATATACTTGTAGACGCTTTGGTCTTGGCTCTGGTTTTAGGTTAAGATTATGACTTGGATTTGTTTTGGGTTTAGATTCATGTTATTAGTCAATAATGACTTTGATAAAAATGACAATTTAATTATCTGAATATATATGATGATTATAAATATATTAGATATTAGAAGTAATTTGTAAATGTTATGATTAATGGATTAGTTTTTTTTAGACAGTAGCATATGACCTGTTGGGTATTAACGATGAAAACTCAATATTAATAGTGAAAATATTAAAAAAATTCAAAATCAAGTAAATTTTGATAAATAAATAAATTATGAAAATTCAAAAAATGTAGCATTCAATATTAATGGTGCATCTAGTTCACGTTTACAAATAATGTCATTGTCTTTAAACTATTGCATCTATCACCTCATATAACTGCAACAATGGTATCTTAGAAATCATCCTTATAAATAACTAGGGATAAATAAGGACAAAAAATATTTTCTCATTTTACCTCCCTTACACATTCATATTTATCACTAGACGTAAATCCTGTAAGTAATAATACTCTTATTTGTTATGCCCATGTACAAAGACCTCTAGTTAAATGGGTTTCATGGATAGAGTGAATCTTTTTTCATGTACTACCTAAATACCACATATCATTATACTCTTATGTGCTTTAATGTCTCTTTCATGCACTCTTAAGTATATAGAAATGAGGATCTCCTTCTACGTACTATCAAGTATATAGGAAGGGTAAACATATCAACTAATTTGGTTTATCAACCATGTGGTATTTTGATGCAAGGTCATCTTAAGAATGTCCAAAAGTGAACTTAAAAGTGAGTAAAATTTTAATTTAAGCCCTTTAGAGGTTTTTCCCGCCTTTTTCCAAATTTCAAATATGTAAGGAGGATTGTGAGTGTTCTAGTGGGTCTAGATGAGTGGAAAAAGGTATGTAATTATTGAAACAAAGTTGTAAATGACCTTGGTGGTCTTATGAAGGTCATAAAGATGTTTTAAAGTTAATAAGTTAGTTTTAGGTATGAGGTGGAAATCTTGTTTTCACCACCCTACATGGGTCTTATGATAGTTTTTGGAGTTTCTTGATCCAAGAAACCATTATGAGTCTTGTTATAGTGTCTATTTGATAATAGAATGGATATATAGTGTTGAGTGGTTTGAGGAAGGACATTAGTTGGAGAAAAATAGTACAGACAAGGTTAACAAAGCAGAAGGTCTACCAAACTATATAAGGACTGTGTAAGTCCAATTTTGTATGAGTGAACATCAATAAAGAATGTGATCTTGAAGGAATCTTGTATGATTACTATGTATGCTCATTTGTGATGATTTTTTTATGATCTTAATGATAGAACTATAATTTTGAGGTGATGCAAGTAGGTTACTAATTGATTACACTTTAGCTTGATAACACAGTCCAATTATTTATGTGCATGCCCGTGGTAATCCAAGTAGGATGATCAATAACAATAGTGATTGTTTTCTATGTTATTGATTGAATACTGAATGTGTTCAAGCTTATAGATTCCATTAAGCCACAAAGATTTTTTGGTTTTGAAACTTGGTTGCAAGGACCCCTGCTTTGAGTATTATTTCTTTGGAATGTAGACTATATTTGTTAAGTCTATAAAGAAATGAGGGCTAATAGGATATGAAACATGTTACTCAAGGTGAAGAGAGTGGAATTAAGGTTATAAGATTAAAATACATAACTAGGAACTTATAATCATTAGGTACCTCTAAACTGACCCTTGTATTTTGTTAACAAGCAAGGAAAGACTGGTCTTCATGTTTGTTTAAAGAAAGGATAGACTTCGAAATGGATCCTCAAGTGCCATGAAAAGTTGAGTTAATCATATTATGTATGAATTAATTTGTTTTTAATCTTTATATTTCAAGTTTAGGGTTCATTCCACTTCTACAGGCTCATAAACCTATATACAATCATTTATTTTGCACAATCAAGTGCACTTAGGGGTATAAAAATGTAACAAAGGATATGGAGAGACTATTCAGTTGTTGAAAGATTTGTTAGGGGTTAAGATAGACCCATTGAGAGTGATTTTGGGTTTTGAAACATGTTACAATGAAAGATGCCTTTTGAATTGCTCTTGGGTGTTAACAGGCTCTTATAAACCCTAAACTAGGGTTTGGGCCATATCTTGATTTGTAACCATCAAAATACCACAAAATTTTGTAATATTGCCTAAAATGATGTTCCATAACTTATGGAACTAGTTTTAGAATTATAATATACTGATAAGTATGGAAAAGACACTATATGTTAGTGTTAGGCCTACAGAAGGGCTAAAGGAGTAAGGGTGGTTTATAGAAAGGTGGATTTGTCAAAAGGAGGTAAATGAATGAATTATTAATCCAAAGGGGAAAAATGGGTATCTAAAAATGTAAATGGTTTGATAATAAAGTCCGTACATGGTTCAAGCTAAGGATATTTGCTCATATGGAACACTAATTGGTGAGAGGCTTAAAGAAGGAAGTCCAATTTTCCTTGAGAGTTGTGTCAAAGGGTTAAGGTAGGAGTTGTATGACCATAAAGGGTCCTTGAATATTTGTTCATTTTATAGTTAAGATCTATCATATGCTCCCAACAAGGAACTTTACCCATAAACAAGGCTAGTAAGAGACAAAAGCTAGAAAGGTGCTTATGTGGAGTAAGTGAGTAAACAATAGAGTTAGTGGTCTGAGTAGGGTTACAAAGGGATGATATAACAAGGTAAAAGTGTATTGATATGATGGAGACCATCATGGTGTTTGATTTCCCATTCAAGGCCAATTTGGTATTGATGTCTTGAGAGAATGACCTGAAGGTTGAAGAGAGTATATATAAAGAGAGTGTTTCAGTTTATTAAATGTTATTAGGTGATCTGTTAATAGAGGAAAGACAATTTGAACAACTAGAGCATGATATCATGAATAATTATGAAGTGATATTAGATCTATTATTGCATGAATTTCCCAAAAGGACTATGGGAAAGAGGATATAGGCAGAATTTGGTGAAGAAGTTGAATTTTACTCTACATCATATTTATAAAAGGTAAATTTTTGGAGCAATAAAGAACCAATCCATTTCCTTTGATAAAATTAACTAAATCAAAAAAAATGTTGACACAACATTAATCTAGAAGGAGACCTCATTAGAATGGTCAAGATAGGTGGAGAATATTTTCATATTCAATGATTTATGGTCTAACATATGTGATGGTCTTGCACAACTAGCTAAACTAAAGAAAGCAAAGGAAATTCCATCCTAGAAGCACAAGAATTCAAAATCATTGGCATTGATGAGGGTCTCCATTGATGGTGAGGTTTTTTCATCACATACAAGGGTACAACACTCCTTGGGAAGCACTTTGCAAATTGAATGATTGGTATGATTCTTACTTAAAACTAGAGTTCATACAATTGGAGTTAAAAAATTTCAACCATGAGTTGAATAATGGTGATGTCATGATTTTAGCTTCAAAAATCCATGTTGTCAAACATTTTAATGATGTTGTTAGTGTAAATATTGATGTATACATGACCACTTTCATAAAATCTCTTCTTCCTACATAGTCAACCTACTTGGAGTATTTGCAAACAAGTAATCTGTTGAAGACTCTTAATTTTGATAAACTGATTAAGAGAGCAAAACCTATGGAAGAAATATCGAGTCCATAGAAGAAAGCATTTGCTATGCCAATCAAAGGAGAAATTCTTTGAAGAATGTTGTAAATGATAAAGACAATGGAAAAAATAAAAGGGTGAGGTCAAAAAGCTGGAAAAAATGATGGCAAACATCAAGAGAATAAAAATGACAAAAAACACTTATTTTGTAAAATTTGGGAAATAAAATGGAGTCATGGGACAACATTGAAGCCTCTAGAAAACAAAAAGAAGACGGGAAAAAAAAATCAAAATCAAATTTAGCTCAATTTTTAAGTCAATGTGTGCTTTTCATCTCAGGCAAAATGAATAATGCTTCAATGAGTTTAAGCTCAGATAATTCTTGGTATCTATACATTGGTTCCACATAACATATGACTTTTCAAAGGGACTTCTTTGAGGAGTTTCATAAATAAAGTTATGTTTTAGTATATTTTGTAAATAAAACAATTCTACAACTTCGAGGAAAATGTTTAATTCAACTCAAGTCACTAAGGATTCTAGATTTCATTCTCTGCAATGTCTTATACCTTCCTCAATTGAAAATAATTTTTTTGTCTCTAGTGTTCATTCAGCAACAAGGCCAATCCATTCTATTGGCATAAATGAGTTAATTATGTTAGTGTCTGGATTAATATAAACACACTGTTGATTAGTGTGGAATCTAGTATAAGCACAATAGGAGGCCTGGATCTCTCCAAAAAGAGAAAGTGAGCCCAACAAAGAAGGAAATAGAGAAGTAGAAAAAATAAATGTTTGTAGAGTTTCCTGGAAATACTCTATAACATGTTAATTATAAGATAACTTGCACAATAGAGAGTAAACAAAAGCCATAATTAACATTATAGACTTACAAGTCATCATTTACATACAAAATTACACATACAGGTTAAGAACACAACTATTAAAAAATTCAAAACATAAATGACATAACATATGTTAATAGATTAAAGCAAAATAGAGTATTTATTGTGCACTAACCATATGTAAAAAATAATTAGGAAAACCATATCAAAATGATTATGTTAATCTATATCAACACATCAAAACCATATTATATTACAACAAAGTTATATATATATAGCCTTTTAAAATCAGTTATCTCTTCGCATTCCAGCCTTTCAATATATGAAAGGAAAGACTCTTGCATTCTTCTATTTTACCCGATTAGACTTATCAAGTTGAATACATACACAAATTTATACAAAAGACAAAACTATATCCTTCACACATGTGTCCTCCTATTATAATATGTGATTTTACCATGCTTTATTCCATGACCAACACTTTCCTGAAATTAAATGTTTATCTCATCCCAAGACAAATTCGCAACCTGATCTCAACTAAACTAAAAAGATAATCCATAAACAAAAGTCATTATAGTCACTCTAGGTGCCATTTAATGGTTTTCACCTTTTTCACACTACTTAGCTACCGTTTTAGGTTTTTAAATAAGTAGCATACTAACCTTCTACCCTTTCAAGTTTTCAATAGACTATCCTAACCAGAAGGCCACCCTTTATGGGTTTTTAACTAGTCTAGCCCCATTCCTAATGTTTAGGTCTATCTTATAAAATTGTAAAATTATTGAAGTCATAAAATTAGAATGCACATTACATACTATTGTGATAGTGGATAACTTTGACTAGGTTGCTGTGTAAATTATTGCATTTGCTCAGTTGCCGACCCACTGGCTTTTAGTGCACCCAATGATGGAGGTTATTGTTGAGATTACGCCTTTACATCCATCTTTTTCTTCTGTAAATTTTGGTGGAGCTGATGTAGAGGAATGAATTTTGGATCAAATCTTAAAGGGAAAAAATAAAGGGCGAGGTTGAAAAGATGAAAAAATAATAGTCACCATCAAGAGAATCAAATGTCATAAAACACTTATTTTACAAATGTTGGGAAAGAAAAGGAAGTCATGGGACAACATTGAAGCATATCAAAAAAAAGAGGAAAACAAGAAAAATTCAAAATCAGTCTCAACTCAATTTTTAAGTGAATGCTTGTTTTTCATCTTATGAGAAACAAATAAAGCCTTAGTGAGTTCAACCTCGGATAATTGTTGGTAAATGTACACTTGTGCCACTCAACATATGACTTTCCAAAGGGACTTATTTGAAGAGTTTCATGAATAAATTTTTGTTTTAGTGTATATTTCTGATAAAATAATTCTAAAACCTCAAAAAAAAGGTTCAATTTGACTCAATTTTCTAAGGATTCTAGATTTCATTCTCTGCAATGTCCTATACCTTAATTAAAAATAAATTTGTTGTCTCTAGTGATCATTCAACAATAAGGCCAATCCATTTTTCTAGATGATAGATAAGTGAATATTACAAGGTAATGTGATAATATAGTTTTATTGACTGGATTTTAGGAAGGAAAGTGATGGAGAGATTAAGGAAGATCAGGGCTAATACCTTTTTGATTGCAAATTGTAACCAAATAAAGAGTCTTCTTGTAACTTTATTGAGAGATATTTAACCAAACAAAGATTTATATCCTTTAATATCCTATTATATATTCATTATATGTTCTCTCAACTCACCATATTGATTTATACCTTTATCCAAACTTGAAAATCCAAGAAAATATGAAAACATGGGTTTTAGACCTTATTTCTAGGTCTACATGCTGAATTTATTTAATAAATTTTTATGTAGGTATCCCACAACCTTGATAAAAACTTTAAAACCTCACATTTATGTTCATGCACCTCTCTACAAAATTTAATTATATTTTCCTTAGTCGTTTTCAAGTTATAATGATTTTAGTGTTTTAGTGCTCTAAATATGCTTCTTTTAGAGCTATAGACTGATATTTTTTAATATCTTGAGCTATATACATCAAAAATTCTTTAAACCACTTTAAAACATTAAAAAAAATTGTAACACACCTTTCCACAGAATTTCATGTAATTTTAAGGGTTCATTTTCAAGTTATAGAGAATTTGGTCCTTCAAAACTCTAGTTGACTATGTACAGGGTGAGAGCACTAAATCAAGAGAAATTTAAAATTTTAAGACACTTTTTCAATTTTAAAAAAACTATCCACAAGTATATATAACTCTTTCAACTATTTTTTAACCTTGAACAATCTCAAAATATGACAAAAATGAACATTTTCCTGACTGTAAAAACACATTTATTTATGACTATAGGAAACTTGTACCTTCTTTTCAAGACTAGAACATGAATACCATTATTCAAAATAAATAAATAACTATTTAAAAACAACAAAACATCCACTTAAAAATATTTTTATATGGATTTGCAATAGTAAACCCAAATAAAGCCATCTTTCATTATTTTCAGTGTGAATGTGTTACACAGTCCAGCCAATACCATGTTTACAAAAAAAATCTCTTTTTTTTTTTAGTTCTTGAAATTATTGATCTATTTTATTGTTTTTTCCTCTCTTTTATTTTATCCTCATGCAATCCTCTCTTTTTTTACTTTCTCTCCTTCAATTATTTTATCTTAATTTTGAGTTGAGTTTGGCAAGTCAGTTATGAGTTATGACCTTATAACTACTTCAAACATGTTTTAATGACTTAATTGACCCATACATGAATTATCCTAGCAAAATCAAACCTTTTGAGATGATAAAAGCTTCTAAAACACTCAAAAAAAGTTAAAAATTTTAAATTTTAAATTTTGGCAAGGAAAATCGAAAACAAACTAGAATGACCAAAACAAAGCAATGTGAAGCATGAAAAAACTTAAAATAGATAAAATATGACCTCATAAACCTATAAAATACCAAAATTTATAAATAACAACAAAAACCTAATGCTCCTACATCAGGCTCCTTGAGTACAAAAGCATTCATGAGCTATTGCTCATGAAGTCTTCAATGTTGCTCCCAATCAATAACCTGTTCATAAACATTTGAAGGTACTTGTGTTGTGTCTTCTTTTCCTCTATAAATATACAGGTATTCCACATTAAAATTATTAATTCATCATTTTCCCAATATCTTTCACTTTTCCTTGTGAGAGTCTTTTCTCCTACCTCTAACTGCTGCAAATGAACTCCCTCTTGTATGTCCTCTTGAGAACATTATTGTACCATCATTTTATCACTCTCTTTTGTCTCCATGTTGATCTAAAGACACTCCTCTACTGATTCCATATCCATACCAACCAACTCTATAATTTCTTAAAACACTCCTCTATTATTGTAATAGTTAACAATAGTATATTCTTGTTCTATCTCTTCACATTACTTCTCATATATATGAACATATTGAGTTAAACCACACTTATGTGTTTTATTTACCTTTTTATCAATTGATGTACTTCAACATATAAAAAACACATTAAGGAAATTAAGAGCTCCCAGAAAAACTCTTTCAACCACTTTATCATGCCTCAAAGACATGTTTAACTCTTCTCCGCTTCTAACATGTTGTTTATGATCTCCACTAATACCATGGGTTCTTTAATGCTCCATATAATTTATCACCAAGGATGTCTTATACTAATCTATATCTCTAATTTTAGATTCTTTTCATAGCTGATCTTCCACTACAATCTTCTTCTGTACACTATCTTGTATAACTATTGTTTCGCATGTTTACTTCACATAAATTTGTAACACTACTTGCATGATTATTTCATTCTTTTATAACTCTTCATAGCTACCATATTATTTCTTCAAATCTATCACATATATATTCACCTTCATGAGAACTCCTTCCTCTATGAGTGGCTCACAAATTTCTTGCTTCTTTTTATTTTTAAAATTAGTTTTGGGCTCTTCACATGAGAACCTCACTTTTTTGTTGTCCTTCAAGACAACCTTTTTCTCCTCATTTGCATGATTCTATTTTCTAATTTTCAAAACATTTTTGAGCTACTCACATGGTAACTTACCTCTCCCATTTTCTTTCATAGCAACTTCTTTTGATTGGTTATTTTCATCTAACAATTCTTGTACTTGCCTTTTGATCTCTTCATTTTCCTTAAGTATCATTCTATAGGCTACTTTGTTTGACAAATTAGCTCCTGTAATAAAATTCATATAATGGCTTATGCTCCTCACTAGTTTAAACTCTTTAGGAAAATCATCAACCATTATATACATATACTCATCCAACAAATATGAATTTACAATGGAAAATCACTTAACTTAGTAGTTGTAATAATTGTCTTGGGCTTAAAAATCAATGAACAAACAACCTCTTCTTATTTTATTAGATGAAAAAATTATTTTCCATCTAATAAAAACACCTTAGTATTGTTTTTAGTTGTGTTATTACCATATTTTAATGGTGTCAAGGTATGCTTCTTTCCATCCTTCTCCAATGTATAGGTATCATTCCTTCCGTCAAGTATAACCTTCCTATCATATTGCCAAGGTTTACTCAACAACACATGGCAAAAATACATAGAAATAATATCACAAAGCAATTAATCCTTATAGCTACCAATCTAAAAATCAACATTACATTCGCCATTGACTAGTACAGGATGTCTTTTTTGAAGCCAAGATACTTTATATGATATATGACGTGTCAATATTTTTAATCTTAGTTTTTAAACCATTTTAAAAGAAAACAATTATTTTTACTAACATTATCAATGCTAATATTACAACACTTTGGGATTTATATGTAGTCTTAAACAATGTCTTCATTTGGATTGGTTCTTTCACTTTTTTGTTTGGCTTTAACAATATTCAATTCATCAATAAGGACTCTCCCACTTCATATTCTTCCACATATGATGGTGAACTTACACTTTCTTCTTCATCTTGAACAACTTTATTATTGCCTTCAATGTTGGGGTTTTTATAATTATTATAGCTTTAGCACTGGAGTTTATCCCAATGATCTAGTACATTGGTCCTTTCACATAAGACCATGGTCTTGTGTGCTCACCCAAAGCATGCAGCTAGAGACCAGTTTCAGTAGGTTTTGTTACTCAGTGTTATTGCCTTAGTCATATTATTTCCTTTATGTATTTAAACATATACTACGTAAAATCATAAAAAAACTACTTTGATTCTAATGTTTCCAAGCATAGCCACCATATTGTAGACTAATAATATCACTAGTTAACATTGTTACTTTTATAAAAAGAAAAGGTAAATTATATTTCATACTAAGTTCTAGTTCTCTTTACTTAACACATCACATTCAACTATCATGAACACAAGGAAAATTTTGAAATGTTTGAAACTCAAATATTAAGCGAGAGCATCTATAAATCAACCAACTAACTAACCCATCAATTAAAACAGGGGTATTTATACTTGTTTATCCCTGACCCAGTGTTTACATCAATAATGGAAAAAATAAATAACCAACATACTCTTAACAGACTAAGAGTCATCACTCTTAATTAATTAACTTTGCCTGAGGACCCAGTCCTTTATGCCCCCTATATACCCATACTATGCTAGATTCTTGTTACCATGTGTTCATCCTCTCACGATCAGTGTAAAAATTTTGATAAAAAAGGGTTAGGTGCCCCATATGAACCACTTCTTAACTGTGCCCGATACCCACATTCTCCCCAAGTCTTCTACTTACATTTCAAGTCCTATGTCCTCGAGTTCCTTGTGACTCATTACTTTAGTTCTGAGTGCTATGTTCTCAGGTTCCTCATGAATCATCCTCCTTTGATTGGGTTATATTGTGCTTGGGATTCCATACCTTTGTCCTCTTGTATCTTGTAGGTTTTGTGCCATGATGCTTCTATGCCTATCAAGTTTTGTGCCATAGTCTTTTTGTGTTATGTTCCTTCTGTGCAGTGTCAGTGTCAAACCAAAATGCATAATACTTAGCCAAAATTTGGGGCTAACATCACCCTACACTAAGCTCTTAGTTCATCCTAGACTAAGTTGCATTAGTGACCTTTATCAAAAACTTCGGTCCCATCTATTCAGTTTCCTTCTTAACGTTATCCCAATGCAATCATACCTCAAAAACTGGCAGTTATTTATTCTATGGCCCATTTTGAATTCTTCATCTCCTTGGGTTGTCTAGGGATATCATTAGCCTTTTTAACTAATTCATCTAGGGACATAGTAGCGTCCTTCTGCATGTCTTCAAGTGCATAGACCTTTTTTTCAACTTGTCCTTAAAGAGATATAAAAATTGCATTCAACTATTATCAATGTGTGATGATTGTGTCCTCCATCATCTCCACATCTTTGAATGCCTTGGCATGCTTAGTGTGGTCTTTTATTAAGAGTGCAACATCATCCATCTATTGCTTCTAGGTTTATTTATCTTGGAGTCGAGCCTCTAAGATTTTATTTGGGTGTGCCAACTGCATAAAATTCCATTCAAAATGGGGATAACTTCCCCAACCTTTTATAGGGTGTGCTTGCAAACTTATATTACCATGGTGAATTGATTTACTAGCTTGAGTCCCTCATATTTTGAGAAAGGATACTCCTTGCATCACTTCAGTAAGAGGTTCACTAGGGTTTTTACTTTTCCTATGGCATCCCCATTAAGAGGTATGTCATCTACCAACACTAGTTCCTATCCCAATTTTTTTTTGCATATGTTTAATGGTTTCACTTTTACCTCTGTGGCCTCTTAGATCTGTTACTTCAGAGTATCCACTTCCTTAGTGAGTGCTTGTTTAGTGGCAACCTCTTTATTATACATACCCATAATTTGGGCAAGTTTCCTCTTGATAGTGCATGCATTGGAATTTAACAAAATGTTCTGGCACATGATCTCCATGGCCAAATTCAAAAATATAACACTTGAAAGAAGAGGAGATATCTTTTGAGGATCTACCCATAATGGCGTAGGTAGTGCAGGAGTGTCAAGTCCTAAGGAGAGGATATTTTGATGGAGCTCAAATTCTTACTCCTCATTATACATGTCTAGAAGAAAAGACACCTACTTCCTGGTCTCCAAAGTTGCATCCTTTGGAATGAAGTGCGACCAGAGATATAACATCTTGTTAGATGCAAAATTGATAATGTTCTTATAGATTGACTATTGTATCATTATCAAGCTATTTTATAGACTTGATCGGTTCCTTCCGTTTAGTGGGGTCACAATCTAATTTGACCCCTATGTTGGTAGCCATAGAAGTGCTACCAATGGCCATTTCACTCTTTTCTTCCTCACCATCCCCCTCTTCACCATAAAATTTACCGTGTATCAAACAATGAGTCATTAGAGGGAACTTCTTGATCCCATACTAGGGAAGGAGTCTTCTCAGAGTTAGAATTTGAGTCATGTACCTATACTTTAGGAACTTCCTATTGAGGCACTTGCCTTGTGGTGTGCTGCAGTGTAGTCCCTGAAGTAGATGCAAGGAGATGGTTATGGAGTAATTTTAGGGGGAGAAGGTGGATGTGGAGGATAAGGTAGACATGGAGGGACTTGAGGTGGTGGAGATTTGGGTGGAGAATGTTAGGGAGGAGAAGGGCATAATGTAGAAGTATGTGGTGTAAATGGAGAAGGGCATGATGGATAAGGGCATAGTGGAGATGGATAAGGGTGAGATGAAGAAGGGCATGGTGGAGATGGAGAAGGGTGTAGTGGAGAAGGAATTGGTTGAGGTTCTAGGGTAGTATTTTACTACCTTTATGGAGCATGTTGTCCATTTGTGTTGGCACCAAGCTCTAGCTACTTCTTCTTCAATGGGTGTGCCTTTGGGAACTTCTCATTAGGGTCTCCAACCTAGGGATCCTTTTGTGGGTGCAATATGTATAATGAGTTGTGCACTTACTCACCCATCATTATTTTCTTGACCTTAATATCAGTTAATTCCATCTCCCTTTTTTCCTAGTAGGCCTTCTTGCCTAGATAGACAAAACATTTTTTAGAAAGTAGTGTCTTTAGATCGATCTTATTAGATTAAAAATAAATTACTTGCACATCATAGATATGGCCCATAGAATATATGAAGTATCACGTCGGGAAGGTGTATGGTAAAGTCAACCATGTAGAGATTTCTTTAGAAGGGTTCATCCTGATGTATGCAAGGGAGAAGTGCTACTTCATGATCAACTGGGATTTCTCAGTAGCCAAAGGGGCTAAATCCTTAAGAATGTGCCACTCATTTATGAATGCCTCCCTCATTCCATCAAACTAGTACCTCATCTTGATTTTGTAGGAGGAGGTTATGTCTTAAGGTCAGGTGAACACTTTGTATTGTTTGATAGGGGTCCTATGTTTTGGATGCTATATCTAATTCAACACTCTTGAGTTATAGTCTAGTACACCAATCTCATAAAAAACCATTAAAAGAAGAAACACCCCCTATGGAAACCTATACTTAGGCACCTGATGGGTCTTCTCCACATCCTCAATAATCTTTTAGGTGAAATACATATCCTAATTGTATTTCAATCCTTGAATGACTTGGTGGGTAATATAGAGGTGCACCATGTCAACCTCTTTCCATCAATCAGTCCCACTGATCTTGGTCATATTGATCCACACCATAACCCAGAGGGTAGGATCTTATGGGTTCTTAATGTGCATGGCATGGCCCTACTTCTAGTACATGAGTGTTATAGTAGTCTTTTGGATCTCCTCAGTGTCTAATAAGTCATCAACCAAACTCAACCCTCAGCATTACAATCCTATTCCCATTCTTATTCTCTCAAGAGTGATATTCATACTATTCCTGACAAAGTAAATATAGTCCTCATGGACGTGAAAGAGAAGGAATTGAACCACCTCCATGGGTTTTCCAAAATATAGAAAATTAAAGAGTTGGAATAACCCTACAACATCTAGCTAGTTGAAGATTTTGAGATTAAACACCACTTGATTATTGGTGTTTTGGATCTCAACTCGATAGTAATTTTGAAGCTCAATCTCATTTCTAGGTTTCCAATGGTTATAATCAAATATTGTGCAACTATACACCTTGGAGACCCAATTTTCTACATGTAACACTGATTCTGGGTACTACATTTCCTCAATTAGTAGTGGGGGGGGGGACGATTGAGCCTTCTTTGTCAGGGATGATTTAGCCTTCTTTGCTTATCATGTCTTGCTTATTGCATCTTCCTCTATGCATTGAATTTATTCTTCTAGAGTCCCTTCCCTAATAAGAACTGTGTCTCCTCTATGCATTTGTTCTTCCTATGGTATCATCAGTAGTGGTTTAGTCCTTCGGTCCTTTTTCTTAGGATACATCACCCTCAAAGGTGCCCGAAGGTTGATGCATGACCATCCAATGTTTCTAAATAAATATGTGGTTATGGCTTTAAATTTTTGAGCTTGAATATCTTTTAATGGTAGAATTTTGAAACTTGTAAGCTCAAAGTTCTCTCTATCGTGATCAAGTCTCAAATTTCCCCTATTTTACTTGGCAATAAGTGATACTTCCCTTGATACTTATTTTAATCATGACTTCATATTCTAGCTCTAGTAATCATTTGTTTGGATCTGGTATTTGTTTGTTTAGCTCTGGTACTAACTTGTTCTTAAATATTTGGATTGTTAATCATAATTAAATACAAAGGTAAATAGTTAAACGAAGTTAACTTGCCTATTTATAAGCTCATGGAGGGGTTCACCATCATTACTACTTTTTTGTTACCCATCACTTCATATTATTAATGGGGATCTTTAACAACCACCACACTTTGATCATTGCTTTTATCATTTAATGATCTTAATGGTATTGTCACATCACACCATTGTCACACTTCTTGCTATAACTATTCTTTCTATATTAATGGCACGTCATGTCTCGTGCCTTCCTTTAGAGTGGATGACAGTTGTGTCCCATACTTTCCTTGTTATAAAAGATAGTTGTCTTTCAAAATTCAAACTAATGGTGGGAACACCCTAACCTTAGGCTTTGTATTTCACGTACCTTACATAACTTACGTGCCAAAAACACTTTGTGTGCTTAGGTTCCTTGCACCCTGATAACTTTGTGTGCCCAAATACTTTGCATGCCTATGAAATCTATGTGCCTGAGTTAAGTTAGTATTTCTAATTTCTTTCTACCCCACACTAAAATAAATCATGAATCTCCATGAAATGAAAACAAAACATTAAAAAAAATTACATTAAGAAATGTTTACGTGCAACAAAGGCAGTGTTTTTACTAAAAATAGGAAATCCTAAACTAATGGCAAAAGCCTTATTGATTACAATATTTCAACTATTTATAAGTGAAATACGGCTAGAGTCAACTTTCATTATAATTATCAGGAAGGAACTGGCCATCCAACCTTTGTAATTGACATGCTCTGGTAGGTCAAATGTTATGAACAATGAAAAGACCATCCCAGTGAATCCAATCTTTTCTAAGATGGTGCACAAACTTGGAGTCATATAGTAGGACCTTCATGCCCAAATTAAATGTTTTGTGCTTTAAGTGTTGGTCATGTCATGCCTTTTGTTTACATTTTTCCACATCCTCACTCTAATGAGTGATCAATCAGGTTTCATCAAGTTATAACAAAACATCTAAGCAAGATTTCAAGGATGCCTATTCATCCAATTATCTTACACGTGCTATACAGAGAGATGGTACTAAAAAATCAATTAGAAAGAATGCTTCTTTACCGTATACCAAATTGAATGGGGTGATTTTGTTCAGGTGCTTGTAAGTTGTTTGGTGTACCCACAGGACCACATATACCCTATCATCCTAGTCTATTCAGCCAATATTGAAGATATTAATCAAAGTGGTTCCTAGGATTTTGTTGAAGGCCTCGACAGTACCATTGGATTGAGGGTGGTATGGCATCACTTTGTGGTGTGCAATCATAAACTCATTCAATAAGACACAAATTATTTCATTCAAGAAATGGGTACTATGATCACTAGTGAAACCTAATGGGCATCCAAAATGAGTTTTGATATTTTTCAAAATGAATTACACAATAGTAGTAGTAGTACAATCTTTTGTTAGTGTAACTTTAGTCCATCATGTGAGGTAGTTAGTAGTGGTGATGATGTAACGAGAACCTATTCTTTGACCAGCTGGAGTGATGGGGCCAATAAAATCAATGACCCATTTCTTAAATGGTTCTTGAGAAGGTATTGGTTGTAGAGGCATGGAGTATATTTAGTTAGGTTTTATTATGCACTAAAATATATCACACTACCTAACATATGCTTTTCATCTTTAAAGAGAGTAGGCAATCATAATCCATTTAAGAGAACCTTACGCGTGGTGGCCTCTCCAATATAGTTTCCTCTAGTAATTCCTTCATGAACTTATCAAAGTACTTTAGGATGCTCATGTTTCATAACATAACACTGAAGAATATCATCATGGCCAAGTTTATAAATATCTCCTCCTATGAGTTGAAATGGTGCAGTGCAGACTACAAGTTATTTCTTGGCCTAGGGAGTGAGACAATCAGGCACTGATCTAGAGGTTAGAAAAGAAACAATATCCTCAAGTTATTCAGGTACATGAGTGAAACAACATAGTTGACCATTAGGTAATTCAACTTTAATGGCATGTGGGGGTTCTTCAAAGTTAATTCGGGAGAAGTGATCATGTCTACAATTGGCTTTCCCTAATTTCACCATGATGTAGAATTGGAAATCTTGGGATAATACTATCCAGTGACATATCCATCAATGTAGTATAGGTTTATTGACAAGGTACTTCAAAGCCTCATGATTAGTATAGAAAAAAAGAATGGCCAATAAGTACTATTGAAACTTTTGTAGAGCACAAACCATTGATAATGCTTTACGTTTTGTAGTGGTATAGTTTTTTTCAACTAGATTGAGATTTTTGTTGGTAAAGTAGATTAGATGATCTAGGTGACCTTCACCTAGTTGTGTAAGGATTGCACCAACAACCATTCTAGATACATCAACATAGACATGTAATGGTTTTATCCAATCGAGAAATGAAAGGATATGAGCAATTACTAGTTTATCTTTTAGAGTTTCAAAGGATTCTTTGCAAGAAGTCATCCATATAAAATGCTTATTATTCTTTAAAAGTTATTTTAGGGGCATGAAAATCTTTGCATATCTATGAATGAAATTTTTATAGTATCCAATATGAACCAGAAAGGCATGGAGCTTGTGCTGAGTCTTGGGCATTGGGAGGTAAAGAATAATAAACACCTTCATCGAGTCTACCAAAAGTCCTTACATATAATATGTCCTAGTATCACACCAAACAATGTAACAAATAGGCACTTATTCAAGTTCAAATATATTTGTAAGACCTGACAGTGCTCAAGTATAAGCCTTAAGTTAGAGCAGTGGTACTTGACCAACCCATAAACTGTCCAATCATCCAAGTAAACTTGAAGAAACTTATGGATGAAATCCTTAAAGGCTTCAATAGTTATGTGGGAAAACATAGCCGGGGCATTATTCTCTCCAAAGGGAATGATATTATACATGAAGGATACCTATTAGGTGGTAAATTTTATCTTTGGTTGGTCCTTCTCAACTATCTTTACTTGATGGTATCCTGAGAACCCATCTATGAAGGCATATATCTCACATATTATGCATTATGTATTCGATAGTCCACACAAATTTTGATGCATCCATCTTTTTTATACTAGTCACCATTAGACTAACCCATTTAGATTCATCGATGGAGGTGATTAATACAACACATAGAATACTATCAATTTCCTCTTTGATGTGTGCTCATAGATTAGGATTCATTCTATATGGACACTTTTTGACTGGTTGAACACCGTCAATCAACTTAATATGCATCTTTCCTAAGGATGGATGGACTCCCTTCATTTCACTATAATTTATTTGAAGACATTTTGACATTCCTTTAGAAACTCAAATATATTTGAAATCTCTGTTTCATTCTAGTATTTTCCTATCATATCCGTCTTTGGTTCTTGCTCCATGTCGATGTTGCACTGAATAATCTAAATGGGTCCATTATATGGGTTGTATAGATTGGTGTTGGTATCATGAATATCTCTTGTGCCATATCTCATAGGGAAATCTGAATGGGTTGATAAAGGGTCATGTGATTTGGATCCTTCAGCTTCTTTCACATAAAACACTAGCGTATATTTACCTAGATGTATTTGTTCATGTCTATCTTGATCAAGGACTAGTTCTAACATGGAAAATTGTGTTGATGATTCATTGAAGAGACGAATAGGTTATTCAAGAATATGATGGATATTCCATATATGATATTCAATGGGACTTGGGTCACCAACAATCACTTTGAGTATGGCTTGGAGGGTGAGGTGCAAATCCATTCTTGGAAAAGAATAAGACAGGGTCAATTTCATGTTTTCCTTTAAGAGATGTCAAAATCAGATTCCCATGTGTCATTCTTCATGAATATACCATGCCATTTTCCAAATACATAAGGTTTCATAAAATGCATGCACCCACAAGTACTCTAGTAGGTATGACTCTTTATTTATCCACACTCTCTTGTAAGCTTCTATATGGGGTTTCGATAGTAATAATCTGCTATAGTTGATTGCTCCCTTGACCTTGTTATTGTGATGGAACCAATGACGAAAGGTATAACATATTTGGTCCCACTTAAGGAGTCACTCATGGTGGGTTCATTACCATCATGTAGATGTACCATCTAAAAGATGAACTAATGACCTCATACATTCACTTTCAATGTCATAGAAGTCTTTAAGGTGCTATATGAAGACACACACTTATATTTGTCCATGGAACCATGGAGCTTCATCAAGTATTTCAAGTGGTTCCTATATTATGGTCCCTCTTATGTCTTAACCAATGAAAAGGCACACGAACTTGTGATGTTTATGAAACTAACATGGAATGGTTTCTCTGCTTCTAATTGCACTACACACTGAGTCAATGAGGTCATAGTTGCTATGCACCCAATAATTTCAAGCATTTATTATAATGTTAGAGAGGAATTGAGTGTTTGACCATCTAAAAATTCTATCATAAGTTGGATCTCTTTGTTCATCATCTCTAGTAGTGACATTTTAAATTTGGTTAATGTCTTCTTCCACATTGATGGGTTCTATATAAGGGGGCCTTGTGTTTGATCCAAGGGAATAGCAACATGTTGATCATTGTTTTCAAAAATAATATACCATTTCTTAGAACTTAGATCTACATTATTTTCATGGCACCAGGGTCATCCCAATAAATATGGGAATTCATCTACCTTAGCTAATTTAAGAACCTTAAAATCTGCCTTGAAGGGTACTTCAAGTATTTCAACTATGGTGTTCTTGAGGATACCTATTGGTAAAGCACGAGTCTTTTTAGTCATTAATAACACTTGAGGTGATGGATGTAATGCTATAATAGCCATTTTTCACCAATAATTTTTGTTAAGGACATTCACGTTTGTGCTAGTGTTAACTAGTATGTCCCATAGTACCCATCCATCAATGGCAACATTGACTAGTATCTCTCTATCATCTGGGGGAGACAAGGGAATATGAGTGTCTTGCCTCTGAGTATGATTCAAATGATGATCGTTATTCTATTGAGTGGCTTGGGTTTGAGCATAGTGTGATTTTTGTGCTTGATTATTGATCCAAGTGCTCAATTGTGGGATAATTTCCTCGTCCAGCATGTGCTTGCACAGTTCCTAAAATTCATCATGTACCACATTTTGTAATTTAAATGCCCTTTGGACTGAATCACACTACACTGCTTCTTTATCTTTAAGGAATTGAATCTCTCCTTAAAGTTCTCATACCAATGCCATCATATCTTGGAGGACATTCTTCTGCTATTGGGCATCAAGATATTTTATGGTTCGTAGTTCTTCACATTAGAATTTTTAGTAAAATTTAAGATAGAGTGAGTCTGTCTTCCACCACATAGGGTAATATTCAATTTTTAAAAAATTGGGGTGCCTAAATGCATGTTCCAATGTGATTTGTTAACTCGTATCATTTTGTCACCCTTTTCATTTTGCTCCTTAGTAATATTTGTGTACAAGTCAGGACACTCTTCCAGTCAGTGGTCTTTTTTATAGAAAACACATGTAGGGTAGCCTAGACAATCTCTTTCGTAGTGATCTGGGGATCCACATTTGTAACATGTACTAGGTGGAAAATGACCACCTCATCCTCATCTTCTTCCTCAACCTCGATAGCCACCATTGTCTTGATTGTTTGCTATAGAGTTTGAGTGCATGATGCACACTTATACTTCATGTATGCCACTAATTGGTCGATAATCATTAGTGTCACGAGTGTAAGCATCACATATCTTATAATAATTAGAAACATTAGTATATTTATATCATTTCAAAAGAGGGCAAGAGTGTACATCATGTTCCTCATGATAGATTTTACACATCTATTTAAGTATCACACAGATATTCTTGCATGAGTAGTTGCTCTGTGTATGCCCTTTAGATTTGCAATCAGTGCACCAAACACCACTAAATGTATCATGTGCACTATTGGCTATTAAATTATCAAGTTGTGATGTCATGGATTATATATTAGCTTCCATAAATGGATTGATCCTTATATCAACACTTCCAACTACTTCAGCACAAAGGGTAGCTTCCAAAGCTTCATATGGATTAGTGAAAGTCTTTTGAGACAATCTCCATGAGGAAGGTAGTAACAAACCTCCCAAAAACCATTGTGCATATTGTGCAGGATTGACTTCAAAGGATAGCTTTGAAAATAGTGTCTTAAACCTTATGTCATACTCTCATACACTTTTAGTAAGTTCTTGTTTGATGTTCTTCAGTGTGGTTATGCTTTATTATTCAAATTTTGGATTGTCAAACTCCTAAAGAAATGTTGTTTTAAGTTGATCATAGTCGATGATAGCTTGTTGAAGATCTAACTTCTTATACTATTTGTGTGCATGGTCCAAAAGTGTAGTTGTGAACTATGTGGCTTTATATTCAGATAGGTAATGCCTCGTACCCTCTAAATAAGTTCACATTTATAGACATGTTCAACAACATTCTCTATGCCTCAATATTATGGTAAATGGAGCATTATTTCATAATATACCATTATTGGCTTAGATGCCTGAGCTAGTGGTTATTGTGAACCTCCAACCCCTATCCCTTGAGAGGGAATTCCACTACCTCCTCTTGTGCCTCCACCTAATCTACCTCCAGTGCTTCCACCAATAATGCTCATGACATGAAGTGCAATAACTAGGTGATTAACCAAACTTGGGCCTATACTCTGTCCACTTTCAGGGCCAGACCCTCCAAGCATCCCTAATTATGCCATGTAATTCCTTTAAAGGGGGAAGGAAAGTGTTAGGTTTGTATGTATGTCAAATTCTTGAGTTTCAATATCTCTTACTAGCTCAGTCTCTGATTCCATGTTGTTTGTGTCCAAATTACATATGTATACTTTGTCTAACTCAAGAACATGAGCGTGCACTATGGCTAGGGAGCTTGGTTGGTTCAGACTAGGTTATTCAATTATCATCATCCAGCTAGTTTATCCTTCGTAGGATATTATAGACATAGGGCACATCTCAAAAGTGATATGGTCCTCTTTGTGTGTTTTTGCTTCCCTATAGATCCGGACAACACTTATAAGTTTTCTTTATCCCTTCCCACACCATTGACTCCCATAATACTTTATTGAATTTCATCATAGTTTTGCTTCCATAATGCATGTTGATTGGCTACCATTGTGAACCCCAATCTTTTATCAACTTGTTTCTACTCCCTTCCCAATTGTACGGCTCATGCAAAGAAAGATTTAGCTCTCCATTAGCATAGTCTCAAGTCCCAAATCAATAAATAACTTCTTAATTTCTAAGGCAAAATGTCTAATGTAATGATCACATAGTTCTTGAAGAAATTGGAACTTGGCTTCTTTAGGACATGAATAGGTGGTTACTATGTAATCCAAAATTTAATTGTTCAAAACTCCCTTACACCAAATGTTAATAGCTCTAGTCCATGGGGTTCCATGTTAGGTGAAAACTCTTTGTTGTTCTAGGGTCCAAGGTTGTCTTCTCCCAAGGTTTCAGGACCATCCTTAAGCATATACAAAGAACCAAGTGTGAAGGTGAACTAGGATTTTAGTAAAGAAAGTGTCATACAACACACTATAGAGACTCTTCTTTATCCACTCTGGTAAAATTATCTTCAAGATAGGGAACTATAAAATTATCTTCAACTTTGGTAATCCATTGTTCTATATTCTCAAGAGTAATATGCTCAAACATTTTCCATAACTGATCAACAAGCGCTATGCATCCTAGCAATAGAACCAAAATGTTGGGATTTTTATAATTATATCTTCAGCATTTGAGTCTATCCTAATGAGCTAGCGTGATGGCCCTTTTTTGCAAGTCTATGCTCTTGTGCTCTCACCTAAAGCATGTAGCTAGAGACTAGTTCCCATAGGTTTTGTTGCTTAGTGTTATTGCCTTAGTCATATTCTTCCCTTTATGTATTTAAAAATATACTACGTAAAAGCACAAATAAACTACTTTGATTCTAATGTTTCCATGCACGATCACCATATTACAGACTACTGTTGTCACTAGTTAACATTGTTACTTTTAGAAAAATAAAAGGCAAATTATGTTCCATACTAGGTTTTAATTCTTTCTACTTACCAGATCACACTCAATTGTCATGAACACAAGGAAAATTATGAAATGCCAAAGCTCATATATTAAGTGAGAGCATCAAAAAATTAACCAACTAACTAACCCATCAATTACAATAGGGGTATTTATACTTGTTTATCCTTGACTATGTGTTTACATCATTAATGGTAAAAATAAATAACCAACCGACTCTCAATAGATTGAGATTTGTGGCTCTAAATCAACTAACTTTACCTAAGGACCTGAGCCTTTGTGCCCCCTATCTACCCACACTATGTTGGATTCTTGTTACCATGTGTTCATCTTCTCACAATCAATGCAAAACTTTTGATCGAAAAGGGCTAGGTGCCCCATATGAACCATTCCTTAACTTTTCTCACTTCTCATGTGCTCCCCAAGTATTCTGATTACATTTTGAGTCCTATGTCCTTGGGTTCCTTGTGACTCATTACTTTAGTTCTGAGTCTTATGTTGTCATGTTCCTCATGACTCATCCTCCTTTGACTAGGTCCTCTCATGCTGGGGATTCCATGCCTTTGTCCTTTCATGCCTTATAGGTTACATGCCATAATGCTTTTTCACCTACCAAGTTCTATGCCATAGTCTTTCCACGCTATGGTCCTTCCACACTGTGTCGGTCCCACACCAAAATGGACAATACTTAGCTAAAATTTAAGGACAACATTCAATTTTTATATATCTTATTTATGGATTATTAGGACATTCATATGACCTATGACCAACATATCTATTACATTTAAATTTTTTGCCCAAAAGCCTTCTCCTCTACCTCTTGTATATGGCTTTCTTCCTTTGTATGAATAGCCTTCTCTTATACTACCATCTTAACCTTGAGAGCTACTTATTTCTTTATTATGAACTTGAAACTAAATTCTACCACCTCATTATCCTCTAGCTCTAAAATTTTTGCCTCCTCTAGATTATTGAGTTTGTCTTCTACCTTGAGATCAAACTGGTAAACTTGTTTCACTGATCTTGGAGATAACAAATTTATTTCATCCTGAATATTGAACCTCAAACCATTGATATACCTTGTTATTTTCTTAACATATTCTTCTACATTAACAAATATGATTGTAAGCTTGTAGAATTCTTTAGTGTATTCATTTACACTTATGTCTTTCTGCTTCAAGTTTTGGAGTTTTTTGATCAAATTTGTCTAGTAGTCTACATCCATGAATTTTGAATTGAGTTTTTCTCCCATTCTATCCCATGATTTGATTTTCTCTTTACCTTTTTTCTTTCTTGCCTCTTAGACACTATCCCACCAAAGAGATGCATGTCCCTTTAATATTGTACAGGCAAACTTAAACTTCTTGTCTTCAATTATTTCTTTAAAATCAAAATATTTGTCAATTACATCTATCTAATCCATAAATTATTCAACATTTAGACTAACTCTATATACTGCAATCTCTAATTTGAGCTTGGAACCTATTCTTATGACTGCTTTCAAGAGTCTTTCTTCCATTCTTTCTTTTTCTTCTTCTTTTGAAACCTCTTCTTGTGGTTCTTCCTCTCCTTCACTCACATCTCCTATCACAACACATCTTATTTTGGTAATTTATATTGCCTCCAAATGTGCTTACAAATTATTCATCTTTTCTAACAATACATCTCTTGGTTGTCTTCTTAGACCTCCTCTAGCACCACCCTAACTACTCCTCTAAATATCATTCTAGCACTTCTTGCAATTTTATTTTTCACAACCTACTCTTCACTCTTCTCAATTAAATATCTTTCTCTTTGGGTCACTTTTAAGTACAATCAAACCCTACTCTAATACCAAAAATGATGGAGAGATTAAGGAAGATCAGACCTAATACCTTATTGACTGTAAATTATAACCAAACAAAGAGTCTTATTATAACTTTATTGATAGGTATTTAGCTAAACTTAAAGTTTTATACTTTAATATCCTCTTGAATATTCATTATATATTCTCTCAACTCACCATACTGCTTTATACCTTTATTCAAACTTGAAAATACAAGAAAATGTGAAAATAGGGTTTTAGTTTTAATTTCTAAGTCTAAAAATTGAGTTTATTTAATAAATTTATATATATAATTTTTAAAATAATTTTAAAACCTCACATTTTACTTTATTCATCTATATAAAAAATTTCATTGCATTTGGCTAAGTCATTTTTAAGTTATGATGATTTTAGTGTTTCTAGTGCTCTAAATAGGGTTTCTTTTAGGCCTACAAACTGAGATTTTTGAATATATTGAATTTTATACCTCAAAAATTATTTAAAATACTTTCAAATATTTAAAAAAATCTTAACACACCTCTCTGAAAATATTCATGTAATTTGAAGGGTTTAGTTTTAAGTTACAGAGATTTTAGTTCTTCAAAATTTTAGATGATTATGTACAAGTCAAGAGCATTAAATCAGGATAAATTTAAATTTTTAAGACCTATTTTTCAAATATTTTAATTTTAAGAGACTCTCCAAAAGTATATCTAATTCTGTTAACTATTTTAGAACCTTGAACAATCTCAAAATATGAGAAAAAATAACTTTTTTTTAATTGTAAAAACACTTTTTTGACTACGTGAAATTTGTACCTTCTTTTCAAACTTGCAACATGAATAACATTCCTATATATAAATAAATAATTATTTATAATAAAAAAACATTAAATTTAAATTAATATGAGATTTGATTTGTAACAAAAACTCAAATAAAGACATCTTTCATTGTTTTTAGTGTGAATGTGTTACACAATCATGCCAATACCCTATTTACAAAGCTTTTCTCTTTTCTTTATTCAATTCTTGAAATTATTGATATATTTTCTTTTTTTTTTCCTCTCTTTTTGTATCCTCACACACTCTTCTCTTTTTCCACTTTATCTCTTTCAGTTATATCTCCTCAAACTATCTAACCAACATCATCAACTCAACATATATTTTAACCTTGAATTGAGTTTGGCAAGTCAACTAAGGGTTATGAACTTAGAACAATTCTAAAGATATTTTAAGACATTAATTGACCCTTATATGAATTATCATGTCTAAACCAAAATTTATAACATGATAAAAGTTTATAAAACACTCAAAATAAGTTCAAAAATTCAAATTTCTAGTTTTGATAGGAAAATTGAAAACAAGCTAGAATGACCCAAACAAAACAAGATGAACCATACAAAAGATTCAAATAGAAAAAATATGAAATCCTAAACCCATTCAAGATTTTTTTAAAAAATAACAACAAAAACCTAATGCTTTTTCATTAGAAAAATTCTAAAACTCAGGGGTGAACATTCTGTTCTAAGAAACATTGCCTATATACATGAAGAAAGAATGATAAAAAGTCTTCAATGGCATGATATATTTGGGAATAATAACAATGATAGAATTCACACAGTGAAAAATAATTATATTTTAGGATTGCTATTTTTAACAAAAATATTGAAAAGTGTGAAACTTGCATATTGGCTAAACACAAAAGAGAACTATTTCAAAGGTCAGAGTGGAAAGTTGGAAGAAAATTATAATTGATTCACTCTGATTTTTGTTACATGTAAATTATTTTAAATGATGGTCACAAGTACTTCATATTGTTCATTGATTATTATAACAAAATGACTTAGATCTACTTTCTAAAGAAAAAAATAGAAGTTTCGAACAATAGTTTAAAATGAAGCTCAACTCCACATTGGGACACTAGGATTACCAATCATGGAGAATTCACATCAAATGTGTTTGAAGTCTATCTCAAGGAAAATGAGAAAAAAAATCATCTCATAGTCCCATACACTCCTAAAAAATATGGGTTGGTTGAGTAGATGACCAAAACTATGATGAACATGTTTTAAGTAATGTCTTTCGAAGGGGTAAATATGCATTTCTAGGAAGAAGTAGCTCAAACAACAATGTATCCCCATAACAAGTCCACATCAGTAGCCTTTAAAATAAAGACTCCATATGAATTTTGGTGTGTTTATCTCCCTTTAGTGTGACATCTTTAGGTTTTTGGATCCGCTTGCTATGTATTTATTTCCAAAGAGAAAAGGAATAAATTGGACCACATGAGTTGAAAATGTATTCTTTTAGGATATTCAAAATTATTAAAGGCATACATATTATATGATGAGATTAGAAATATAATTTTTATCACAAGATATTTGTCCTTTGTGAAACAACAAATGACAAAACAAGCATATGTCAATAATTGAATTGGCTTGAAAAATATGCTAAATTCGATGTTTTGAAAGAGATTGATATAGAGGTTCCAAATAGTGATGAAGATATACTTTTATTTTTGAATCATTTTAATACCCAAATAGTAATGAAGATAACCCAAAATTTTCATTTCAAAGCCATTGATCAACACTATTTTTATTTTTGCACTGTATCTCTCATTACTTCATGTGATGAGTAGATTATCTGCATACACAACTATAAATATAATTGTTTTGTTAATTTTTTTGAAAAAAAAATGTTGCATCCTCAAACTCAAAATGTTTTAAATTCATGTTCAAGAGGTGCTCAATGGGTTTTCATACCATGCTCTTGGGGCTTGTTTCAAACCATAAAAACAAAATCTAGTTTGTAGACTTTGTGCTCTTGGCCATCTACTACAAAACCTTTCGGGTGAGTCCTGTACATTGTTTATTTGAGATCACTATTTGGAAATGTAGTTTTTACATCCATTTAATGAACTTTCCATTCATATTGTGTTTCCAAAGCCAACAACGATTGAATGGTAGTCCATTTTGCTATTGGTACAAAGGTTTCATTATAGTGTATCTATTTTATTTAGTAAATCCCTTTGTGACAAACCTTGTTTTGTTCTTGTCAAGTGAGTCATTTGATTTGTACCTATTTCAAAAGTCCCACTATCAATCAATGGGTTTATAACCAATTAGAGGATCAACAAAGTCTTAAGTTTTATTTTTGACCAATGCATCAAACTCATCCTTCATTTCTTTTCTAAATGCATCAATCATTTATGTTATTTGAACGAAGTAGGCTTAGAATCAAAAGCAAAGTCGACTTCTTCTTTTGGAGGGTCTTTCAAGTTAAGATTTTTTACCTTATTTTTAATTTCATTTAGGAACTTGTCTGAGTATTGTGTGGCTATATGCGCATTTCAATTAATTTTTTTACAACTTCATTAGGTTTGACATATTTCAATGTTTGTTCAATCGATTTGACATATTTTTATGAGTAACTTGTAAAATCACTAATACCTCATTTTCTTGAATCAAAGCTCTTTCATTTTATGACATCAAACCACCTTTTGATGAAGTTTTACTTTATTTCATAGAATAATGTAAAATTGCTACATTATTCTATTGTAGAGCAGCTACCATACAACTTGATAAAAACACTTAGAAGAATTTTTTTTGAAAATTTTGGAGGCATACTTGATCCATAATAACTCCTATGAATTAAGGTGAATGTAATATTATTAATCATAAGTATACTAAGTAAGATAAATTATGTCTTATAGTAGTATATGAATAAATTATATAAAAATATGAAGTCTTCATAGAAGATGAAATAAATAACCATATTATAGCTACAGATATTTTTAATCTCTCTATATTTCATGCAATGTGAATACAATTTTTATTTAAACCAAATTATTATTTAATATCATTCCATTATTTTTCAATGAAAATCCAATCTTGATCTATCATTTGGTCAATCACGCACTTGTCCAAGGCAATGTTTATTAATTTTTAATAACAATTGAAGTGCTGGAATTGTGTATTTAGTTTCAAATTATTTGAGGTGTACCAAACAGCTTTTTATTTTGTATAATGCCACCCAAATCTTTTATAAATTTTGTATGAGGATTGTCTCATTTAGTCTTCTGGTCAAACACTTGGCAATTTTTTATTACTTGGCATTGCTCTGATTTTTGAATTTCAATTTGTATATGTCTGTTTTAACCTGCTCATAAGCATGGCATTTCAAATTAATTTCAACCTATTGAAAATTGGTATCACATGCCATTCACTTTCATATGGCATCAAAATCCACGTGGAAAGAGTAAAACTTGCTGAGATAAGTTTAATTTTTAAACTTTTATGCATTGCAATTTTTTTTAATGGAGGATATTCCTACAAGGAAATAATTTTTTTTTTTTTTTGGACCTATTTAAGTGTATTAAAAATAAGTTAGTTTTTTGCAAACCAAAAGTAAATTATTTTTTCAAAATCAAGAAAATTTTGGAAAATAAATAAATTGTAAAAATTCACAAATCATAACATTTGATATTAATAGTGTTTTTGGTTTGCATTTATGAGTATTATCATCACACTCAAAGTATATCTATCATCAAATATAGGTATAAAAATGACATTTGAGGTATCATCCTTATTAATATTCAAGGAGAAATAAGTAAAAAAGTTATTTTTTCATTTTTGCTCTATTACCCATTTGTATCTATCACTAAATGTAAACACTGAAAACAAGAATACTCCAAGTATATATGGTTGTTATGCCCATATAAAATGAATTCTAGTTAAAGCAAATCATTTCCATGTATTATATAGGTATCATGTATCATTTTGCTCTCATGTATTTTAACATCTCTTTCACGTATTATTGAGTTTATAGAAAGAACGAGCTTCTTCCACATGTCACTAGGTATATATTAAGGGTGAGCATATCAATAAGTTTGGTATATCAATTATGTTATATATAAAAAATTCATAAATCGTAACATTGATTATTAATTGAAACACTAAAATTGAGCATAATTATTCCTTGAAAAATTGTTAATTTGATAATGTTCCTACAAGGTTCACTATTATTGACCCTCTTCGACTATTGTAGGGGTCCCATCAATATGTATTTCTAAAATATTAACTTACAATTATAAATATGTTAACCTTTTTATGGGATTCATAGGTGCTAACCCTCCTTAGTTGTTATACTTGTCATCTCATTGAATTTATAGAATAAAAGTTGGCTAATAAATATATTGTTTTCTATCATGTTAAATTTTAAAATATTTGGAATAATATTATTTCAATTAATCATGATCACATTTCATAAAATTTATTGTGAGATTCAAAATAAACCTCCTTAACAACCATTGCAACCATTTTAACCAACCAAATTGAGAGGAACACGACATTTAATGATTAAATGAAGGAAATTCGTGAGCTACTCACACTCTTCTTGTCTTATAATGCTAACATCATTAACTCATGTATGCCAACATATTTCAATTCACCATAAATCTATTTTTCATTTTTATATATCATGTGGACTTTTATAAGCATAAATATTGTGATCCCTTATCTATATAGAATTAGGCCTTCAATTTAATTAAACAAACTAGATGCATAAACACAAGTCGATGTTTTACATTACCAAAACAAATTGTTAAGTATAACTTACCATGAAAATAGTATCAAACATACTTATATTAAAGTTTTATTAAAGTAAAAATTTGATTTTTTCTGAAATTACGAGAAATCAAGAAGGATACATGTGAATAAGCATGGACAAAAGGGAGCATTGTGGTAAACTCTCTAACATCTCCTTACACGAAGCCTTATATACTTTTGAATAAACATGGTCAAAAGGGAGCATTATGATAAATTGTCACTTTTTGTAATCCTTGGTTTCTTCCCTTTTCTTTAGTAGAAAGTTGCAAAATATTAATGATTTATTCTTCAAGATCTCAATGAAGGATAACATCATTATATAAATGCTCCAAAATGCATTTCAATATGCCTTCATCCAAGATAAGGTCTTCATCTACTGCAAGGCACAAGTGTGGAGTGCTATAAAGCTATGAAAGCTTCATCTCTTACTATACTATGTGGAGCATATAAATCTTTTATTTTCATGTCCATAATAGATATAAAGATCAAATCTTCAATTTTATGTTTTTTTTTTTTTTTTGGGTGTATATTTGTTTTAAAATACTTTTAGATGTACAATTTTTATTTTTTAGCATATTAAGTTTGAAGGCCAAATCTTGGTGGCCAATTACAAATACCTAATCTTATGTTCTTACCTTGTCTTTAAGGGATCTTGGTTGATTATAAATTGGTGAACATAGCGGGATATTAAGAGTTGAATCTATTATTTTTCATATAATTTGTATAGGTTAGAAACTATGTTTTGGAAATTTTAAAAATAACATAAAATTATTTTAATTGGTTTAGTAGACTTATTGTTGTTAATGAAGTGAGGGGAATCCCCCCAATACATAGGCCTTATAAAGTGATGTATATGGACTTTAATTTCCACACACCTCATGGCATATAGGAAGCACCGATAAATGTTTTGTTTTTTCTAGTAAGAAGCTATCGATCATTTGATTATGTGGTGCATTGGTAATCAGTTTGCACCAGTAAGTTACAGTCTAAATATCTTAGAGATGTGATAGTTTGGATACAAATATGATGAAACCCTTCGTAGTGAGTGTCATTTGGTAAAATTCACTATTTATGCATGGGATTTATACATCATAAATTGTAAAAATCAAACACACCCAACCTAATAATTCTAGGGAAGTATTGAGTAAACTTGGTGGATCTACACTCTATTGCATTATATTAGTTTCATATTTAGAATTCTTGGCTTTATTACAATTGTAGAATCCTTGTCTCATTTCAATTACAAAATAGTGAAAGAGTAATGTAGAAGGTATAATTGGTGTAAAACAAGATTGTCACCATCAACTTTTAATCCATATATAATTTTCTAGTTATGATTGAGCTTTGGACCAACATGGCCATAAAATAACATTTCCACATGAACTAAAAAATGTATGAAAAAATATTGTTTTTACCCATGAGGTGAGTACATCTTTGTCATCTTCTCATCAAGCCAATCATTTCAACATTTATTTATAGAGACCTTTTCATATCATAGGATGATTCTCCCATTTTGATCTTCTCATTGAGCAAACAATTTTTTTGACATATTACTCTAGACACCCTATAAAAACATTGTGCCTATTTTTTTACCACATAAAGTTTCTTCACTAAAAATGATATAAAAAAATATAATCCTCAAATTTTATAAATAATTAAACCAAAAAGGGTCCTTGCCAGATGGTAAAGGGTGAATAATTTGCTCCTTTTGACTTGTTCAAATAGATGAAATGGTAAAATCATCATAATAAGCTAGAGTTATCCTCATCTAGTCAATGTCTCATGAATTGAAGTTTCATTTTCAAGACATTGTGGAACCATGAGAAGTTTGGACTATCTTGGAGAATATTATTGGGAAGCATAACAAGATGCAATCATATTAACTAGAAAATGAGCTTGGTGCTCTTAGTCCAAAAAAGTATCCTTGGTTGATTATTTCATCACTCAAGTCAAGCACTTGAAAATTCTATTTATTGAGATAAGTGTAACCACGATTGATGACTAAATCATCATATGTGTTGTCAAAATCAAGTAATTCTTACTCAATATTTGTCTCAAATGATTACACACAATAAGATTATTTGAGCAGTGCATATATGGCACTGACTTTTTATAAGTTATATGAGGAAATTCAAAGAGAACATAAAAAAATATTTTCATTGGTGACATCCAAAATGGAGGTACTAAGAAACAAATGTTAGTTTTCAATGATATTAATGCAACATTACAACTCAACTATGGCAAAGGCAAGGGCCTTGCCAAATGAAAATGGTAGAAAAGCTTAAACCAAAGGGAAATAAATCAGCTTAACAAAACTCTTCCCCCTATCATGACAAAGGAAAATGCAAAATGAATGTAACTTTGACAAAGAGTGTTACAAATTTTGTGTTAAACTATGCCATGTTTAACAACAGTGTTTTAAATAAATTACATATTTAAAAACAAAGATGAAAATTATGCAACTCTCTCCAAGGCAAGAGAAACACTATCTTGAACAAAAAATGTATAACTTGTGTTAGAATAGATTTTAGAATTAGGTGCCTTTCACCACATGGCACATGATGGATCACTATTTCATAATCTTGTTGAAAGTCTCACAACTAATTTTTTTGTGGAAAAATCTACTCCTCTAGTTATTGAGGGCAAAGGATCTGTTAAGATAGAGAATGATGTGTTCAAGAAAGTTATCTATCTTCTTGACTTGTGTGAACCTCATATACACCTATTTGATCACACATTTGTGTGAAGGAAAGAATGTTGAGTTTATACCTGTTGTTCCCAAAATCTGTCACTCATTTTTGGGACAACATATGAACTATTTTGGTTTTGCAGGCCAAAATTCCCTCTTCTCTTCTCAAAAATTGTTCTGGACATTCAAATTATCCATTTTTCAAGCTTTTTCAGCTAACAAACTTCGCATGCTCATTTCTACGGACTCCACAGGCCCATTTTTACAGACTCAACATGTTAGTTTCTAGTTTTCATAGACTCATTTCTAAGAACTTTGCAAGTTCATTTCTATGTACTCGACAGGTTAGTTTCTTGGTTCTATGGACTAGGTTCTACGGACTCTGCAGGTTCATTTCTACAGACTCTACAGGCGGATTTCTATGGACTAGTTTCTATGGACTCTGCAAACACATTTCTACAGACTCCATAGATTCATTTCTATGGACTTTGCAGGAAAGAAATAAGTTCTCAACACTTAGGCATTTTTCAAGGTTGGTTCAAATCGGGAAGTTCAAAAGAGACTTTTAAAAGCCCGAAGGCTTGCAGAGGGCAGGCGATGAGTGAAATAGACCGTTTCAAAGGCCTAAAGGGTAAGAATTCCTTCGAAAAGATTTTTTGTGGCAAAACAGTTAAGGTAATTCCTTTAGACAAAAAGTCTGAAGGAATTCCTTCGAACTTTTGTCGAAAGGAATAAGCCTGACCGAAGAGAAAAGCCCAATGGAAAAATGGCTAAGGCATGGGAAGATTTCCTTTGGACAAAATGTTTGAAGGAATTCCTTCAGACATTTTGTTTGAAGGAATTGGAGCCCTGAAGAAGCCCGAAGAAGCCCAATGAAGCCCAAAGACCGCCCGAAGGACCCTAAAGGGTAGGTACCCTTATGGGGGGCTCTTGCTAAGCAAAATGGACCTTTCTCAAGACCCTGAAGGGCAGATTCCCTTTGGGAAGGATCAAACAAGAAAGCCGAAGGAATGGCCTTCAAATAGTGACATCCCTGTAGCTGTCAAATTCATGGCAATGAAATAGCCATTGATCTTTAAAGGCTTGAGTGCAGACTCGAATACGTTCAAAGGCTGGATGGCCAAAAGGGAAGAACCACTGAGAGAAGAGTGCAAAGAGCTAGCAAGGCTGGGAAAAAGATAGCTCGAGAGCTCAAATCATAGCAAAAAGAGGGAAAGGCTAGAAATATCTATGCAGAAGTTATTCTAGTAGGTGGAATAGTCCACCAAGCAGATATTTTGGCTCACAAGCATTAAAAGGTGCGACTTGTTTGTCTCCCTTGGACTAAAGGTGAAGTGGACAGCTACATAGACACCAAAAAAAGGACCAGATGACCGAAGCCTAAGAGGAGACATTTGAAATGACTTGACACACCATAGTTAAGGTAGCCACCTTGTTCCAACATGACCCCTTGACAAAACTAAAAATGCATTCAAGGCATTGAATGCAATATGGGCCACTCCATGGAACAAAGTGCCAAGCCTTTCTTGGCTACTATATATTGTAAATCTCTTCTTTTCACAAGGGAGATCTCTTTGTTATAAAAGCAAAACTCTGCCAAAATTGAAAGGCGATTACTAAGACTTTGAGCTTAGATTGTTTATCATATTTATTTATTTGAATGAGAAAGCAAGTTACTTTCAAACTTTGTACTGTTATAGCTTGTGTCATTTAGGATATTGTTCTTATATCTATTTCTTGAATGCATTTTTGTCCATTTTATTGAAATAATTAGAACTAGTGGAAGTAATCAGGAAGGTGTCCTGAAGCCAATTGTGGAGAGACTTTGTGCTGCCATAATTGCCTTTAGTGTGTTTCTCTATTTTTTGTTCCTATGTAAAGGACCTTGGGACAAATTTGTGCCTTAATTATCCTTCATATTTCCTTCTTGGGAAGTCGAGGTAGAGACTTTGTGCTACATCTTAGTCTGCTGGTTACTGCACCTTGTTACTGGTTACTTGTTACCTACCAAAAAGAACTCCAGTTGTTTCCTGCAAGACCAATTATGAAAGAAGAGAAGTGCCTTCAGTGTTTTCACTTGAATTTCTCTTTTATTTGTGAACATCATCTCTAAAAAAAGAGAGATGGATGGTGTTATCCTACCCCTGAGTATTTTTTTTGCATATATATATATATATATATATGGTATATAGCTCCTCATATTTATAAGGGAACCTCCCCTTGATGAGAGGAGAGATTTGTCCCCTTTTGATGTGGTAAAATTGCACATCTGGCTGACCAATCTCCCTATGTTGTGGTTGAAGAGACCTATTTTGCTCATCAGTTAGCTGGTGATAAAATATTCACCCAACAATTTTTGGTGACTCCACTGGGGAAGAATGAGCAGTTTCAGTTCTTTTCCTTATCCATTTTATCTGCTGGGGAACACATTAATTTTGCACAATTTGAAGCCTCAAGCTTTAGATTGAAGTATCCCCTATGTCTTAATCATTCTCATTATATCCTTATCCATTTTTGTTATATAATCTGGTATGCAAACTAGAGCCAATGGGGAAGAACAATTAGTTTCAGTTCTTTTCCTTATCCATTTACTCTATTGTGGATTCGAACAAGAAGTTCCTATCCTTATCCATTATATATTTTGGTGACTCTAGTCTATGTCTTACCCATTATCATTATAGCCTTATTCATTTATTCTATTGGGAAAGAATGAGCAGTTCTAGTTCTTTCCCATTGTTAATTTTCCTCCTAGCCTCACGCAATAGTTTTTGGCAACTCCACTGGGGATATTACGTGCAGTCTGAAGCCTCAAGCTTTAGATTGAAGCAGTCCCTATCCTTATCCATTTCCACTTTATATCCACTAGGGACACAGTAATTTTGTGTAATTTGAAGCCCCAATCTTCAAGTTGAAGCATCACCTATGTCTTGTCCATTATCATTATAGCCTTATCCATTTCCATTATATAATTTGGTTTGCAAACCAAAACCACTGGGGAAGAGCATGCAGTTTGAAGCCTCAAGCATCAAGCTAAAGTAGGGCCAGTTTTTTTCAATTTTTTATCCTACAATCTGGCAACTCCATGCTATATAAGAAGCTAGAGAATCCAAGGTGTTGTTGACCCAGTTTTTAAGTTGGTGCAGCAAGGAAATTTTGATTTATTTCCTCCACAACTTCAAGTTCAATGATCCAGGAGTGTTCCTCCTACCCATACCAGGTCACCAATACAAGGTAGAGCTAATTTTTCTACTATCAATAGAGCTTTGACCATACATACTCCACCTAGATTTGTTATCCCCACTTTCCATAATCAAATCATGGAAATTCAAGGCCCCTGGGGTAACTATTTTGCCCACTTAATCTAACTCCACCCCTACATGAGCTTCCACACAGTTCAAGGAAGAATTTCCCCATATTCTTTATTGATGGGAGAGTTCACCCTGATGAATAAATTATAGCCTTCAGCATAACATGTGGTGTGATAGGTGAGGAATATGAGGATGTAGCAGTCAGGATTTTTATGGAAACATTGCAAGGTGATGTTGTAGACTGGTTCTACCACCTGCAGGCTCAGTCACTAACTGATTGGAACACCCTCAAAGCTAAATTTGAAGCAATGTTTAAGCCTACAAAAGATGTGCATGCCCTATTGGCCCAGCTCACACAGATGAAGAAAGAACCCCATGAACCTATGAGGGATTTCATTGCTAAGTTTGACAAACCAAGGAACAAAATTCCTACCATTGCTCATCCAACACCTGAGAATCTTAAATGTTTCTTCATCAACTCACAGCTATCTGAAGTGAGTTTCCTACTGAGACGGGCTGGCCACATAGACCTTGCTGCTGCTCAGGATTTGGCCACTGAGGTGGAAGATGATCTCATCTTGGCAGGGAAGATAAGAAGAGATCCTAACAGAGGTAAATCTTCTTCATCTTCTGAGAATTCATCTATAGGCACCACTGATCAAATGGTGCAAAAGCTAGAAAATAAATTTCTAGCCTTGAAAAGACAAGTGACCCAAGGTATGTCTATTCTCCCTTATTAAGATATGCCAAAGAGGACATTTTAGAACCAGTCATATCAAGGCAATGCTACCAAAATTCAAGGGCAACCAAATCATCTGCCTCCCCCACAGGGGAAATTTGCCATTGAAGTAGCACCAGCCAACTCAACAGTTGGATATCTAGAAATAGAACATGATTTCTCTTTCCAACCTGAGTTTGATCAAGAAAATGATGTTGATCTCTTTATAGTAGACAAATAAGAATTAGCTGGCAACTCTAACATTAGTTTCCTAAATTACCAGGATGAACCCAGAAGTGTAGGTAAAGTAGTTGAGGGAACATATGCTATGTTCACCTAGTCTAAGAATCAATTAGCCCAGTTAGCTAATAAATAAAAAATAGAGGAGTGACCTCAACCTACAATTTCAATTGCCAAATGAGGAACTTATCTGCCTTTCCAACCAAAGGACCCGGTGATTGCTAAAAAAGTAAGTACCCCAAAAAATTTTGCACCTTCAACTTCAATTTCATAGACCAGTCTTCCCCCTCCCAAAAACCAAAAGGATGAACTCCCATCCTCTGTTCCTAGTTCATTTTAGACATTTGATATAATTGACTATGTAAAGAAAACCAAAATTTAAATGTCTGAATTTGAATTCCTTCAATCCAACCCTCAGTAGTTGGATAGGTTGGTTGAGTGTGTGAAGAATAAAGTCATCCCTGAAGGACAAGATCTTAAGAAGGTAACTCATGATCCCCCAAGGAACATGTCCATCCCAAACAATATTGTCATTACTCATCTTACTGCCCCTAGGAAAATAGAGCCTTTCTATGTTTCCATGTTGATAAACGGTCACAAGCTGAGCAATTGCATTATTGATTCTAGAGCTTTAGACAATGTCATGCCTGCCAAAGTGGCAGAATCTCTTGGTCTCACACTGACCAAGACATTTGGGAGATGTTTCTCCATGGAGAAAAAACAAGTGCCACTGCTGGGACAAATCAAGGATGCCCAATTTGCATTTGCCACCTTTCCAAAAAAGAGAATCAAGATGACAGTCTTGGTGGCCAACGTCCTAGCCTCATACGACATCCTCTTTGGGAAAAATTTCTTCAAAGATGTTGGCAGTGAATTGAGCATAGACCTATCTAAGGCAAGGATCCCTGTCAAAGTAATCATGAAGAGGCTACTCCCTAAAAAGGAAGCAAAATATGTTATCACCCAAATGTCAGTCCCTTAAGCTCAAATTTTGTTTGAGTCTTCAGGAAGGGGTAACTATTTTTTGTCTAATGAAGATGTTCCTGTTATAATAGATGAAATTCTTGTAGGTGGCGATCCAGGAATTGGTTCATATAAAATAGCAGAAGGCATGAGAGAGCACAGTATAAGCCCAAAGGAACTCTCCTCTCCAAATGAAGGAAAATCTGAGAAAGGAGCAATTTTTGATGATGTTTGGATTCTAAAATTTGATGGCAGTAATTCCTCTACTGGTGCTGGAGCTGGGATTGTTCTAATATCTCCTCAAGGAGATATTTTTCCTTCTTCATACAAGTTGTAGTTTAGCAACACCAACAACACTATCGAGTATGAATCTCTGTTACTCGGGTTGAAGGCAACTCAAAATAGAGGTGTTAAAATCCTTCATGCTAAAGGAGATGCTGCACTGATGGTTTGTCAGGTGAGGAACCTGTGTCAAACCAAGAACAAAATATTGTGCCACTACCACAATCTGGTATGGGACTATATTGAAAGCTTTGATGCTTTCAATATATCTATAGTACCTAGGGAGCTTCATTATCATACAAGTTCATTGGCTGGCCCTGTGACCTTCATGGTTCCTCACCCTAATTTCAAAGATGATAGGTGCACTATCAAACTGGTCTTTCAAACAAGTGTGCCTGATAAAGCTAACCATTGGTAGGTGTTTGATGCTGACAATCAAATCATGTGCTGGACTAAACCAAAAGAGAAAAAAGCTATGGTAGTGGACCATACTACTGCATGCCAAAGTTAGGAAGAGGAACTCTTTGCCAAGAGAGCAAAGATTTATGGTTTTCAGATTGGAGACCACGCCTTGCCATGGGGCAAGAGGAGAGAACCAAAAGGGATGCATAAAAAAATGTGATTCTTGGTGGAGAGTTCCATTCTCCCATTACCGATTCTGGGGAGAAAATGGTTTCTTATTGGTTTATCAGGATGGAATGCCATTTTCACTATCTCACCATGGGCGGCATCTGAAGTGCTTCAATTCTTAAAGCATCAGATAAGATCATTTGTGCATATGTATATTTGTATAGTCTTTAGTTCTATTTTGTGCTTTTCATTTTCATTTTCATTTTTGACACCTTTCTTTTTTGGGTAGCATGACTCTGTAGCCCAATGGCATACTTAAAGGCACTAGAGATTTTGGTTTCTACTCCCCTCAACTGTTCCAAAATTTCAACTGAAGGAAGTTCCCCAACTGGAGCTAGCTATTGTTCCCAAAATCTATCACTCATTTTTGGGACAACATATGAACTATTTTGGTCTTGCAGGCCAAAATTCCCTTTTCCCTTCTCAAAAATTGTTTTGGGCATTCAAATTCTCCATTTTTCAAGTTTTTTTAGTGAACGGACTTCATAGGCTCATTTCTACGGACTCTGCAGGCCCATTTATATGGACTAGTTTCTATGAACTCAACAAGTTAGTTTCTAGTTTTCACAGACTCATTTCTACGGACTCTGCAGGTTCATTTCTATAGACTCTATAGGTTAGTTTCTTAGTTCTATAGACTGAGGTCTACGGACTCTGTAGGTTCATTTCTACAAACTCTATAGGTAGATTTCTACAGACGTGTTTCTACAGACTAGTTTTTATGGACTCTACAGACACATTTCTACAGACTCCGCAAGTTCATTTCTACAAACTTTGTAGGAAAGAAATAATTTCTCAACACGTAGGCATTTTTCAAGGTTGGTTCAAATCAAGAAGTTCAAAAGAGTCTTTCAAAATCTTGAAGGACAACTTCCTTTGCGAAGGGTAGGCGATGAGCAAAATGGACCATTTCAAAGGCCAAAAGGGTAAGAATTCCTTCGAAAAGATTTTCTACTACAAAATAGTTAAGGCAATTCCTTAAGACAAAAACTCTAAAGGAATAAGCCTGACTGAAAAGAAAATCTCGATGGAAAAATGGCTAAGGAATGGGAAGATTTCCTTTGGACAAAATGTCTGAAGGAATTCCTTTAGACATTTTGTCTGAATAAATTGGAGCCCTGAAGAAGCTCGAAGAAGACCAATGAAGCCCGAAGACCACCCGAAGGAACTTGAAGGGTAGGTACCCTTGCGGGGGGATCTCACCAAGCAAAATGAACCTTTCTCAAGACCCCAAAGGGCAAGTCCCCTTCGAGAAGGATCAAACAAGAAAGCTGAAGGAATGGCCTTCAAATAGTGACATCCTCGTAGCTGTCAAATTCATGGCAATGAAATAGCCATTGATCTTTAAAGGCTTGAGTGCAGACCCGAATACGTTCAAAGGTCAGAAGGCCAAAAGGGAAGAACCATTGAGAGAAGAGTGCAAAGAGCTAGCAAGGCTGGGAAAAAGATAGCTTGAGAGCTCAAATTGCAGTAGAAAGAGGGAAAGGCCAGAAATATCTGTGCATAAGTTATTCTAGTAGGTGGAATAGTCCACCAAGAAGATATATTGGCTCACAAGCATTAAAAAGTGTGGCCTATTTGTCTCCTTTGGAGTAAAGGCAAAGTGGACAGCTATGCAGACACTAGGAAAAGGACCAGATGACCCAGGCCCAAGAGGAGACATTTGAAATGACTTGACACACCATAGTTAAGGTAGCCACCCTGTTCTAGCATGACCCCTTGAAAAAACTAAAAATACATTCAAGGCATTGAATGCAATATGGGCTGCTCCATGGAATAAAATGCCAAGCCTTTCTTAGCTACTATATATTGTAAATGTCTTCTTTTCACAAGGGAGATCTCTTTGTTATAGAAGCAAAAACTTTGCCAAAATTGAAAGGTGATTACTGAGACTTTGAGCTCAGATTGTTTATCATATTTATTTGTTTGAATGAGAAAGAAAGTTACTTTCAGACTTTGTGCTATTATAGCTTGTGTCATCTAAGAGATTTTTCTTATGTTTGTTTCCTGAATGCATTCTTGTCCATTTTATTGAAATAAGCAGAACTAGTGGAAGTAATCAGGAAGGTGTCCTGAATCCAACTGTGGAGAGACTTTATGCTACCACAATTGCCTTTAGTGTGTTTGTCTATTTGTTATTCCTGTGTAAAGGACCTTGGGATGACTTTGTACCCTCAATGTCCTTCGTATTTCACTCTTGGGCAGTTGAGGTGGAGTCTTTGTGTTACATCTTAGTCTATTGGTTACTACACCCTATTATTGGTTACTTGTTACCTACCAGAAAGAACTCTGGTTGTTTCTTGCAAGACCACTTATGAAAGAAGAGAAGTGCCTTTAGTGTTTTCACCTAGATTTCTCCTTTATCTGTGAACATCATCTCTGAAAAAAGAGAGATGGATGGTGTTATCCTACCCCTGAGTATTATTTTCTGCATATATATATATATATATATATATATATATATATATATATATATAATATAGCTCCTCATATTTATAAGGGAACCTCCCCTTGATGAGAGGAGAGATTTGTCCCCTTTTTATGTGGTAAACTCGCACATCTGGCTGACCAATCTCCCTATGCTATGGTTGAAGAGACCTATTTTGCTCATCAGTTAGCTGGTGACAAAATATTCACCCAACAATACCTACCAATGTTATTAGTAGAAATACAAAAGAAAATCTACCATTGTAGCCATTGGAAAGGTTGATCATTAAGCCAAATAGTTCAAATCTAATAATTTTGTGTTTTCTCAACCTTTACAAGTCATTATTGTGCATGAAAATAACTTTGGCATGAGCATATTTTTCATCTAAAATCTCACTCATTACAGGGTCTTAGTAAGCACAACATTTTTTTTCCAAAAGTTTTCTTCAAAGATAAAGTTTGTATAGGGTATGGACTTCCAAAACAACACTGAAATCCATTTCCCAAATGCAAATATTTGAGGGCTAGTGATATAATATAGTTGGTTATTAGTGATCTCATGTCATTACCTCATTATTGTTTTGAAAAAAATAAATACTTGTTTATGTTCATTTATGATTTCTTTTGTAGAACATGAGTTTAGTATCCAAAAAAAATGATGTCTTTAAGCACTTCAATTTTTTTGAAATCCATGTTGAAAATTTATTAAAGAGATAAATTCAACATCTCAGAACAAACAATGGATGAGAGTTTGTGAACAAGAAGATGATTAGTTTTTGTGGCCAGGTAGGCATTTAATGTCAATATATACTATGATCTACACCCTTAAGCATAATGGTGTTGATGAATGAATAAATCATACACTTAAGGAAATGGCCAATTGCATGATTCATTCCAAATATTTTCCTCCTCAGTTTTAGGTATAAATAATTTAGTGTGAAAACTATTTTACTTATTAAGTGAATAATGTGATCTAAATGAAGTAAAATTAGTAATACTCAAATTATGTAAAATAGGGAAATAATCATACAAATATGAATGTGAATGGTGTTGTCTCCCAAAAATATCACTCATTTTTGGACAACATTTGAACTATTTTGGTCCAACATACCAAAATCATCTCTCCCCTTCTCAAAAAATTGTTCTGGGCATTCAAATTCTTCATCATTCAAGCTTTTTTAGAATCTACAGACTTTGCAAGAAGGAATCTACATACTCATTTCTACGAACTCTGCAATGGAACTTGTCACGTGTCCCTTATAAGATAAACGAAGCATGCCAAGTGTCAATATCTACATCTTCTTCCTTTTTTTCATAAAGACTGTGGTGGACCCTAGGTAAGTGGGTAAGATAAGCGAAACGTGATAAGTGTCTGCATCCACATGGATCCAAAAGAGTCCCAAATGTTTCTACAGTGCTTCTATAAGCTCAACAGATGCTGCCACATGTTCTCACCTGTTTCTCAATGGAAGATGCCACGTGTCATTTGTTGACATCAGTAGAAAGCAGCCTCAATCAAAGAAAGAGGCAGTGACGGATGATTCCAAAGGAAGGTTCATAGGTTCAAAAGTAGTTATTTTAAAGCAATTGGTCCAATTGGTTGGTTTAAGTGGTCAAATGGAACACAAGAATAAATCGATCAAATTGTTAAACCTTTGAACTATTGAACCACAATTGGTTCAATCGGCTAGTTCAAAGGAATGCCCCAAAACGAAGAGACCAAGTACCCTTGCAGAGGGCAGTGAGGAAAAGAAGACTTCAAAAAACAAAGGAATGATACTTTAAACCATTGAACGTTGAACCAAATGGGTTTGATGGGTTCAACGGGTTCAAAAATCTCAATGGATTCAAAGAGATCAAGGGACTTAGAAAAATAGATAAGCGATGGAATGAACCAATGAACCGTTGAACCTTGAACCAAAATGGTTCAAAGGTTCAATGTGGACAATTCAAAGGAGTGTCCCAAGGCGATTGAACCATTGACATCCCTGCGGATGTCAAATAAAAGATAATGAAATATCTGTTGATTTTCAAATACAGCACAGACCCTGTGAACAAATTTAGTGACTGGATAAAGAGATAGCCTGAGAGCTTAGATAAGGACAAAACACAGCTAGAAAAGGAGGAATAATGAAGGACCAAAAATATCCATGCATGGGATATGTTTCTAGAAGGTGAAGTATTCCACCAGGTGGACATTGGAGAACATGAACATTCAATGGCATGACCCATTTCTCTACATTGAGAAAAGCAAATAGGCAACTACGCTTGATGCCAACATATCTTCTTGACAGAATTTAAAATGTATTGAATACAACATGATGTGTTACTACTCCCAAGTCTTTCTTGGAGCACTATATATTGGACTCTCTCTTATTGTTTTAGAGATCTTTTTTCTATTATCAAAAATAAAAACTCTGCCCAAATTGAAAGGCATTACTAAGACTTTGAGCTTAGATTATTGATCATATTTTGTTATTTGAATAAGAAAACAAGTGACTTTTCAGACTTTTTGTTGGAATAGCTTGGTTGTTGGGGAAATTGTTCTTATGTCTATTTCCTTAATACATTTTTTTGTCCATTTAATTAAATGGTAGAATTAGTAAAAGTATTCAGGAAGGTATCCTGAAGTCAATTATAGAGAGACTTTGTGCCTACATAATTTCCTTTAGTGTGTTTATCTTTTCTATTCCTATGTAAAGGATCTTGGGATGACTTTGTGCCCTCATTATCCTTCGTATCTCATTCTTTGGTAGTTAAAGTGGAGACTTTGTGCTACATTTTATCCTATTGTGTTACTATGCCCTTGGTTACCTGTTGCAATTACTACCAGGAAGATTCTTGTTGTTTGCTGAATATTACTTTTGAAAGAAGAGGAGTGCCTTCTATCATTACTCCTAAGATTTCTCCCTTGATCCTTGAACACCATCTCTGAAAAAAGAGAGATAGATGGTGTTGCCCTACCCCAAGTGTTATTTTCAGCATAAATGTATATTATATATCTCCTCATATTTAATAGGGAACCTCCCCTTGATGAGAGGAGAGATTAATATCCTTTTGATGTGGTAAACCTACACGTCTAGCTGACCAATCTCCCTATGCTATGGTGAACAGAACTATTTTGCCTATTAGTTAGCTGAGTGACAAAATATTCACCAACAAATGGAAAGATTAATATTACACTTAGATAATTTGAAATTGAAAAATTAATAAGTGGAGGAAGACACTTAAATTATTTTGATTCATAGTTTCTCATTGTGTTCATTACTATCTATCAAAATGATGTGTCTACTATGTAATCACTTAGATCAAGAAACATGAGTTTAAACCTTGAATAAATATTACTAGTGAAATATAATCCTTTAGATAACTAGTATTATCTAGGCCCTGCATGTAGTGTTCATATTAACTATGTAGGTCTATAACACCTCAGATTGTTGTACATGTGCCTACCCCTATATATTCTTCTTGTCTATGTAATCACCTTCTGTCCCATGTGATGATCTATATTTTCCTTTTTCTTCCTTTGATACCCTAATCTTAATTTTGAAAATAAGATGACAATTAAAAAAAGGGCTAGTATGTTGGATTAGACAACCCAAACCACTCCTCACTGAGCGATTGAGCATTTAATACATTCCAATACTCTAAACATAGCTCAAACAACATTTAGTTCTCCCACCTAGGTGTGTTTGTGCATCATCATGATCAACCCAGAATGCAATGTTTTGGATTTCAAAACTTGAAACCATACAACTTATACCTACATTTATATTCATACTTGGCTCTAGATATGCATTTGTGAAAATTTTCCAAGAGAGTGCTAGTGGATTTATTGAGCTTTCAAGTGATTCTTCATTGCATAGACAAGTAGTAAAAAAGTGAGTATGACATTAGGATTAAATAGTTTAATAGTTGACTCTTTGATATTTCCAAATATAATTGACCCATGAAATATATTAGCATCAACTTCATGACGACATCCTAATTTGAAAATTAACCATTGAATGTTCGTAGATACTACCAGTAGAGGCAAACACTTGTAGTAAACCAAAATTATCTAACTATTGTCAGTATTATCCTGATAGTGAAAATCAATGATCTGAGATATGGTGATAGTCTTTTTAGGATTCTATAGGTATTTTTCACAAACTAGGGTGACGTTGAATATGTGTATCTAGTAAATTGGGGTTTCTAAGAGAACAAGTGGGTAGGTAGAAAGGAGAATGTGTGCAAAAGATTTAAATGCATACACAAAGTCCAAGTGTGCCAAACTGTGACAAAGTTGATGCCACCAAAGTGTATAATACCAAATTTAGGTCTATACAAATGCCCAAATTTTAGTATGGTATTTAAAATTCTAGATTAAAAGAATAAAAATTGGTATGTGTGATTAACCGTATTTGGCATTGATAGATATGCCCTAAATGTTCCATTTGGTCCATGTAAAACCTAGAATGAAACATCTATAGATCAATATCCATTCATGATTAAAAAAATTAATATAATTTACATCATTAAATTATTTGAAACTAAAAATTCAAAAAATGAATAGACATGAAGATACACGAACCAAGCTGTCACTTATTAAACTCATTTCAATAATGACATGTGGTGATTATTCCCTAAGGAGATGCAACTACTAAAATCATGAGATGAAGAGTATAAATGCCTCAACCTCCATTGAATAATAAAGAGTGCCAAAATTTGAGTATTGCATAACTTTAACTGCACTACTTTGAATATCATCATAATATTTGTAGAACCCAACAATTAGGTTCTTATGAAAAGTTGAAGCCTTGAAATAGTTTTCTATGTCAAATCAAAACCTCAAAATAGGATCATATATATAATTTAATTCCAAATAAGTTGGTGCAAATAGAGTGTGGATCTAAATTGATTACATAGTACCATCACTCCCCATTGATCCATAATATATAAATTAGAAAAGTGTTTGTATGAAAAACATTCATGCCCCAAATTTGATGTTAGATAAGGTTTTCCACAACCACCTAAACCCCCCTTTTAATATCATTGGCCAAATCCACACAATTCCCACTCCAAATAATTTAGACAACCAATTGTGAATACCATCATAAACATCTAAACCATATTTAGAGGATTAAACACCACTTAGAGCATGCTAATGAATCTAAAGTTTTTCATTGTTAGTATATATCAATATTGTTCATTGTTAGTGTATTTAGTAATGTATACACTTTTGTATGACTAAGATGCATTTATAATATTTTATGGATAAACACTTATTGGTGCATACTTATCCATAAAACATTATAAGAGCTTATTATCAATTAAGTATGTACTTAATTAACTGATTATATTTTAAGGTAAAACTTATCTCTAAGAATATTTTTTATTGAAGTAATTACTCTCCAAAATCCTAACCATAACCCTAGCATATTTTGTTATCTATATAAGAGCATAAAGGGCTGGTGGGTGAGGTACATTATGGAAGAATGTTATTATTGTTATATTGTAAAATTTAGGCCATAGCTCTTGATGTAAAGAGGTATTAATGCTACCTGGTTAGATCCATGTGGTTCTATTTTAAGCTTTCATATATTTATATATCGCATGTAATTTGGGTGTTATTCTTATGGTATCTATAACTAATTTAGAAGGCGCACCATAGAATTCTATAGAAATAATCATTTAAAAAATAATTTAACTAGTTTAAATGTCAAAAATATATTTATTTGAAAAAAAAGAGTTATATAAATTTCAAATTAGTTATATTGTATTTTTTTCTATAGTTTCATCTATTTAAGGGTTTCACATTTATTTTTAACTTTATCATCTTTTCTAAAAATTTGTCATTGATTGTTATATTGTTACATTGCTTGTTATGTGTTTGATGTGTTTTATTTACTTGTTTCTATATACTCTTAGTTCACATGTTTATGTTTGATATGATTTCCTTGACTTCATTATTTACTTGATGTGTGCTCCTTACTTACATTATTTACTTTGTGTGCCTTCCTTGATTTCTATGTTTACCATGTGTGTTATTATTTCATTTACTATTTATTATGTCTACCTTGATTTATCTATTTACCTTGTGTGACTTCCATTTTTTATTTGTATACTATGTGTTTGACATGCTTACTCTATGTTTGATATGATTTTTTATTGCTTCTTATGTTTTCTATGTGTCTTCACTATTTTATTTACTTATTTTTTGGTGTGTCCTATTTGTTTACTTTATGTGTGATATGTTTTCTTGGCTTCTAATGTTACTTTATGTTTGTTGTATGTTATGGAATCATGATATATATAATGTGGTTATCTTATTTTTCATGATTCATATTATACAAAAAAAATTATTGCTCTTGGTTATGTTTCCATAATCTATGTCATGCATCTGTTTGGGGCAAGGCTTCAGACTTGGGATTAAAATTGATATATTTGTTGCTACATTAATCATTACTTAATTCTCATGAGGGGAATATCAATCGTCTGCTTATATTCCATAAATGATTCCCACATGGGGCATTTTATACTTGTGTTTATATATATTTCATCACAAACATGTGTGGGGAAATGTGCTTCCAGGATGATATATTTCTATGTTAGACATCTATAATTTTATTTTTCACCTTACACATGATGCATGTAATCCTTTTATCTCAATATATGTGTTTCACATGATTCATTACACATCTCAAAATAGGGGCATATATTCCACTGATTTTGTTTGGAATCCAAGTCTAGGGATCCAAATAAATAATATTTTTTTGCTCCTCCAAAAAAGAGTATTTACAAGTTGTATATTATTAGACATATCCAACATGTGACACATGTTCCTATTTACCATGATTCTTATTTTTACAAAAAATAGGTATAAACAAGAAACAATTAAATAGACATAATTATGTAAAATTTAAATACATAAATCAAATCTATCTAAGAGGATAAGTAATGGAAACAAACCCAAGCATCATAAACGAAGCCTAAAGTAAAGAAATAAATTGAAAAATAGGTTAAGAAATGATCACACTTTGAATTTTCTATAAATTTGAGTCTTTATTATGACTATGTTGACTGTATTTTACCTACTCCTAAACTTTCAGACATACACATTGTTCTAAGGCAGACCCATGCTTGTGTGAGCTTGTTTTAGACAAGCCCAACTTCTTTGGTTCTACCCTTGTGTCATTGTGTGTGCTTATAAGCCACCAGGTGTATCTATATAAGGTTTCAAAGTTTGGGGTTTTTGATTCCTATGCATTATGTCTTATTTATTGAAAATTTACCATCACTTTATATATGTGTAGGGTAAAATATTCTATATAGGTGAATCTTCATTTTAACCTATATTGCAAACTCTAAAATAGAATAAAAATGATAGAGTTAGACAACTATCATAGCATAGTTTAGGTGAATCTTCATTTTAACCTATCTTGCAAACTCCAAAATAAAATAAAAATGATAGAGTCAGATAACCATCATAACATTATTCTAAAATACAAATCCCACATGCTTAGAATCATACCTACATGTAGTTCTTGTGTGAGAAAATGGAATAGATCAAGTAAGGATTTAATCCTCCTCTTCCCTAGAAATGATCAATACAACTACTGAATTCTAATTTCCCTCCTTTGGGAAAAGGGAATTGATAGAGAGACCAAGATAGATTAATAATTTTTAGTTCTCATGGTATGAAAATAATTGTTTGATAATTTATTATGTTGGTCATATCCCCTCTGAGGAATCCCTTAATACCTATATTTCCATCATCGCGAACTCTTGGATTTCTAATTACTAGTGTTAAAAATATTACCAAATATTTTTTAATTTTTCCCTTCAAGGAGCTCTCTCAATTCCAATCTTTCCTTTCTAGTTTGAGTTATTTTGCCTAAGGAACACTCTCATGTTTGTGTCCCCTTGGACTCGTACTTCAAATTCTCATGCTAGACCTCCCTTAGGGTACATGTTTGGATCAAACTCTCTTTCCTTTTACTTCCTCTATGGTATTTTCTTGAGGATATTTACAAACCCTTAGGGTGAGTGCTTTGCCATGAGAAAACAAAGTTATACATTACATTCCCTAATAAACATGTTTTTGTTGAGGTTGATTTGACTAAGGACATGAAATAGTCCATTGATATTCAAATAGGACTAGAAAGTTGGGCACATAAATTCACATTCTTTAATCTCTCGAAAACTTTATTTTTATTTTAATCATATAACCGTAGGATTCATAATTGTCTTCTTATGGGTTAGTCAAATCCCTAAATAGACACCATCTGAAAATTAAAAGATAGTGGAGAATAATGACGGTTAGAAAATAATGGCTAACCAAATATCTAACACTAAAATAAGGGTTCTAAACTTATCAATATCCCCCTATTATGAAATCCTTCGAGGAGGAATGAAGGGATCATTTTACAGCTATTAACACTCCCCGTGATCATAACTCTTTAACAGACTCTTAAATCCAAGTTTCTCAATTTATTCAACCTTAAGTAATGTACTTCCATGTTAGGACACCCTCTATAAGTAGTGCTACCCCTCAGCGATCACTTAGTCCACCTTGTAGTGGTACTAACTCTCTTTGAGAGGATAATGGGGATAAATGTCACTCCATTTTTCTTGGGATTGTATGTCAAACCATCAATCTTTGATGAGGAATCAATTTGCATCACTTGGAGCCAGAGAAGACATAAAGGATGGTAAGGAAGAACTACCCATGGAGGAATCCACCCAATGAATTTAATATCATGGAATTTTTGAGGTTTCATAGAGTCCTCTTGCTAATGCTTTGTGTTTGCTAATTGTTAACAATTTAGGTTTTCAAGTTTTATGTTCCTATAGGAAGTTAAGATTCCTTCTGCATGCTATTCTATGTATTTAGTTTGATGCATCTAACTTTTTCATTTTTCATGAAAATGGACATGGTGAATCTATTATTTTGATTTAAAATAAATATTTCCCCTTGGTTTTTGCCTTAAGTGAAGATCCACCACATCTAGTTATTTGGGTTTTACTTGACATCAATGGTCTTTCCTTAGGAGTTCTCAACATTTACACTCCAAAAGATGGCCTTAGCATAATGTCATTATGGAGATGGCTTGTTCATAATTTAATTTTTACACCTAGATATTTTGTGGAGATTTGATATGATTGGGAGTCTCAATGAAAAATTTGGTGCCCTCATAATATGATGGTGTGTCTGAGAACATGAAGCATGGTTTTATTTCAAAAATTGGTGGGGTTTGATGGACCAAGTTCTCTTGTAACATACATTTAATAATTCATCTTGGTTAACTTGGTCTAACTGTCATGATAACACCATAAGGGTCCTTAGCCAATAGGACTATTTTAATATTTAGGAGCATCACATGTTATCTTTTACTTTTTTGATTGGCAAGATGTCATCATCAATCTAAAAATTATCCTTTGAGACCATAATCTCATCACTTAAAGTGTAGAGTGGGGTGGTGGTCATTTCAAGGTGTCATGTAGTTAAATTTTTCAACACGTCCCCCCTTTGTCATGAGGTCACCATTTGTATTATCACCATATTTTATAACCTTGTGCCACATCCACCTTATGTTACCAGATAGATCAAGCGATGGAATGAAGTGATCACTTGCACTGCCAACTTCCTCCACCACTATGGAAAGAAACTACATGATTTAAGAAATGGTTCAATGGTGTTGTGCTCAAATAATATCAGATAATCTCTTCTTTTCTTGATTATAGTCCTTTCAATTTACAGTTTCAAACCATGGCAACTTCTCTCAAGCACAAGATTGAAGTTTTAGACAACCACGTGACTAATGGGGCATAAATCCAAACTTGTCTAAATTGGCTCAAAATTGAGAAATGGGCCTTAAAATAATTTTTAAAATCCATTTAGTTGAAACATGTGAGAGAGAAAATAAAAATCCGTCAATCTTGTTAATCAACATCTCATCGGTCTACCTGAAATAACCTTGGCTTTTGTTGATCACTACAAGTTAGTGTTCCAAGCCCAAGGAAAGATAATGGAACATAAACGTGTTGAAATAATGTTGGATGTGGTGCCTCCCAAAATTAGGCTTGTAAAACAAATGTTTTATGATTCCCCTATAACTTTACATGAAATACTTCATGTAGTCTAATGCATGGACAATGATAATACCCTTATTATTGATGGTTTCCCTTGTGAATTTTATAATTCTTCTGAGAATTTTTTAGGGCCCGACTAGTCGCAAGTTCATAAAGAAGCTCTGAAAAAGTTAATATTTAGTCTCTTATCAAAAAAGGATATATAAAATTCATTCCAATAAGGTAGGTGAACTAGATCACATTACTAGTTAGTGCCCCATCACCCTACTCAATGTGTCTTATAAAATATTTGTTAAATCTCTTGTGATTCATCTCTATCTCATCCTATATGTTATCATTAGGCTAGAGGAAACTAACTTTAGTATACATATACATATATATATATATATATATATATATATATATATATATATATCATTAGGCTAGAGGAAACTAACTTTAGTATATATATATATATATATATATATATATATATATATATACTAAAGTTAGTTTCCTCTAGCCTAATGATAATATATATATATATATATATATATATATATATATATATATATATATATATATATATATAGAGAGAGAGAGAGAGAGAGAGGAAGGAATATAATGGGAATGAGCTTCTTGTTAGAAAATGATATTCCTCAAACTTGATTTTGAGAAGGCTTATGATAGGATTGAATGACCGTTTATTCCTATTATACTTCAAGATTTAGGTTTTGGCCAATTTTTTATATCACCAATTCAAACTTTGTTTTCTAAAGCTTTGGCTTGCCTCAATATCAATGGGCTCAAATTTGACAGCTTTGGCCTATTTTCTTCCATAAGGCAACATTATAATTTGGTGATAGTTGTTAGGTGTGGAGCATGATTATCTTCCAGGATCAAAGGTTAAAATCCTGATGTTATTTTAGCTGGGTTTGGATCCCATTCTTTGAATCTCTCATGGCACAAGGGGTTGCCTTGTTAAATTATAATTTTGTATTCAATTTGGGATATTAATTAAAGGTTTCTTGGTATGATGATAGAGGTTATGTTGAGGTATTTTTCACCCTAAAATGTATTGATATATGGCTAATATGTATGATTATGAAAAATGAAGGAAATATTGTACAAAAAGATGAGGTATAAAAGGAAGAGAAGTGTAACAGGGTTTGTTACAAGATTTTATTTCTTGTTTGTATTGCTAGAAATAATATACTGGACAAGTTTGGTAGATGTAACCCATTTTGGGTGAACCACATTCAATCTGGAGTCTCATGTTATGTGCATATTTATGTTTATTTTTTGAATGTTTGATTAATTCATTTCATAGTTTTTATTGTATGTAATTTGGGGATAGCTTTGGGTTTTAATTTATCCTAATAAGTGGGATCAGAGCAAAGGTTTTTTTTTGCATAATTTTAAACTGTAAGAAGAAAAGGGTTTGACCACGAGTGGGAGCTATGGCAGATGAAAATAAATCTAAGGTGGAGAAGTTCAATGGATAGAACTTTGGATTTTGGAAAATGTAGATGGAGGATTGCCTTTACTAGAAGGACCTCTATTTACCATTGGGTGGGCAAGCCAAGAAGCCATCGATAATGTCAAATGAAAATTGGGAACTATTACATCGAAAAGGCCTTAGAACCATAGGTTGTGCTTTGCATCTTTTGTAACATTCAACATATCACAAGAAAAGACAACAGAAGGTCTTATGAGCATATTAGGTAATTTATATGAAAAACCCTCTGTCTCAAATAAAATATTTTTGATGAAAAAAATGTTTAATATGAAAATGTCTAAAAATAATTCAGTACCAGATCATTTAAATGAGTTTAACACGGTTACTAGTTAGTTAAATTTTGAAAATATTGACTTTGATGATGAAGTTAGGGCTTTTAGTATTCCTTGTTCCTTACCTAAAAGTTGTAATAGCTTGGTAATGCTAGTAAAAAACTCTATGTCTAACAATTCCAAACTAAAATTTGAAGATGTGGTGGGTGTTATCCTAAGCGAGGAAATGTGAAGGAAAATCACAGGTGAAACATCCATATTTGAAAATGTATTAATAATGGAGAATAGAGGAAGATAAAAGAATAGAGGAAGAGGAAAATGTAAAAAATCAAAATGGGGTACAAGATTTAAATCAAGAGGAAAGATGGAATATTGGATCTATGGAAAGAGAGGATATGCAAAAAAAAAGTGTTGGTTTCGAAAAAAAATTGGGTAAGGATCGATAGGAAGGTAATAGAGAATCAAATGTAGTAGGTGATGTATTACAAGATGATTTTATACTTTCTTTCAAGAATATTGTTGGATATTTGGTTTTAGATTCAGGTGCCTCTTTTCATGCTACCCGTCATGAACATTATTTTACAGATTATGTACAAGGTAATTATGGAAATGTTTACCTTGGTGATGATGAACCTTATATCATTATTGGAAAAGGAAGTTTTAAAGTTATTTTATAGAATGGAAACACTTGGATGCTAAAGGATGTTAGGCATGTTCCAAGCTTGAGGATAAATCTAATCTCTACAAGGCAGTTGGGTAGTGAGGGTTTTATGGTCACATTTACAACTAAATCATAGAAGGTTACAAAGGGTTCTTTAGTGGTTGAAAAAGGTAAGAAAGTAGGTACTTTATATTTGTCTATAGATAATGTTAATTCATCTTGTGTTTTAGCTATTAAAGGTAAAGATGTAGCTTTGTGGCATTATAGAATTGGCCACATGAGTGAAAAGGGAATGAAGACCCTACATGCAAAGGATAAACTACCAGGTATGAAATAATTAGATCTAGATTTTTGTGAGAACTATGTATATGGGGAAAAAAAATGTGTGAGGTTTCTTAAGGTTGGACCAACCATAAAGGATCAAAAATTAGAGCTTATGCATATGGATGTATGGGGACTAGCTCAGGTATCTTCACTTGGTGGTTCATATTATTATGTTACTTTTATTGATGATGCAACTAGGAAGGTTTGGGTATACTATATAAAAATGAAATCTGATGTTTTTGATACATCTAAGAAATGGAAGGGTTTAGTTGAAAATGAAATAGGTTTAAAACTAAAATGTCTCAGATCAGATAATGAAGGTGAGTATTGTAGTAATAATTTTAACAATTACTATTCAAAAAGTGGAATTTGTAGACTAAAATAAGTTTTAAGAACACCACAATAGAATGGTGTGTCAGAAAAAATGAACAGGACTATTATGAAGCATGCCAAATGCATGAGATTGCATGTAGGTTTACCTTTACAATTTTGGGTAGATGTTGTAACTACAATAGTTTATCTGATAAATAGAGGACCTTTAAGTTCTTTGGATGGTGGAATAATAGAGGAGGCATAGATTGGAAACAAGGTAGATTATTATTTTTTAAGATTTTTTGATTGTGAGGCATTTTCTCATATTGATAAATATCATACGAATAAGTTAGAAGCTAACTCTCATAAATGCACATTTATTGGTTATGGAACTGATGACTTTGGATTTTAGTTGTGGAATCTAGAAGATACAAAAATAATTAGGAGTAGAGATGTTATGTTCAATTAAAAAGTCATGTACAGAGACCAGTTGTAGGAAAAGAAGCAAAAATAATCCAAAAAAGAATAAATAATATTAGAAGAAATTACAAAAAAACATGTCTCAAAGGTTCTTGAACAAAATATGCAATAGGAATAGGTATCTCATACCCATTTTAGAAGATCTGCAAGAGTTAGTAGACAACCTAATCATTTTTATCCTTATTTATATTATTTATTACTTACTAATGGTGGTGAGCCAAAAAACTATGAAGAAGCAGAGAAGATTGATGCCAAGGATAAGTGTAGAAAGTTATGAATGAGGAGTATGATGCTTGAATGGAAAATCAGACATGGGATTTAGTGGAGCTTCCCAAAGGAAAGAAGGCATTGCAGAATAAGTGGGTATACAAGATAAAGGAGGAGGATGCAGGTAAAAAGAAATTTAAGGCCAGAATGGTGGTTAAAGGTTTTGTAGAAAAGAAAGTGTTTTATTTTTTTTAGGAATTAGAAATAATTCTTAAGCAAATAAAGGTTTGAGTAAATGTAAATCAATAAATAAATGTGCAAGAATTAACCTACTAATTTGTGTAAATAGATATGTATTTTTCCTTTTCTAAATATAGTAAGAAGTGTAAAGAAATCAAACTTAGCTTATTTTGGGCTGAAATAAATGAGGTAAGATCTAAAAATTGCTATGTAGGGATGGAAAACTATCAGAAATAGGACCAAAAACCCTATTTTTAGATTGGATAGGAGTGTCAAACTTAGGACACCCTACTACTTGGTGTTATATTCCACTTTCTAGCACTATTGTCCACTTCCAGCATTGTTGTTTACTTTTGGCATTGTTGTCCCAGTGGTCTAGCTTTTCTAGGTTCTATTTGGTAGGCTTGTGACACCCTGACAATGAAATATTGAAGCTTGGGTATGTACGAAGCTTATTGTGTGTCTGACTCACTCATCAAAACCCTTAGGAATTCCTGGTACTTGAACTTGAGTATCAAACTTGGGAAAGAGAGAAGGGTTTAGTGTGTAAAAGATACATTGGATGCACCTCACACCTCACGTGTGGGCATGCTACCTACATACCAATACTATGAAGAGGGATCAAGCTTATGTAGTTCTCCCATTTGAAGTTCTTGGTACAATTAAGTGATGTATGCAACCATAATGCAATACTAAAATATACTTTGGATGACTAGGGACTGGTATGAGTGCTTCAATAGGCTTCAATTGGTCTTGGAAGGTTGTATGCAAAGAATAAGGAAGAGTGTTTGAGTGTGCTTGATTTTATTCTTTTTTATTTCATTTGAATGAGTACCAACCCCTCTCAATGGACATTTAATGGCCTTTTATAAGGAATTTGATGATCATGGGTTAGATGAGCTTGTATTAGGTCGACAGGGGAAAAGATAAGGAATCAGGAAAATCTGACCATTTGAGGCTAAAGTGAACTTGGATAACAATGCTAAAAATAAGACACCCTTGAATTCTGGTGCTCCTATCCAATTTGAGCACTATTTATCTAGGGTGATGAGACTTGGAGGGATGGATCTGAGTCTAAGAGTGTTACTTGGGTCTCAAAAAGCTAAGTCTTGGAAGCTATGGGTGACTGGGAATCAATGAAAGTTTAGTCGAGAAGGGTTGAGTGAGCAAGAAAGAGAACCTATAGGTTGGGTTCTATTAGTCATACCAAAGTCATCCAATTTCAAATTTTATATGATTACATTTCCCCCCCCTTTATTCTAGTGATGTAACAAAGTGAAATACTAGGATAAAAGAAAAATAGAAAGCATACCTGAACTTACCTATAAGGAAAAAGCTCATGAAGTTATATGATGCTAGATGTGTGTAGAGAGCACACTGTGATGTGTGAATTTGCAAATAAAAACATGAAGTAGATTAGTTCTTACTAGATACACTATATCTAAAATAATAATGTACAAAAACCGAGTAAAAGAAGAGAGAGGAATGAATACACCTCACCTTTACATGAACCAATGCAAAACTTGTTGTGATGCTAGATTGTGATGAATATGTGCTAAATCAAAAGTAATATCATGAATAGAGCTAAGTGATCAATTCCCTAAAATATGGATCAATAATGCAAAGGCTAGCTCTTTTGCTCTATAATCACCAAGTGAAGTTAACGAATCATACGTCTGTTAATTGATGTCTGGACTGTGTCCAATCCCTCTAAATAGGTGGCTCAAGAATATAAAGGCTGACCCTTTGGATCCATTGTTTCTCCATGACGTGAAGCTATAAATTGATATCGGTATATAATAGATGTCATATGAGATGGCTCATGGAGCCCATGAATGTGCTATAAATTCGACACTATGGTATGGATAGCCAAATGTGTGTTAGAAACTAGGCCACTCTTAGGGATTTTGAAAGATAAAAATTAGGCTTGTATGAAATCCACTCCAAAACTGATGTATTAGGCTTATATGAAATCCAACTCAAGAACTTAAGAAATCAGGTACTCGAAAAGCTGAACTTGTATGAAAGTTTAACTTGAATGTGATGTCAACCACCTGCAAATGGAGTAAGGCATGTAACTATTGAGAATGCCTAGAATAAGCTAAACTTGAAAATAAAAGAAGATAAATGTGCCACACACATTACCCCCAATCACTAATTTTTGGAACATGGATTATGATCTAGAAGTTATGTCAACTGTCCAATCTGAACTAAAAGTGAGAAATATCATGCCATGCATGATAACCCCCTGTATTTGAGAAAACTATGCTGACTATTTTGAATGTTGTTATTTTAATTTCTAATAGGTTTTATCTTTGTGACAAAGCCCCTATTTGATGCCCCCTCTTTTGAAGGTAGGAATGATGAACCTATAATGACTACCCTCAGAAGAAAAGAGTCCTACAAGCGTGTTAATTTTGAAAAGATATATGATATAGCATTTGATGTTTGACAATATGTTTCAAGATATAGAAATGTTTGTACCAAGAGATTGTTAGAATAATAGGGGTATGCCTAGATAGATATAACAATATGAAAGCATGTACAATATACTAAACTAGAACTAGAAATGTTAATTTTTAGTTGTTAGTTTTTATTTGGAGGGATGGAGCATGATGCCCATCATAGAATCAAAAAATAAAAAAAATGCATAATATGGATCATGGAATTACACACATTTGACAAGTAACAATCAAACAAGAAAAAAACAAGAAGCAAGAAGAATACTAGATGGGACAAAGGGCCATGCAAACAAGGGACATGGGTGCATGCCACTCAAACTAGAAACAAGCATGGAAGGCATGTTCAAATGCCACATACACATATAAGTGAAATAAGCAAATTTGGCACATAGGAGAGAACAAATAAAGGACATTGGAAAATGTCCTAAGGCACAAGCAAGAGACAAGCTGGAATTGAAAATTCAATCGTATTAGATACACTAAACAAGTAGAGAAAGGATTTAATAATTGGAAAGAGACAAACACATCTAACTAATCAAAGCAAATGTGAAAGTATGCAAAACATGTGTAGTACAAGAGTAGGTATATACTAGGAAGTACACAAGTGCTAGATACTATTAAGATGTCGATATAGTATATAAAGTAATGTACATCAGCATGATAACTCAGTGTGGTGTAGAAATGACATAACTTAGATGGTGTAGTCATGTATAAGATGCCCCCAATGGGTATGTATAACAATGTATGTCTCGAATGTATAAGTAGGAATGCCTCCTATATGGGTAGAATGAAGTAATCAAGTAGTTGGATGTCACTACACACACTCAAAGAAGTTCAAGTGAAGCATGGTAATGTATAAAATTAACATACAATAGCATGAAATAACAAATTTGAATCCTAGCATAATAGTAGTGATGTAAATCATGGATGATGCATACAATCAAAAATATGTTTTTTGTGTTTTTGCAATTTTCTTGAATTTTTTTGTATATATATATATATGGACTGTGTATAGGAAGGACTAAGAAGAAATGATGTTAATTGATGAGTCTTAGGTGAGACTCCCTATCCTGGTATCTTGTGTTGAATAATTGAATCATGTGTGTCGTAAGGCACAAGTGTATGACTAAGATTGTGATGCTGAAATGTGTGTACATTTTAACTGCTTTGAAATATCTAAATTTCAAACTAAATGTGGGGTCCCCCTATGAATATTATAAGTGGATGCAAATGTAGGGCTCTTAGGGATCCATCTAAAAGTAGGCGAAGAAGCTCTTTGAATAGGTGTTCTCTGTGTATCCATATGATATCTCAATATAACTAATTTAGGTGTGAATAATATCATTAGAAGCTGTCTAGAATACTAAAGCTATGGGGGTGTATGAACCCTCTATACTAGTGATAGATGTTGTAACTAGAATAGAAGCTAGAGAAGTTAAAACTAGTGGAAGAACTAGATCTTATGACTGGAAGCTAGTAGATGGCTCTAAAATGAAGAGTGGTGACTCATAAGGAAATCCATTGATTGTAATAACTTGATTAACATGAATTAACTTCATGCATCTATGAACTATAGAAGGTACTACCTTGAGTTTTTGAATCCATGGTCAACCAAGTAGTATGTCAAAAACTCCTACACTGGGAACTATAGTGAATGGTGTAGCCATATGTGTAGGACCAACCTGTAGTGGAAGTACTATCTTGCCCAATGAACTCTGAATATGCCCACTAAAACCAATCATAATTGTATCAATCAGAGTGATATCCTACTCTGAATAACCTAAATGTTTTAGTAGTGTGAAGGTGCACATATTAAGATTGGAACCATTGTTAATGAGTACACTATGGATAGGCTAATTATGGATATGTGCTCTGATAGAAAGTGTGTTGTAACCTATATCAACACCCACAATCTCCTGATCTAAAAAATATATCAAAGGCTTGGATGGAACTCTGAACTCATACACACCTATCATACCTCTCAAAGGATGTGCCTCAACTGAAGGTGCCTGTATGTAACTGGTGGAGGATGTGTATGGTATGTATGATGAACACCTAATGTGTCCTCTTTCTCTTATTTTGAATGTTGTGGAAATGGATCAAAAAATATTTTCAAAGCTTTATCTTATATTGGCTTTGTTTTTGGAGGCTCAACTGAAGTACCTAGATCAAATAGATTATTGTCTGTCAAGTCCTATATTTTGTCACAAACTGATGCATCTATTTATAGTGTGGCCTAGTATCTTATGAAAATCAAAAAATACATGTTGATCATATCCTTTTGGAAGAGGCTTTACTGGATCTACTTCTTGAATAGGTGGGAGAGTTATGATGTTGCATTCTAATAACTATTGTAGAACTCTGGCTAGAAAAATTGGTAAATTGGTAAATTCACATTGAGGAGGTGCTGATAAAACCACATGCTAAGGGGGATCTAAAGACACATTGATTGTTGGTTGATTCTGATTCTTGTTGTCACTAATTTTGGCCTTGTATGGGACTTTGCTATTACTTTTTTTTGTTGTGTCTGGAGTACCTGAGTACTTGAGTTTGCCCACTAAGATTAACTTGACTTCTCTTCCTTTAAGTGTATGACAAAATTCGGTGAAGGAAAAAAATATTTTGAACATAATGGATTCATGCAGTGCTGGTAGAAATCTCTATTTGAAGATGTCTTGTAGCTCTTAATTAGCCATGGGGCTAGTTAACTTAGCTAGAATAGTCTTGTATCTAAGAACATAATCCATGAGAGGCTCATTTGGCCTTTGTTTATGTTGTGAAATCTGTGCATATGAGATGTTATCACCAATGTTGATACTAAAATGTGCTAGGAACATGTCTATTAAAGGATTGAATGCTATGACCGACTGATTTGATAGACTATAAAACCATTTTAGAGCATAATCCTTTAGGCTCTGTGGAAAGAGTTTGGTAACTAGTCATTGGGTACAAAATCCAAACATGTTGCGTGAAAATATCTCAAATGTGTTTCTGGATCACCCTTGCCATTATAAAGAGTAAGCTTGGTTTAAACAAATCCTTTTGGCAAGGGTGTAGAATCAATGTGACGTGACAATGGTGTATGTGGAAGTGCAAAAGAGTCCAATGCCTATTACACAAGGGCTACCACATTAGGGGATAGGGATGTACTAGCTATAGATGTTAGCATAGAAGAAGGTTGGGCTAATATAAGGGGTGGTTGAGACATAGTTTCCCCCATAGTGTCATTTGAAATTGGTTGCTCTGTGTTTTGAGAAGATTATCCATTGGCTACTTTTTTTTATTCTTCTTTTAAAATTAAAATCATGTCATCTTGCATATCCAAATGTTTGGTTAAGAGTTCTTGAAGTTCTCTTTTATCAGTTCCATCAAAACCAGTATATTGAGCCATTGGTAAAGAAGGAAAACACTTTGAAATGTTTTTAAATGTTTTGAAATATGTTTTAATAGGTAATGTGGGAGAAATGGAAAGTAATGAAATCAAGAAATGTAGAGTCCAAAAAATAGTGAATTAAAAATTGTATAAAAATGATATTGAGCTACCAAACATGTAAGGTGATATATCAATGAGCAAAAAGGAGCTAGTATATACCACTAGGGATATTTAAGAAATGTTATTTGTAAAATACTATGAACTTTTGAATTTGAAATTATTTTTTTTGAGTTAGATATGCAACAGTTTTTTTATAAAATGATGCAAAAAGTACTAAAAATAACTGAGAATGTATTTGATGCAACTAGGGTTTTAAATAAATTTTTCCAAAATTAGTGCAGTAATTTGAAAATTTTATAAAAAAATTGTAGTTTTAATTTTGAAAAATTGAGGAAAATTTTGAAAACATTTCTAAAATTACCAGTATATTTTTCCGAGTGGCTTACAAGTGTTTGTATGCAAATAAGACCTAATATGTGAAAACTAGAGTTTGGGTGAATTTATTGAAAATATTTCAATTAATTTGTAGTTTTCTAATTTTTAAATTCATGAAAAATCAGGAAAAATTTTCAAAAAATTAGAAATAATTGGCCTTAGGGTTTTTGTAAAAAAATTCAAAGTTAGGTTCACTAAATGTTTTATTCGTTTTAGGAATTAGAAATAATTCTTAAGTAAATAAAGTTTTAAGTAAATGTAAATCAATAATTAATGTGTCTTAATTGGTCTACTAATTTGTGTAAACAGATATGTATTTTACCTTTTCCAAAAATGGTAAGAAGTGTAAAGAAATCAAACTTAGCTTATTTTGAGTTAAGACAGATGAGATAATATCTAAAAATTATTGTGTAGGGATGGCAGACTGTCATAAAAAAGACTCAAAACTCTATTTCTAGATTAGACAAGAGTGTCAAACTCAAGATACCATATTACTTGGTGCTATAGTTTACTATTCAGCACTATTATCTAATTTTGGTGTTGTTTTCCACTTTCAATGCTATTATCCTAGTGGTATAGCTTTTTAGGTTCTATTTGGTAGGCCTATGACACTCTAGCAGTGAAATATTGAAGCTTGGTTCTATACAGAGCTTGTTGTATGTCTGATTCAATATTTAAAACCCTTAGGATCTCCTAGTACTTGAACTAGAGTATCAAACTTGGGAAAGAGAGAAGGGGTTAGTGTGTAAAGGATATGATGATTGCACGTCACACCCCATGCATGGGCATGTTGCCTACATACCAATACTCTAAAGAGGGATCAAGCTAATGTAGTTCTCCCATTTGAAGTGATTTGTGTAATTGTGTGATGTATGCAACTATAATGCAAAACTAAAATGTACTTTAGATGACTAGGGACTGGTATGAGTGCTTCAATAGGCTTGAATTGGGTTTGGCAGGCTATATGCAGAGAATAGGGAAGAGTGCTTGAGTGTGCTTGCTTGTATTCTTGCTTCTTTCTTATGGATGAGTACCAACCCCTCTAAATGGACTTCTATATGGAAACTAATGAGCATGGGTTAGATGAGCTTGTATTAGGCTAACAAGGGAAAAGATAAGGAATAAAGAAAATCTAACCATTTGAGACTAAAGTGAACTTGGACAATTGCACTAGAAATAGGACACCACTAAATTTTGATGATCTTGTCCAAGTTAGGCACTATTATCCTAGGAGTATGAGACATATGGGGATGGATCTAGGTATGAGAGTGCTGCTTGGATCTCAAAAAGCTAAGCCTGAGAATCTATGAGTGACTACGAATAAGGGAAAGTCTAGCTGAGAAGGGTTGAGTGAGTAAGAAAGAGGACCTATAGGTTGGGTGCTATTAGTCATACCTAAGTCATCTAATTTTGCATTTTATATGATTACAAAAAGGTATATATTTTGATGAAATATTTTCTCCAGTTGTTAAAATGACTTCAATTAGAACTATTTTGAGCTTAGTAACTATTGAGGATTTATACTTAGAATAGTTAGATGTGAAGACTGCTTTCCTTCATAGGGATTTTAAGGAGGAAATATAGATGGAGCAACCACAAGGTTATGAATTTAATGGTAAAGATAATTTGGTGTGAAAATTAAATAAGATATGGCCTAAAAAAATATCCAAGACAATGGTGTATTAAGTTTGATAGTTTTATGATGGAACATGGTTATTCTAGATGTCATTCAAACCATTGTGTATATTTTAAAAGATTTGAAAATGATAGCTATATTATTTTACTTTTATATGCAGATGATATACTTGTAACTAGTTCCAACATGTACAATATTAATGTACTCAAGAAACGGTTAAGTGATTATTTTTCTATTAAGGATCTAGGTGCAGATAAACAGATCCTTGGTATGAGGATAACTAGAGATAGAAAGAATAGGAAGCTATAATTATCATAGGGAGAGTACATCATAAAAGTATTGGAAAGATTTAATATGCAGGATGCAAAATTAATTGGGACACCTTTGGCTACACACTTTAAATTAACAAAGGAACAATGTCTTAAAACACAAGAAGAAAATAAGCTAATGTCTAAAATTCCATACTCATCAGTAGTTGGTATTTTAATGTTTGCAATAGTGTTGACAAACCTAAACATTTCATATGCAATGGGAGTGGTGAGTATGTTCATGAGTGATCCATGAAAGGAACATTGGAAGGCAATAAAATGGATCCTTCATTACTTAAGAGTGACCATAGATATAGTGTTAAGTTATGGTAGATTAGATGTCACATTATAGGGATATGTTGACTCGGATATGGTAGGTGACTTGGATAGGATAAGAATCACTATAGGGTATGTGTTTATAATAGGTGGTACAATAGTTAGTTAGGTATCATAGTTACAAAAGGTTGTGGCACTTTCAACCAAAGACCCTGAGTATATTGTTGCTACAGAAGCAAACAAGGAAATAATTTAGTTATAGAGGTTGATGGAAGAATTGGGACATGGTGAAGAAATATGTACACTATATAGTGATATTCAGAGTATAATTCATCCAGCAAAAAACTCAACTTTTCACTCTAGGACAAAACACATTCAATTGTGGTATCATTTCATTCATTTAGTGATAGAGAAAGAACAACTAAAATTAGAGAAGATACATACCAACAAAAATCCTACCAATATGATGACCAAGGTAGTTACAAAATAGAAGTTGAATATTTTTTTAGCTTTAGTTGGTCTTCATGGATGATAATTAAATTAATGAACTTGTTTAGGTCTAGATAGTACAATGGATGTAGTGGTGGTGGAGTTGTTACAATCAGTTTCCAAGTGGGAGATTGTTAGGTGTAATGCCTGATTATCTTCTAATATTAGAGGTTAAAATTATGATGTTATATCAGTCAGGTTTGGATCCCATTCTTTGAATCCCTCATGGCACAAGGGATTGCCTTGTTAAATTTTAATTTTGTAATCAATATGGACCATTAATTAAAGGTTTCTAGGTCTGATGGTAGAGTTTATGTTTAGGTGTTTTTCACCATAAAATATATTTATATATGGTTGATATGTATGATTGTGAAAAATGAAAGAAATATTATACACAGAGAGGGGGCAGAAAAGGTAGAGAAGTGTAACATGGTTTGTTATAGGATTTTGTTTCTCCCTTGTATTGTTGGAGATAATATACTGGACAAGTTTGGTGGATGTAGCCCCTTTTGGGTAAACCACATTAAATCTGATGTCTCTTATTATGTGCATGTTTATGTTTATTTTTTTTGAATGTTTGATTAATTCATTTCTTAGTTTCTCTTGTATGTGATTTGGGGATAGATATGGGTTTTAATTTATCCTAACACTAGCTTTAAAGTTTTTGTCCATAGAGTTGTTTAGATATCTTTTTGGTCATGAAGTGGAGTGATGGATTGTCAAGGGAATTTACTTCCTAATCCTCTCAGCTCATCAATGTTCACTTTCTTGATCATAATTTTCTCACTCTTGATGAACAAAAAGCATATTTCAGAGAGGAATTACATTGCCTTGATATTTTTTGTAAAGCCTTAGATTCTAGTTTGCAATGGGATAAAACCCAATGCTATAGACAAGCATGTTGCCTATACTAGAGTGGATTAAATAGTATAACTAGAATTGGATCTATAATGGGGATAAATTCAAACTACTCAATATCCCATTCTCATTTGATAGTTATTATTTTGAACCTTGGTAATATGTCAATAATTGAGTGGAGAAAAAGGTTGAGTATAAACCCCTTTATTTAGATGGGAAATTCCATGTGTGTTCTAATATTTTGGTGACCATTCATGTTTATTACACTTCTTATTGGGCCCATGCTAAATCCTCTCATGATAAATTGGTAAGGGTTATAAAGGATTTACTATGGATAAATTCAAAAAAAACATAAGGGTGTCACAAAGATTCTAGGGATATTTGTTGTCTTCCTCATGAAACATGTGGTATGGGATTTATTGAAATTTATAGACAAGGTTTTAATTTATGTGCTAAATGGGTGTTGCATGAAATTGAAGGAAATGAAGCCTATAAATATATTCTATAACATTGCATTGCCTTTGGTTCACCTTATGGTAAATCCAGTTGGAAAAATATTGGGTTTCACACTTTTATTATTACCAAAGCTCTTGTCAACATGAGAGTTATTTTTTAGCCAAAAGGATTTTGAAGCCAAACCCCATTCAAAATGGGTGGGTGATGGTTTTCATAATGTTTTATTGTTCAATAATCAAAATATCTAATGGTCTCTTGCTATGATTGGTTATATTCTTATGTTAGTAGAATTTCCATGTATGAAATATTAGAGGCTTTTCAAAAGGGTATTCATACCATTAAATATTTGATTTCTTCTCATGAATGGGATATTTTCCCTCTAGTAAAATATAAATATAAGTTAATCAATTCAGAACTACCTTCTATTTTGTGCATTCATGGAATGATTATTAATGTCATGTTGTAGAAGATGGGGTTGTAATATCCTTGTGTTTGTGGAAGGATTGGCTATGGAATGGTGATACTCATTTTAAAATTTATTAGTTAGACCTCTTTATCAAATCATGATCTCTTTCTCTTTAGATTTGGACAAGTTGAATAGGCATTGGAATATAAACTCTTCACCCAAAGCATGGTTTTCCAGACTTAACAAAATTTCAAAAGCTAAGATTGAGCCCAAGATCACTCACTTTCTTTGGTGTCTAGTATATTAGGGCCTTTCACTATAGGAGTGAATTTTACATATTGGATTTTCCCAACCCAAGTGTTCTACTTTTTTTAGTCTAAATTCCTTCAAAACCTTTTTTTAGATTTGTCCCAAAGCTCAATATGTTTGGCATTAGATTCATATCATTTTTCAGCCATTCCACTCAAAACCATTCACTTGAGGTATGGTGTTTTTAGGGATAATGCTCAATGTATATCATACATAACTTTTCTATGGCATTTATTCAGGGGTATAATTTTATTTCAACTATGGAAAGTTATGTATTCAAATATATTTAATAATGAAGAATCATCTTGTTAATTTTATTTTAATGACAAGATGATTGTTATTTCTTTGACATTTATGTAAATTCAAGTTTGAGTAGATAAGGTTGTTCAATAATTTTAGCACTTATAGGAGTTACTCAACCACTAAGGGAGTGATCCTTATACTATGTGTCACTTCCACCTAAACCATCTACTTCATGAATATATTCATGCAATACCATCAAATATTCTCTCATATTCACAACCACTTCTCCACTCCTCCACCTCATTATGTAGAATGGAGTCCATCACCACCTTATGGGAAGTGTGTTTTTGGCCTATCCTACTAGAGTTCATCTATGCAAGGAAGTGATTCAGTTGGTGCTTTTCTTCAACCACATCCTAGTTAGTAAATAACTGGTTCTTTGGCTACCCCAAACCCTATTTAGGATGGTTGGGTGTTGTTTGATCCTCTTTCAACTAAATTTTTTATTTGGAGTGCCCATCCTCTAAAGGATGATTTTTCACCTCCTCCTTTAGCAGATACAACTTGTGCCTAATTTATTATAATTTTTATGATGTTATTTTAGTTGTTTTAGTTTTTGGTTATATGGCCTATCATGTTTTGTTAGCTTTTTTTAGTTGAGTAAGTTTTCATCCTCTAGCATAGATTATGGGTTGTGAATGCCATCTGATCACTTTATTGTTGTAACCATTGATGCAAATCATTATTTGTTTATTAATAATAGTGATACTGATGTGTTCTAATAGTAAATAGGATAAGATTTATCTCTAACTAATTTCTAAATATTTCGTACTAGAGAGTAGTTATATATAATTTTAAAAATAGATAAAGCATAGATAATATATTATATTTTATACTTTAGAAAACTTGTAGCTTTTAACCATTACACACTCCTTATAATATTATGTTTGTTTGTTTTTTATTGTTTTTAATATTTATATAACAAGTTTGGTGCCAGACCTTTTTTATACTATTTATTCCAATTAACATTATTATTAAATAAACTAAAGGCTTTTAGATAAAATTATTTTGTAAGAAAATATATATTTTGATTATTTATTTTTATTTAATGTTATGTATTGTGAAAGCTTCATTTCATTATTTTAATTATTTATTTTATTTAATGAAATATATATATGGATGTCTACTTTTTTAAATTGGATACTTATTATTATATTAATTAAATAAAATCTATAATAAATAAAAGTACATATTGTTATAAAGTCAAAGTAGGTACAAGAAACATCATGAGAAGGAGAAGGATGTAGATCATTTGAAGGGTTTTGTCAAAGTGAAGGGATCCCTTAATAGTAGATTTGATAGTGCATGCTCATCTTGATCATTTTGACAACTAAAGGCATAAGCACTCCTCACTTAAATAGAGGAATAATAATTACTCATGCAAGGATGCACAAATTCCACATACAAGGGACATGTAAATTTCACATAAACATAGATGGCCAAGATCCACATATACATGACATGGCAATGCCATATAAGCGAAAGGGTGTATGTTGAACATACACAAGGCCAATAGCGACATACAATAAGCAAGAAAATTAATACATGTGATTGTATTAAAAAAGCATATAAAATAATCATAGATAAACTTAAATGAGCATATTTTAATACCATGTGTCTATTTTCATTTTAGTAAATAGCATATTCATCATGATACATGTAAAGTATGAGTGAAAAAAAGACATATGTATTCATTATAACTCGACATGGAAAAGAGGTTTTGGATAAATAAAACCTATAATAATTTCATATAGAATAATGAGATGCACCAAATCGAGTAAGATTGTTGGGTAGAAGGCTATCCCAACATCAAAATTGAAATCATAGTGATATATGATTATTTCTTCTTCTCTATGATCAAAATCTATGTAGTATATCCTTGTGACTATGTTACAATTAGAATCAGGTATTTAAAATACACAAGGATAGGTCCATAGTATAGGACATGGTAAAAGTGCGCTATTGTTGGAATGGTGTGATTTTATCCTAATTGATTGTATGTTTAATTTTTTGGTCAGAAAAATGGCTTTTGTGTATGTATATTTGTTATTTCTATAGAACTGTGTCCTATGACACATTGGATACCTTTTTGAGAATCATTATGTATTTGACAATTTAATGAAATATGATATATAATGAACATAAATATAGATGACATATGCAAAGATGTGATCTAACAACATGAAAAGATGCGGACAAGTCCTAGTTTTTATTTTTTTGTAAATATATTGATTTTTTTTCTATTATTTGATAATATATGAATATTTATGTATTTTTCCATATTTGAAAAATTAAAGTATGCATAAGTGAAAATTTAAAAATCTTTGAAGAACAATATAAGCATGAAGGTTTTGAACTAGAAGGAGAGAGAGTTTCAAATAACCCTCAATAAGGTGCTGAAGTAAAGCATGATAATATGAAAGGCAAGCAAATTGCCCCCAATGTAGATGTATATGAAACATAAATGGTAAGCATGGCCATATAACCTCATGTAAACATTGATAAATGTGAGCATGAAAGTCTAAATGCGAGCTAAATAATGTATAGATGTGTAATAATGAGAAAATGAGTTGGCATGAAGGAATTTATTTGAAAGCTTAGTAAGATAGTTGTCTTGGATTATTCAAATTGGGTTGAAAAATAGAAGCAAACAAATTGCTCAAAATAGAACCAAGGGCTAGAAGAATATTTGATGAGGTGTAAAATAATATTCAACAAAAGTAAAGACCAAAAGAAATTATTTACAAGTAAAATGCAACTATAATCCAATGAACTCATAAATGGGATTACTCTTGTATCATATGTATTGTAACCCACAATTACATTGCCATATTGATATTATACATAATCAATATCATCAAGACAATACCAATATTTTGTGGAATTAATATTGTATACATTGATGTAATCAATATCATAGGATATAATTAGCTTCTTAAGTGGTGTTTGAAATTGTGACATGCCATTTTAATTATCTTTTGTATGTGTATGAGAATCTTATTGCAACATAGATCAAAATTTATTTTTGAATATGTAAATCATTATTAAGAGATTGCATGATATATTGAATTAAAGAATGATAATGAAGAAGAGAAGCAATGGGTGATTTGACTTCTTGACATGGAAATGCAATCATAACTTTTGTAGCTTTGACCTTATGTATGTGAGAAAATCTTGCATAAAGGGGCATTTTTCTTATCTTTAATTTTGTCTTGAAACTTTTATTTTGGTAAATGTTATTTTTTCAATTATGTTTTTTCATCTTATTATTTTTGTAATAATTCTTGCTCTAATTTTGATTTTTGAATTTTCTATTGTTTTGAATTATCTTTTGGTATCGATATTTTCTCTTTGTGTTATTTTGCACTTGTATTTTAGGAGATTCAATATAAGTGCGTTACTTTATAGGTTTATCTTGTATAGGATCACCACTATCAAGGAGAATTGGTATTTTATTCTTTAGAGTGCAACAATTATCAACCTGATGCCCATAAAATATATGATATTTAGAATAGTATTTTGATCTTTTTAGAGGATTCATATAAGGTAATGCAATTAATTTATTTTGAATCATTTCACTTAGAATCTCACTTGGACTCTTATTAGCCTTTTGTATACTTTTTTAATCATTAAGTGTAGATGTATATTGCTTATAAGACACATGATAGCTAGATGAAGATTTAGAGATATGATTAACACTAGCATATTTTATATTCTTAGTAAATTTGTTATTATTTTTGAGAGATATGATATTTGAACTTAAATATTGATTTGGATTTTGCAATTCTTATATTGAATTTTGCATAATAATGATGTGATCTTGAAGGCTTCACAAACATAGGCCTTAAGTAGATTTGATTGAGTAAAATCACCACCAAGAGGAGGTGTGGGAGAGGGAGGGATAGGTTCTTCCTATATATTAATAGATTCATTGATTATACATGATTCATTTACTTATTGTTGATTAATAACATTGAAATAATTATCACTAACAAGAGATGCATTATCATCATGTGGTGATTTTATGCTAAGATTATGACATTGTGATGTAAGATTAACATCATGTGAAGATAAGTATGAGGATGGAGTGGGAGCAATATCACAATATGTGTGAAAATAAATGCCATTTATTTCAATAGTAGCTTGTGATTTGCTAAGGGAAGAAGAAGGGAGTGTATATGGGTGTCATGTAAAGCTATGTCTGTGGTGGACACTAAGGGGTATGTTAGAGATGATTCCAAAGAGGAAACTAGAGGTGTCATCAAGGAATAATCAAGGGAAGAAGCCAAAGAGGAATCTAGAGAGGAAACTAAAGGAGAGTCAAGAGGTGCAACCAAAGAAGATAAATGGGAATCCAAGTAGGAATATATAGGAACATCAATTTTTTGGGGGAATTATATAAATTAGATTTATAAGAGTGAAAGCAATGAAGGGTACTACCAAATGTAGAAAAACATTTGGGTGTGCAAGGGTAAGATTATTGTTTTTTAATAGTAGGTGGTTACCTAAGAGATAATAATTTATCAAAGTTAGAAAGAACCTTAGGCTCTAAGATAGGTTTTAATGAAGAATATGATGAAAGATCATGGGTGGATTTCAAGTGTACATCCAAGGTGGATATTGAAAGATTAATTATAGAGGAGACTATAGGTGTGAATGAGGAAACATCTAAAGAGAAACCCAAAGAGTGTCTAAAGAATAATCTAGAGGTGTGTCTATGGGAGAATCCAAAGAAGTATGTAAAGGTATAATCATAGGTAGATCCAAAGAAAGACCCTAAAAGGGGTCTAGACGATGATCTAAACAAGAATCTATGGATGAAGCAAAAGGTGCATCCTTCTCCTTTGGGATAAAGGTACAATGAAATAATTTGGACTCAAATGTTTATATGTTTGCATGCTATCAAGATCAAAATCATCCATATAATCATCTTCTAAAAGTTTTTTCTTATTTATATTTGTCCATTCAAATTGATCATAAGAAAAGAGAGCAACATACATGGAAAATAGTCTATTTTGACTACTCATATTGAAATGAAAGATAAAATATGCAACAAAAGTAATGATACAAATTAATAAGTAATCTAACATGTGTAGAGAAACTAATGATTAAATAAATAATACAAACAAAAAATGAGGTATAATGGGTAAGCTAGGAAACGGTCTTGAATGATTTATAAACTATCAAATATACTTGATCTTTCATTGATTAATAGCATCCCAATGTTTTAGAGCACTAACTAAAGATGTATAACCATTATTTTAGCCCACTAACCCCACTTTCAAGGGTAAGTGTTAGACAAAATTGGCCACCATGAATGAGTATCATTAGAAACTTTGATATACTTGATGTTAACTATGTTGATATCCATTATGAAGGTCTTGTATTGGTCATTATTGATCTAGGATTATAGGTAGTGTGTCTTCCTTGGTAGCTTAAAAGGCCATTTAGGATGTTCTAGTGAGTAGAAAGATTAGGTCATTTTGTCTTGTTATCAAATAGTCATTATTTATAGCCCCTTTATGTGTTTATCATTGTTTAAGGTAAGTTTGACAAAGTTAAGGTTAAGTGTAAGGTCAAGTCAATGAGGAATCATGCTCAAGAAGGCAAGGTGGTGACCCCTCCAAAAATAACCATGATCTAAATCTAACCCAATTGACCAAGAATTAAAATTAGTAAGTTGATCATATTGTATTTCAAGCAATTTAGAGAGATTAAGGTAGTTTTGATAAGATTGAGGTATTTCATTTACTTGTGTCTCATTGTACATTCTAAGGTTGACATAATACTTGATAGAAAAGAGTAAATATGAAATTTTTATCATGGGATAGGGATATTCCTAAGTCATCTAACACTTTTTTAATGACATCATGCTATACTTGTTGGTACATATCCTTCAAATGTCTTATATAACTACTTTTCAACATTGGAACCTCTTTATAACTGCTCATTCATCATCTTTTAATGGCCAAATGAGGATTTATTAAAATATTTACATGAAAATAAAGGTGGGAAACATTTTGACACACTCATCCACCTCCATACAAGTCATGTGAATCTAGAGAGTCACGTGCTTCACCATCTCTAGTAGTTATAAAGGGTAGAATAGGCACAATCTTAAAGAAAACAAGCTTTTAGAGGTATCTAATAGAGGGTTTTCTATCGATGGGAAAATTAAAAAAACATATAAGGTTCCCCATGGTATTATTAGACCCAAATCCATGAAAAATTGGACTTATAGAGTCAAACAAGGTATAAAACTCATTCTTTTCTCCATTGAGCTTCTTGACAGCCTCTAAAGGGAAACAAGTTTGTGGATAGTACTCTGAAGAGAGAGAAATATGGATCCCAATTTATTGGGAAGAGTATGGAAACATAATTACCTTAAAATTTATGTAAATTTTTTTTGGTTAGGCTCCTTAACTTTATGAACAATTGTTAAAAATTTAAGGCTGTAGAAAGGTGATTCAAAACCCCACCAAAGTCAATTTTCTCCAAATGCAGAGTTATGAAGTTTAATTAATGCATGAATATGATTTTTCATGGTATATTTAACGTTATTTTACCTATTAAATATCATTTTATATCAAGTTTATTCATGTTTATGTTTGGTGTAGTATCCAATAGCCCTAATTTTTAATTTGAACAAGACAATCAAGTTTACAGGAAATGTGAGGTGTTTTGGTGCATATAATGGATTAAATGAGATATTTAATAGTTTATACAACCACATAAAAATAATTCATACCCATTTATACATAATTTAATGGATTGAATTCAAGTAAATTGGATAACTGTGCATGCATGCGTTGAACTGTTTAAACTTGCAGCCATTGTGGAGACAACCTTGATCAAATGTGAATGTGATTTAATTGTAAAAAACCATTGAATTAATGTGACATATTAATTTAAGCCTTGAAGATAATTCTAAATTATTTTTAAATTTTTAATCCATTGGAGTCAATACGCTAGTGTCTTCCTTCAAGCTTAGAGCAAGGAGAAAATTGTGAACCTATAGGTCTGCAGACTTGTAGGTCAACATTGGCATCAGATGGTTTCAATGGAAAGTGTATATGACCTATTGAATTAATAATATAAAGTATTATTTAATTTTAAAAATATATAGAATATGTTAATTATAAACATCTCAGAACTCAAATCACTTTGCTCTCAAATGGATTGTGTCAACTCAAATGGCTTATGTGAACATGAAAAGAGGACTATGGGGTTTCAAATGTATATCCAAGGTGATTTGAACCAAATGGAGTGATGGAGGATATATATATATATATATATATATATATATATATATATATATATATATATATATATATATATATATATATATATATATATATATATATAATTCACCTTTATCCATATTTACATCATTCGTAATTTGGGCTCAAGAGGACCAAAGAATACAAAAAGAAGTTTTTAGGCCGGGAAATCACCTATAGGCCTGTAACAAGTAGTAAGACAAAAAAAACATGTTGGTGATGAGTGTTTTAAGGAACTAAGAAGTATTATGGGTAAAAAAATGTGATTAAAATTTTAAATAGGAAAAATAACTTCAATAAGGATAAATTATTTCAAAAAAAATAGTTTAGTCAACCAACAGTCAAAAAGGCCTAAATGACCACCTACAACCTGTTTGTAAACAATATGATCAAAATGCCATATGGTGATGTGGAATGAAGTTAGTAGGTATATATAAAGGTCATGATGGGTATGAATAAAACTAAAAACACTTTTTAACACTACCAAAGTGATAAAATTCCAAGTGAAGAAGATAACCTTCAGAATTGTAGTCATAAAGCCTAAACACATACCTACAAGTCTGCCTATATGAAGATGCACCATGTGTTTTGAATATGATAAATAAGAATATTTTGTGTTAATAGGACATGAGAGAGATTGGTAAAAAAAATTAATATCCTTTATTTAATATAAAGTATCTAATAGAGATGTTCTCAAAACCTAGTAAGGTAGTAGGCCTAATTGAAGACCTACAAGCTTGAGTCTAAAGAATGAATACAATTTGTAAGTTTTGAGGTATTTTGGAAAATTAATGGCCTTGGGATATGGGTAAGACCTTGATGTCAGATCATAAAAAAATTTAACTCCTTTATAGTGAATAAAAGGCCAAACATGGATTGTTAGAGTCACTAACATAAGGTTGTTCTTAAACCCTAACCATGAGCTTATGAAGGTTGTAGTGAGTTAACCGTAATATGGAGTAAAAGTGAATTTTAATACCTAATATAAGGTTTAATATACCTAAATGAGGTTTCTAAGGCCAAAACAAAACAATTTCATGTAATATTATGCCAAATCACCTTTCTTGAGCTCTCAAATAGGCTTATCCTACTTGAGAGGTCACCTTTGGCATGTGAGAACTCACATGAGAAGGTGCATGGGAGCCAATGGTGTTAGGAAGTTTGTATGGACCTTATGCCCTCCCAATTTTTGATATTAGTTAATATATTAGAGTTCTTATCTTTATGAATCAACCTTAAGAAGGTTACACACCTAAAACCCTCTCAGTGACCTAATGACTATGTTTGTCTTCTAATTGACATCAGATGCATTTGTTTGGTTATTAAATGATTAGGGTTACCTCTATAGGTATCATGGGCACCTTAAATAGAATTGTTTTGGCACATTTGGGCTAATATGGTAGGGAAATTGGTGTAGAAATGACTATTGGAGGCCTAAAAATGTAGGTTTTAGTGGCTTTCCAGGAAATTTGATCGAGTGAATCCTAATGGAGTACCTTGAAATCATCCATGACCTAAAATAGATAGTTTAAGATGATTATAAAGACTCATAGGAAGGTATACAATGATTTCAACACCATTTGGAGGTTTCAACACACCTAGTGTTAAACAAATATGCCATCAAGAGTTCCTAATAGACTTAATGCACTTGTGTATCAGTCTTGGAGATGGTTTTGAGGTTTAATATGTGTGGAATGATTCCATATACGGTGTTTAATTGGTATTTAATATGTGATAATAGTCCTTCATCAAAGTATTAAGCCTTAGATATAAGGATAGACTTGTCATTTTAGTCTCCATTTGAATCAAACAAGCTTTTTAATTAAATGTAGGTTCTTATCAGTTTGAAGAAGCTTGATACTTGATCCTCAGCCTCAAAAAAGTTGAGAGAGACATTGAAGTGGCCTAGGAGGGCATTGGAAAACTCAAAGAATCAGGATCAAGAGTACCACATGTCAATACAAAGACTTGTAACTCCTTCTAAATAAGAATGGATAGTTTCATGAATGAAGTTGATGAGTCATCCAAGAAGGTCAAGAGTCACTATATGCCATCCTTGATGAAGAAGAGGATCAGATAAAGTACACACATGTTGATAAGAGACTTCATAACTACCTACTTGTGGACTTTCTTTATTGTAATTTATTTCCTCATGAGATGACACTTGTCATATGCCTCTCCTCTCTCTCCTTCTCACACTCTTCTATATATGTGTCTAATTTTGGAATTGTAATGGATCCTCTTCTTGAATATGGTGAAGCTCAGCTCATTTTTTAAGACATTAAAGCAAAAGACAAGTTGATTTTACCTTCTCTTATGATTGTATTCTAGTTTTTTGTGCAAGAATTATTGATATTGTATAGTTTCGATTTAGTTATCCTTGACATGTTGTCTTAATTTCTCACCTACATGTATTTTGAACTCACTGTTGTAGGTCATATTAAGTTTTTAAGTGGTCTTTTGAAGGTTAAGTGAGTAAATATTCCATTAGTATCTTTTAGACCTATCAAAAATCATCCCTCCTTTCCTAATCATCATCTAACACATTCATATTGAAATATTGATGTAAGAGGAGTAAATTAGGAGTAGTGTATGAATAGATCAGTTTTATGTTCATTGTGCATTTGCAGATGTGTGGTAGTGGTCAAAACTTTGGTGCATCACCTCCTTATTTTATTTTTAGTTATCTCTATCCCTTTTCCCTTGCAAGTAGTAAGCTTAATTTTTAGTTCTTAAGTGATACATCAAAGGAGTTATCCCTAATCTAAAAGTTCAATCCACTCTTTAGGTCACCCACAACCTAGGATTGATCCCATGCTATTATTTAAGTGAGGAAGATTTAACAACCTCCTTAACGGTGCAACTTTTGATGATAACATTAATTTTAGAGTAACTTCCTTAGGTGATAAACTTCTCTTAAGTTTACCAAAAATAAAATGGATGAAAAGGATTCTTATTGGTGTAAACAAAGAATCCTAGGTGTTTTCAATATACTATGAGGCGCATGGAAACTAAATTCCATGTTTATATTTGTATTATGGCCATGAGTATGGGGGTAAAACCCCTCATACCATAATGTCTGTAAACATAACACCATGTATCCCTTCACAACATTAGTTAAGTAGTTTTAAAACTATTGGAGCACATTTTCTAAAACAAGTAAAAGCAATTAAAAAAATAAAGTGAAATATTCTTGTGTAGGAATCAAAAATTTCTGATTTTAGAAATTTAGAATCTTAACTGAACCCTAGACCACTCAAAAATCAATAGACAACAAGTGGTATACTATTTCACAATAAAGAACTAGCAATTTTAAGAGATCTATACAATATTTTAGAAAAATGAGAGAGGTCATTGCAAAAAAAATCAATTTTCAAAACCTAAAAAATAATTTGAAAATAGAATTATTGTTTGTTACTTAATCTAGCACTTACTATAAATAATAATTTCTAATTTCTAAGTAATTTATGCCAAATTGTACCAAACAAAAGGAAGTTTTTTATTTAATCTATATAAATAGAAAAATCATCTGAGTATTTTAAAATTGGGTTGTTTTGAATTAGTTATGAATCAAACAAAGTGTTATGATTTTGAGTTAATCACGAAGAAACCTTAGAATATACCCAATGGAAAATTTGTAATTACAGTGGATTTTCAGCTATTTATAAAATCTAAAAGAGGTATTTACAAAAAATCAATGAATTTACAAAACCTAGAAATTAATCTCAGAATAGATTTGTCTATTTTAACCTATGCAAACACTTACTAAAAATAGTAAAATACAATTTATAAGCTATTAAAATAAAACCTTTCAAATATAAATAGGATTTTATTGATTATTTTATGAGCAATAAAAACCTATAATTTTTTTGGAAATAAAGTTGAAATGTCCTAGTTATCACAGAAAACCCCCTAGTGAGGAGCTAGGGCTTTGACAATGTTCAACAATGTGTGGGTTCACCAAAAAATTACCCTAAAATTAATTTAAAATAACCAATTAATAAGGAATAAATTGTATAAATTGATATATAAAAATGTATAGTAAAATACACTGATGAGATGTGGGTGAGTTGGTAAAGTAAGTTGGTTGTTACAAGCACCACCCAGGTTCAAATCTCAAATGATATTAGATGTTGGTTGTGGTCAATCATTGGTATTAGGCCAATTGTGGCCATTGATGGTATTTTCAGGCTAGGTTATGATTATTTGTTGGTATTCTTGGGTCAGTTGTTGCTATTATTGGTATTTTTAGTACTTGTGTACGTGGGGATCTGAGCCTCTGATTGTGTCCTAGATCAATTGGATCTATGGTCAAAAACATATAAGGGTAAATATCCCATCAAAATTATATTTATAAAAATAAATGTATAGTAAAATATGGTAAAATACAAAACTTCTAATAATCTATAAATAATGAACTACAAGAGAATAATTATATAGTTAACTTAAAATTGATTGATTGTTGATTATCCAAATGATGTAGTGATTTAGGACTGACCAGATCAAAATTAGGATTGCGTCATCATACGAATAAACACTTTTTAAGGTATATGGAAAGGAGTATACTAGGAGGATAGGTCTACATTATGTATTTGTTTCCTTCCTACCATGTTGTCCATGTTGACTTTGTGAAATAACTTTCACTTGGATCACATGTGGCTATCTGCAAGGGTTTCTTGATTCTATGTGGAGGCCAAATGAATGCATGAAAGACCTAAAAAAGTGAATACTTAATCCTATACAAACACACAAAAAGAGATCAAATTCAAAAGGAAAAAAATAGGGGATGGGGGAAAGAAAACCCCTTGTTGATTAAGTGTTGCTTACATAATGCAAAGGGCATTGGGCAGACGTAATTCTCCATTTAGGAAAGATCATATTGATGCAACTAGAAAATTTTATTAGAATGCTTGACAAAAGGATTCCCTCAACCTATAATAAAATAAAGTTAGACTTGACCAAGGACTGTAAACTTGTAGAATTTAAATAGAAGTTTGTACTCAAAATATATATGCTTTTAAAATCATAAAAGAGAAGATTTTGCCAGTGAGAGCTAGTTAGGTTTAAGTGTGACCCTTGATGTGATTTTATAGATAAAGATTTCAAATATTTACCATAATTGAACTATTGAAATGCAAGGGAGAGCCATTATGAAATGTTTCATTTTGAAAAGATGACTGTTAGAGTACAAGAGACAACTTAAAACTATTGGATAGGTGCATAGTGTGCCCTATCTACCTAGGTCACACTTGTGTAGAAAGAGCATAATATTTTGAAATAAGAATGATAGTAAAGTACATGTTGAATAGGGTGAATAGGGTCAAAGCAAGTAAGTTTTAAAGATGTTCTTAGTCATTTTGATACTTTTAAGGATTTTTTGGAGATTACAGGTTATTAGAATCATGAATTGGCCAAAGACGTAAAATATGTTGAGATAAAGCATTTTCAAACATTTATCCATAAAATTACTAGAGTGAAGGAAATGTAAAACTTGAGTGTGTATACACACATTGTATACACACATTGTATTTATGCTAGAGATGTGCATGCCCCCTTATTGAGGCATGTGGAGAAGTGTTAAACCTATGGTAATTGAGAGTGATCAAGACTCAATTTGAAAAATAAATGAAGGTGCTTGAGTTGGAAAGATTATATGATCTAACCCTCATAAAGTATGATGTAATGTTTGGAGAGATAGGAGCCAACATAGTGGTTTGCTAAAGTGAAACCAAGACATAGAGTGTCACTAAACTCAAACGTGGATCACTTGTTGAACTAGAAACGAGAGGTGGGAATCAATACATAGCTCACTAAAGTATAAAAAATACATGGAGTGTCACTAAAATAAAATATGAATCACTTGAAAAAGATGAATAACATAATTTTAAATTGATCTAGATTCAAACTATAAATTCTTGAAACTTTGAAACTTTAAAAGGAAATATCTAATTTTTTTTATAGTGGTAGCTTGGACATGAAAGCCTATCATGCCCATTTTACTGTATAGAGTGTTAATTTGATATTTTTAAAATAGTTTGAAATATTTTAACTGTCTTTGTACAAGTGTATTTATGCTCGAGTAGTTGTAAGAGTGGAGTGCATAATCAAGCCAAATCCCCCATAATACGAAGATTCTATTTTTTTCATATTGTAAAATATAAAATTTTAAATTTATTTATTGTGAGAGCTTGGAAGTAATCACATTATCCTCAGAAGACCCTTTGTTGATTGTAAAATAAGAACTCTATTCCTACACAAGCACACAAAGAAGATCAAATGAAAAAGAGAAAAAAATAGGGGATGTGAGAATGGCTGAGAAAAAAATAGTTTTTCATATTATAAACTATCAAATTTTAAATGTATTAATTTTGAGAGGTTGGAAGTAAGCCCATTATCCTCAGAAAACCCTTTGTTGATTAAGTGTTGCCTACATAGCCCAAAATTAGACTTGTAAAATCAAAACCCTAGTCCTACACAAGCACACAAAGAAGATCAAATGACAAAGAAAAAAAAATAGGGGATGTGAGAGTTTTTGAGCTATCCTAAAAAAATACCTTGTTGAGTAAGTGTTCCCTACATATCCCAAGTGGCATTAAGCCGATGCAGTTTTCCCTTTAGTGAAGATCATATGAATTCAACTAGAAAATTTGATTAAAATGATGAATAAAAGGATGCCCTCACCCTTCAATAAAAAAATGTTAGAATTATCAAAGAAATATAAACTTACAATAAAATTTCAATAAAATTATCTACTAAGAATATATATGCTTTTAAAATCATAAAATAGATGTTTTTGTCAGTGAGAGATAGGTAGGATCAAGTGCGACCCTTGATGTGTTTTTATATAAATGTATTTCAAATATTTTTTATAATAAATGTATTGAAATGTATAGGATATCCATTAATAAAAATTTCATTTTAAAATATGTTTGTTAGAGTGTAGGAGACAATTCTTCACTACTGAACATGTGTACAGTGTGTCCCTGTCTACATAATGCACACTTATCTAGAAAAAGCATAATTTTATGAAAATAGAATGATAGTAAATTACATGTTATATATGGATGAATAGGGATAAAATAAAGAATTTTGGAATATGTCCTTACTTATTTTGAGACTTTGAAGGATTTCTTTGAGATTTCAAGGTATCAGAATGGTGAATTGGCCAAGCAAGGTAAAAGGTGTTGAGAACAATCATTGGCAAGAATTTATTGATTAAATTTTATTATATACACCAACAAATAATAATTAAATTATGAAATTCTCAAAATAAATAATTTAAGATTAATTTTTATATGCCTATTATACCAAAACATTGTTAAGTCAAAATTTTCTCTTAAAAATTGGTTAGAACAAAAATTATCTGAGTCATTCTAAGTATAAGTCAATATGGAAAGGTTTATTTAAGTATTTATGTGGTCATGTCATCTAGGTGAAAATCTAAGAGTAATATTTTATAATTTTTTCTAAGTTTAAAAATTAAAATAAGCTCATTTTTGCATCATGTGTGTCTAGGAGGTCAAATTTACACGATCTACAAGATGTGTAAGATGTGAAAACCTAAATGTTACCAAACCTCATAGGCATGATGGATGTGAGGCTACATTTATGGTCACCATATACTCTAATTCACATCCATGAAGTCAGGTGAGTCTAGCTACTTGGGAGTGTGGTAGTGGTATGTGCGGGGGATTGATGGCCATTACATGATGATTCCTCTCCCCAAATTATTTAAAAAATATGCATGGGGCTCACTCTTATTAAAACATCATGCTTTATTCTAATGCACTATAGAACTCCTTTTGGCTTCTAAATCTTCATATGAGGACATATTTTTTTAACAAGATAGTCAAAATTTCAAGAATTTGTAGTAATCTAGAGTAGTAGGGTTATCAATAGAGTTGGAACTTTTTTTGATAATTTCCCCTTGGATAATAATTTTTTTTGAGTCATCACTATTTACACTCAATGTATAATCTAGAGAGATATAAGGTATTTTCATAACCACCTTGGCTTGATTTTTGAAACCACATCAACATTTCTTGCCTCCTAATCTGCCCCAAAATTTTCAAGTTCTTAATAAAGCAACTTTTCAAATTAATAAAACAATTAAGATGAAGTAGAATTATATGGGGTTTGAGCCTTTTATATTGATTGAGAGTGATATCCCAAAATAAGTAACTCCCAAATTGGTCATGTTAACGTAGAAGATTTCCAAAAATGACTCAATGCAAAAAATCTAAATTCTATAATTGTTCACATTTTAGAAAGAGGTTAGTCTAAAGCAGCCAATTTACCCATCTCAGTATAATGATCAGACCTGGTATTTACCTATGCTCAACATTATGACTTGAAAACTAGAGAGATAAAATTAATTGGTGGTTCTCTAATGGTTAAATTGGATTGTAAAATAATAGGCATGATTCTAAGAATCCTAATCCATGAGACTTATGCAAGGATGAGTGTAACAATTGGGCAATGTTATTAGTATAAAAACATAGATAGGTACCTCATCATAATCAATGATGCATTGTTGAATCACAAGATAAGGAGTCTTTCTAAACTCTTGAATAATTTCCTTCAAATTTGATTTCAAAGAAGAGTTGTCCAAGATGAAATTTATTCTCAATCATGTTATCGTTAATGAGAATACAATGAAATTTTACCCATGGATGATCATGGAAATTAAAATTATCTACACTAAAAATTATTAATAGATTAGGGTGATTGATCAGTCATGGCCTGCACCAACAACTAATCAATGTAGATTCTTTATGACTCCCTACTTGGTATACTAATTGGTTTCTCAAAGAGTACACCCTAGTCTCACTCAACTAGCCAATGTTGATGCATCCAATTAAGTATATGAATTTTATTCTAAGTTAATTTTGGAATAAATTAAAAATCACTTTAGGATGGTCAATTATATATTCATGATGAGAGTGGTATAGGCCTTCAAGGAAGATTAGGGAAAGAGGATCTCAAATGAATCAGCTAACCTAATTTCATAATATGGGAGATACTTCATTTAATTTAAAAAGTTCACATACATAAGAGTTGGTGGATTTGAATTTTATCCTATATATCTTCCCACGTTGGCCAATGATAAAATAATATTGATTGAATTATGCAGACAATTGGGTAAAATTATAGGCATTGCTAGGAAAGGCATGTTTTAGGTGTTATTTTTCCCATTTTTTTGGGTCATTTCACATGCAATAATGCCACTAATTCTCAAAGCATTGAATTTTTTATTTTTAAATATATCATGGGTGCCCATATATGCCTAGATTCATTTTATAGCAAGAAATATGTGAAAACTCACCTTGGGATTAGTTCTTCCTACAATCATGAACGAAATTTAGAGGATAATTAGCTATATTATTTTGATGGACATGAATTAGTGGGGCATGATTAATATATGGGTACTAGATGGTATGATTTATGATAGGAGTGATTTACTCAATATTATCTATATTGAAATAATCATGCTTGTTATATTGTTAATTATCAATCAGTTCATTAGAGATCTCACATATTTGTAGATAATAATTAAGATCATGTTAGACTGATCCATGTGATGGTTCAACACCAAACTAGATGAATTCACTAGAGCAAGAAACTCCAATAGAAAAAGCCTTATGATAAATGTGCCAAAAATATTGAGTAATAAGTAGAGCAGACAAAAAAGAATCAAGAAAATACAACTACCAAGGTAAAATAAGATTTGGAGATAAATAAGGTTGAATTCACAACTGATACTAAGAAGGATGAGTAACTAGATCAACCTAAGAATCCAATAAAGGAATTGAAATAATAAATAATTATTGATGCTCCATGACCTTTTGACACATCACAAGTTTAGGGATTAGCACTAGGATGTGCACAAAAAGAGGCTTCAAATGATAGATCTCAAACAACTAGACAATGGTGAGATGTGCAAGCCCCACCCCTATGATAAATAATATTCACACTCCCAATTATGAAAATATGACACTAAGCATCCATAACTTGTGGCTTATATTTATTTGACCACAATAAGTCAAGAGGTGGTACTTGATGTGACCTAGATAACATTGGTAAAGTAGGTTGAGGGAGCAGTCACATTTTAAGATTCCATAGTGTATAAGGCTCTTGAGATGGAACATGACAACCTTCAAATAAGGGAAGAAAACATACATCTACATGATTAATTAGCCAAGGCCCACATGATCATAGATGATACTTATCTAGTGTTGGTGGTCCAAGTCACTGGAGACCAAGTGATGTCTAAAGATAAATAATTCACTGCATTACTTTCTCCACTCACTAATGAAAGGGTGGTTACGACAAAAATTTAGCATCTCTGAGAATAAGGGCACCACATAAAAATGAAAATGAAAAAAATTTATAGTTCTTTGACGAGTATGAGTAAGTTTTGGAGACTTTTGCACATCAAGATAATAAATTGTTTGAAATATTCTAAACTATAAGCAACATATATAAAATTCATCTAGTGAGGTGCAACCAGGTTTATCAAAGGCAAACAAATCCAAAACTATCATGGAAGATCAAGAAACCATGCCAAACCTCATGGATGTTCCACTTAATGAGTATGTTAACTCAAGAGATGTGGTTATGTAAAACATGACTACATGGCAAAATGATATGCTTCACGACACATTCATTGGCATCCAAACCTAGTAGTACAAAAAAAGGTTAGATTAAATATCAAAAGACATTTATGTGAAGCTCTCATAAAATAGGGCTATCATTGTCACTTTAGAGGATGAATATATTTAGGTAATCATGTAGTGCCAAGCCCCATTGTGCACTTTGATTGGTAGGGTCTAGGATTCATTAATTGAATGGAGACAATTTAAGTAAGATATTTCAAGCCTAGACAACTTAATTGTTCTGATTGTCAATGAATCATAATTCATCCCACTGGCACAACATGCATAAGATTTTAAAAATAGGAAGGCAACCAAACTAGTGCAAACACAACCTCTAATACCTGACTTTGTAGTTGCATCATATTTAGCCATGATTTCTATAACACCATTATCTTTAACATCACCATATTCTAGCATAGCACCAGTCACATTTCCATCTTCACAACCTCTTCTAGCTCTAGCATCATACTTCATGGCTCCATCTATAAAGGTATTGTGTAGTCTAAGTTACATAAAATTTTGAGTAAATTCAAAGTAGAGAATGCTATAAACATTAGGCAAGGGTCCAGAATGGTTAAAAACTTGTAAAGGGTGGCCTCTTAGTTATGCTAATGTATTTAAAACTATAAAGGGTGGCCTCTTAGTTATGTCAATCTATTGAAAACTTGTAAAGGCAGTAGATTGGTACATTACTTAGTCAAAAACTTGAAAGGGTGGTTAAGTAGTGCATAAGAGGTGAAAATCGGTAAATGATGCCTTATATTATCATCACAATTAGTGTTTTCCAGACCAACCCCTCAGTGCAAGTAATTCTAATAGTTCCAAAAATAGGTGCACTTCCTATTAATTTGTTGTGGGATGAGATAAATGTTTAAGTCTAGGAAATGTAAGTAAGTTTATGACTGTAAATTCACAATGTAAATGCATAATAAGTGTGCAGTGTAGAACATTTTATGTAAAGTATATCATTTTTTATGTATTTGGATTATTTACATATTCTAAAAGTCTATGAAATGTGAAAAGAGTCCTTCAAGATTAAATTAAAAATATAAAATGTAAATTGACAGAAACTTTATAAGTTCTATAGATAGTGATGATTTGTAAAGGAAAAGGGTTATGAAATATAGATATTAATATAGAGATCAAATGATGGGTTTTATGAATGAATTTTTGTACTTATTTCATATAGAATATATACCTTATTTTTATCATATCTATTTAATTACATAATGATAATGAACATTATGTAAATTCAGGTTTATGTTTCTATGAATAAACATGTAATTCTTAACTAAATGAATACATGATCTTTCTATATTTTTTCTACATTCTAAACATGTATCCTTATTTTCACATAAACACACATTAGCATGTTTTAATGGATTTTCTAGGAACCAATACTAACACATTGTTCATTAGGTTTTCCCTCTTTTTGATAAATCAGACCAAATAATTTGTCCCTCTCCTTATCAAACGTGTGTCCTATATTATTTCCATTTGAAGTGCATGATAGTGGTAGGATTTTCAATAGAGTTGGAACATTTTTTCTATAGTTTTCCCTTTAGTCTTGAAAATTTTTGGGTCATCACTATTTTCACTTGATATATAATCTAGAGAGATAGAAGGTAATTCTATGATCATCATGGCTTGCTTTTTGAAATCATGTCAACATTTATTACCTCCTAATCTGCCCCAAAATTTTCAAGTTATTACCAAAGTAGCCTTTTAAATTAATAAAATAACAAAGATGAAGTATAAATATATGGGTTTTGAGCCTTTTTTGGTACTTGAGAGTGATATCCAAAGATAAGTGACTCCCAAATTGGCCATGTTGAAAATCTTAATTTCATAATTGTTCACATTTTAGAAAGTAGTTTGTCTAAAGCAACCAATTTTCCCATCTCAGTATAATGATCCAACTTGGTGTTTTCCTAAGATCAACATTATGACCCAAAAAATAGAGAGATAAAGCAATCAATTGGTGGTTCTCTAATGACTAGACTAGATTGTAAAATAATAGGCATGAATTAAGAATCCTAATCCATGACACCTATGCAAGGATGAGTGTAAAAGTTTGGTAATGTTATTGGGATAAAACTTAGATAGGCACCTCTTCACAATCAATGATGCATGGCTAAATCACAAGAGGAGTCTTTCTAAGATCCTATATAATTTCCTTTGATTTGATTTCAAAGAAGAGTTATCCAAGATGACATTGTCTTCTCAATCTTGTTGTCAACAATGAGACTACAATGAAATTTCACCCATGGATGTTCATGACCATGAACATTATTTGCACCAAAAATTAGTAATAGATTGGGGTGACTTGAATAGTGATGCCCTACACCAACAACTAATCAATGTATATTCTTTATGACTCCCTTCTTGGTATATTCATTGGCTTCTCAAAGAGTATACCCTAGTCTCACTTAACTAGTTAATGTTAATGCATTCACTCAAGTATATGAATTTTATTCTTATTTGCCTCTATAAAAAAGTAAAAATTACTTTAGTTAGGTCAATGATGTATTCAAAATGAGAGTGGTATAGGTCTTCAAGGAAGATTGTGGAAGGAGGATCTCAAATGAAGCAACTAACCTAATTTCATAATATGGGAGATAATTCATTTAGTTTCAAAAGTTCACATACATAAGAGTTGGGGGATATGAATGTTATCCTTTATAGCTACCCAAATTGGCCAATGATAAAATAATATTGATTTAATTATGTATATAATTGGGTGTAGTACATAGGCATTGTTGGGTAAGGCATGTTTTGTATGTTATTTTTCCTATTTCTTTAGTTCATTTCACATTCAAGAATTCCACTAATGCTTAGAGAATTGAATTTTTTATTGTTTATTTTACCATGCATTCCCATACATGCCTATCTTATTTTTATAGTAAGAGGTTTATGAAAACTTGCCTTGGGATTGGCTCTTCCTATGAGTATGAACCATATTTGGAGGAATATTAGATAGATTATTTTGATGAACATGAAGTATTGAGGCATTAATACGGTAGGATGAGCTTGGATCAAATTCAATATTTCATTAATATATGGTTACTAGATGGTATGATTGATGATAGGAGTGATTTAGTCAATCATATCTATGTTGAAAGAATCATGACTTATCCATTACCAACTATCAATTAGTTTATTAGAGAGCTCACAAATTTGTAGGTAAGAACTTAGATCCTATAAGATTGATCCATGTGATGTTTCAACACCAAACTAGATGAATTCACCAGAGTAGGAAGATCCAAGATAAAAAGTTCAAGGAACAACATGCCAACAACACTATGTAACAAGCAGAGTAGATAAACAAGATCAAGCAAAGATAATTGCCAAGGTAAAATAAGAGTTAGAGGCAAAGAAGGTTGAATTCACAATTGATACTAATAAGTATGAGTAACTAGAGCAACCTATAAATGTAATAGTAGAGTTTAAAAAACAAATAATCAATAATGCCTCTACAACCTTTCAGTACATTGTAAGTCTCATGATCAGCACTAGGATGTAAAAAAGAAATGGATTCACATGATAGACCTTAAACAACTGGCCAATGGTGGGACATTAAATTCCAACCCTTGTGATGAACAATGTTCACACTCCAATTTTACAAATATGACACTAGGCATTCTTATCTACAACTATTGTGACTTGTTTTTATTTGACCACAACAAGTTAGGAGGTGTCACTTAATGTGACCCAACTAACATTGGCAAAGCAAGTTGAGGGTGATTTCACATTTCAAGAGTCTATAGCATATAATTCTCTCAAGATGGAACATGATGACCTTAAACTAAGGGAAAAAAACATAGATATGCCTAATTGGTTGGCCAAGGCCCATGTGATCATAGATAATACTTATCTAGCAATAGTGGTCCAAGTCATCAAAGACCCAGTGATATCCAAAGATAAATAATTCACTGCATTAATTTCTCCACTCACTAATGGTTGGGTGGTTGCAATGAAACTTTAGCAGATTTGAGCACAAGGACACCACCTAAAAATGAAAATAAAAATCCTTTTCTAATTCCTTGAGGAGTATGAGCAAGTGTTGGACATTGTTGCACATCAAGACAATAAACTGATGGAGATATGCTAGACTGGAAACAACATATGTAGGATTCACTCATTGAGGTGTAGTTAGGTTTATCAAAGATAGACAAGGATAAAACTATCATGGAATATCAAGTGTCCATGTCAAACATCATGGATTTTACACTTGAGGAGTTTGTTAACTCAAGAGATATGGTCATGAAAAATATAACTGCATATTAGAATGATATGCTTCACAACACATTCGTTGGCATCCAAAACAAATGATACATAGATAGGCTAGATTAAATGTCAAAATACATTCAATTAAAGATCTCACAGAATAGGCTATCATTTCCACCATAGAGGATGAAAATATTCAGGTAATCATGTAGTGTCAAACTCTATTTTACACTTTGATTAATAAGGTCTAAGATTGATTAATTGAATGAAAACAATTGAAGTAAGATATTTCACACCTATACAACTCAATTTTTATGTTCCAATGAATCATAATTCATCCCACTGGCCTAGCACACACAATATTTTAAAAATAGGGAGGTGGCCAATCTAGTGCAAACATAACCTCTAGTACTTGACTCTACATTTGCATCATCTTTAGCCATAATTTATATCAAACCATTCTCTTTAACAAAAGCATCTTCTAATATAGAACCAGTCACACTGCCATCTTCACAACCTCTTCCAGCTCCAAAAACACACTTCATGCTCCTCCATCTCTATAGATATTATATAGTCTAAGTAGGGAATGTTAGAAGCATTAGGCATGGGGCCAAGATGGTTGAAACACTATAAAGGTCGGCCTCCTAGTTATCCTAATCTATTAAAAACCTAAAAGGGTGGTAGATTATTAAAATACTTAGTTAAAAACCTGAAAGGGTGGCTAAGTAGTGCTTAAGAGGTTAAAACTAGTAAATGACTCCTTATGTAATTATCTCAAGCAGTGTTTTCCTAAACAAACCCTTAATGCAGACAATTCTACTATCTCCAACAATAAGTACACTTCCTATTACTTTATCTCAAGATGAGAAAAATGTTAAGTCTAAGAAAGTGTTGGTATTAGATTTAGGACTGAAAATGCATAGAGTGTAAATGCACAAGTGTGTAATGTATAACATTTTGTGTAAAGTAAATCATTTTGTATGTATTTGGATTATGTGACTATTCTAAAAGACTAAGAAATTTGATAAATATGAAAAGACTTATTTGAGATTTAGCTAAAGAGATATAATTCAAAGTGATAAAACTTTATAAATTCTACATATAGAGATCATTTGTAATGAAAAAAGGTTTTGAAATATAGATATTAATATAGAGATTAGATAATGGGTTTTTTTAATGTGTTTTTGTACTTGTTTCATGTATAGTATATACCCTATTTGCTCACATGTGTTTAATTACATATAAATAACAAACATTATTTAAATTCAATTCTATGTTTCTATGAATAAACATGTAATTCTTAACTAAATGAATACTTGATCTTTATACATTTTTGTCTATGTTCTAAACTTGTATCCTTATTCACACATAAACACATATTAACATGTTCTAATGGTTTTTATAGGAAACTCTTCTAACACATTGTTACATTGGGTTTACCTCATTGTGATACACTAGATCATATCATTTATCCCTCTCCTTATCAAACTTGTATCCTATATTATTTCTAGTTGAGGGGCATAATGCACCCATGTGTCTATAGTTCCTACATTGCATACATCAGTACATCTCATGTCCTTCATATATCTAGTCACATAGATATTTTTATATTGGGTAATTTTAATGTTATATCTTGTCCACATTGAGGCACATCATTTATCCCTCTTCATTAGATACTATTTTCATATCACTTTCCCCTCCATTCTTTCATTACACCCTTACATGGGTTATATATTACTATTTATCCTTACGTGATGATAAATTTTTATAGTTACATACATGTCTTATAGATGTGTTTTCAATTATTATAATTGTTAATTATAATTTATATGTTACAAACGGTATGTTTAATCCTTTCTTTCAAATATGAGTGATTTGTAATAACATCCTTGAAATCAAAATTGGGGGACTAACCATATTATTCTATCACCAATTTTATATTCCAAATTTATAGACTAAGAGTCACCAGAATTGTGCAATGGAGTCCTTATAGTCTTTTTTTTTTAAATGATATAACTCATGATTCCTAATTATAAAATATTTTTTATCATTTCATATATATCATAAAAAATTGTTATCACACCTTATATCCTTCCTTGACTGAAGATTGAAACTAGTTTGAATATTGTCTCTACTAACCCTATTTAGGCATAATTCATACATAAAAGCTTTTGAATATGTACAATTGTATCTGATAGTCTTCACAACTAAACAATACTATGATCATATTTTCATACCTCTATATACCTTGTGTACAAAATTTTAGGTAATATTTTTTAATAAGCTATATAAAAATTTAGTTACAAATTGTTGTAAACCCTATTTTCTTGTCTATTACAAATCTATAATATACAATCACATATAACATTTTTTGTAAGGATATTTAAGACTTATAAACTTTACTATAATCTTAATAACACCTTAAATCACATACACACCAAATTTTTAAATTATTTTTGTCACTAGTTTAAGAGAAACTTGAGTTTCCTTGATGGCAACCCTATTTTTCCTAGGAAATCTACAGGCCTATTTTAACACAATAGTTAACATCTTGAGTTTTATATAACTAAAACCTATGAAAACACTTGTGACATTTATAATAAAATTATATACATCCATACACCAAACTTGGATGGTTTCACATGGTTATTTCTCTTGTAATCTCGCTTTTTGTCTTCTAAACTCTAAGTTAGGGTTTACAGGGTCGAAAGCACTAATACTTGCATAAAATGAGTTTTATGAGATTTAAAAAGATAATTCCAACTCAAATGGATATATTTTAACTTCCTCTTTCCTTTTATATTGAAAATTACACTTTAAAAACCTAAATAATTATCCTCAAAAGCCTTTTATTGACTACAATACATAGAATTTTGTGTTTCTAAAACACAGTCTTACCAAATCAATGTTTCAATGAAAAATATCAAATATAAAAACATTATATGTATTGTAGTCAATAAAAGGATTTTTAGGATAACATATGAACACACTATAACATTAAAAAACACACTCTTTTATTCAAACCTTCTTCAAATTTATTGATTACAGGCCTATAAAAAAATGCCTTAACAACAACCCCTTTTTACTTGAAAAATGGAGGTTTTATCCCTATATTGGCCCTTTTTATTCTCCTCCCAAGGTGTTTCAAGATTAATCTCTTTATATATGTGTGTGTGTGTGTGTGTGTGTGTGTGTGTGTGTGTGTGTGTGTGTGTGTAATTTTTTTCATGACCAAGAATACTTCTTAACTGTCCAAACTCAACTTAGGCATGCTAAATTAGGCCTTATTCCTACATTGAATAAGACTAAATAATAAGAAGAACATAGTTTTGAACAATTACAAATATGAAAATGATTATATTGACATATATATTACCTTATATGACCCCAAGTATTGATTAATAATAACCATGATCCTTGACACTTACTATAGTCCCTTAAACAAGATACAACCAATTCAAAATTTCAAATTATTGGTTTTGGCATGAAAACACCAAAACACTCTAATTGGACCTACAAGAAACACTTGAAGCATACAAATGGTTTATTATTGATATTATAATAATTATATAACCTTTAAAAAAATCAAGATTATTAAATATACATTGATGCACTTGCATCACTCTACCAAGATTTAAAATGTTCATGAGTTCTTGCTCATGAGGTCTTCTTTGTTTCTCTTGCATTCATCCTTATTATCTGTAGACATTTTTGACATTTATTCTTCTTCTTCTCTCAAACATTCCTCATTTATCCTCTTGTAATATGCACTCATGGATCCCATGGTTTTCCTATAATGGTAAGTGATTGGTACAATCTTGCATTATCTTCATATGTATATCCACATAGTTATGTTGTGGTACTTATATATTGAAACTTGAATTCTTTTTTAGTAGCAGTCCTCTCTATAATTTCTCCAAAAAATTGAGTTTGATCACCACATAAGTATACCAAGCATATCTCATTTTTATTATAGATTTATTTTTTGTACTACATGAAAACTTGAAGTACTATCTTCTTTTGTTACACCTACACATGAAGCAAACATATTAGAGAAATCAATTTGTTATTTAGGCCTCTGAAACCCATTATTTGTTACCAAGATGGCTATCAAATAGATATCAGCCAAAATAGCTTGTAGGAGGTACTCCTTGTTATTTTGTATCTTATTTTATTATTCACATGGATTGTTTAATATCTTGTTCTTCACCTCATATGCATGCTCTTGTCCCTGAATTATATTCCTCCTTTTTTTTTGAAAGCTTCTATTTCTTCTCTCACAAATATTCTTTCTTCTACAATCTACTCACAATTTTTTTCAACATCAATTAGAGGTTTCTCATACAAGATCATTTTTTTGTCTCCCAAAATAGCCTCATGTTCTCCATTCTCATATTGTTCACTTAACAAAGTTTCCTTTCAATTGCCTTCCATGGTAATCTCTTTTGGAAAATCAGATCTTGCAATGAACTCCTTTAAATAACTTCATAAAAATTTATTTGACAAGTCATTAGTCATCATCTTCTCATGTTCACATAAAAATATTATTTTTTAAGGATGAATCAATTAACTTAATGGCTGTAATAGTTATCTTTTCAGCTTCACCTTCTTTAACCTGCTGCAAGAACTCCTCACTCATCATCAACACCTAATTACTAATATTTGTTACTTTTGAATCTTCATCCTTTAATGGTATCAAAATGTGTCTCCTACCATCCTTATAAAAAGTATAAATTTTTATTATTCCATCATGAATTACTCTTTTGTCATATTTCTAAGGTCTTCTCAATAAGACATGGCAAACATCCATAGGTCATCACGAAGCACCTCATCTTGATAGTTGCCTATCTTAAACTCTACTTTGCATTATTCATTTATTAAGACCTATTGTTATTTATGAAACCATGACACTACATAAGGTTTAGGATGAACAAAAAATTTAAAATTCAATTTCTCAACTATTTCAAAAGATGCTAGATTGTTTGTACTACCACTATCAATACCCATTTTGCATCACTTACCTCTTATCTTGCAAGTGGTTCTAAACAAAATTTTCCTTTGTACTAGCTCTTTAATCTCCTTTCTTGATTTGAGAAGTGTCTTTTTCATCAATAATGATTCTCTTGTTTTAATTTCCCCACATGATCCTACACTTTTTTTTCATTTTTATCTTGCATAATCTGATTAGTATGCCTTTCTTAGACATACTTTGACCAAATTCAGTACACTTAAAACATCTACCCTAAAAGAAATTATTTTTACCTTCTGAATATGATGTTCTTTTGTTTGAATGTCCTTCTCTTGATATTTTATATTGACTTGGAGGACTGATTTCTCTTTCTCCATAAATTTGAATGATATCACCATGTTGTCATTTATTCCTAAAATAGTTGCTCTTGTCTCTTGGATTCATGGCTAGATTTTCTTCTAATTTGAGTGCAAGTTGGTAGGATTATTCAACTATTCTTGGAGATGATAGGTTGATTTCATCTTGAATAATAAAATTTAAACCATTTACATACCTGTATAATTTTTCCACATCATCTTCTATGTGACCTACCCTTGTATTCAACTTGTAGAACTCCTATGTAAACACTTTCACATTCATCTTTTTTGCCTCAAATTATGAAGTTTATTAAATAACTGCATGTAGTAATCTCTTGGCATGAGTTTTGAATTCATATTGGCTACAATTATATCCCATGATGTGATATTTTACTTACCTCTCTTTATTCTATCATCCTAAACTCTGTCCAACCATGGTGAAACATGTCATTTTATCCTAGTAACTACAAACTTAACCTTTTTATTAGCCTCTATCTCTTCACATTGAAAATATTTATCCATGGATACTATAAAATCAATCAATTCTTATACATTAATACTTCATGCATACATAAATATTTATAAATATAGCTTACAACTTACCTTCATTATTGTCCTTATGAGTTTTTCTTCTGCATTTTCTTGTCCTTTTAGAGCTGATACATCTTCTTGTGGTTCCTCTTCATCACTTATATAACCTACATCAATACCCCTTATTTATGTCAAATTCATTGCTTACAAATCCTTGTACATGTTTATTATCTCTATAATCATTGAATTTATTATTTGTTTCCTTCTCTTACCTCCTCTATCACCTCTATTCCATGAGTACCATCTTCACAAGCTTCTTTCTCATAGCTTGTTATCTTATCTTCTCAAGTCTTCTTCATGGGCTTCTATCTCACAACCTACCTTATCTATCTAAAGTCAATTTATTATAAAGGATAAAAAATTATTAATTTATCTACCTCTTATGCTTAGGTGTTCTAAGCTCTGACACTAAAAATTGATGCAATGAAGTCCTTAGAATGTTTTTTTAACAATGACATTCTTTTACCTATAAGGCTTGTAGCCTAATCTCTTTAAATCAATTGAGATTTTGAGAATTATAAATATAAATAATAATTCATGATGATAAAATATTTTTTATTGGGTCATATAGATCAATAAAAATGGCTAACATACCTTAGATCCTTCCTTGATTAAAGATATGAACCAATTTGAAGATTGTCTCTACTAATTCTATTTTGGCCTAATTCAAGTATACAGGTTTTTTAATATAAATTGTTATATTTTATCATATTAAAAATTAAAAAACACTTTTATCCTCTTTTAATTATTATATGTACCTTGTGTATGAAATTTTAAGTAGTTTGGTTTCACAAGCTAATAGAAAATTGAGTTTCTAATTGTTGTAAACATTGCTTTCTTATCTTTTGTAAATTTACAATATAAAATCACCTATAACTTTTTTTTTAAGGATATTTAATACATAAAACCATTTATATAATCTAAATAACACCTTACATCACCTACATGCCAAATTTTTAAGTATATGGATTACTGGTTTAAGAGAAACTTGAGTTTCCTTGATTGTAACCCTATTTTTCCTAGAAACCTACACGCCTATTTTAACACAACTAATATCTTGAGCTTTAGAATTATATAACCTATAAAACAAATTTTAAAATTTATAATAAACATAAATTCATATATCCATAAAATATTTAGGGTTTGACACACTTATTTCTCTTATTATATCACTTTTTGTCTTCTAAACCCTGAGTTAGAGTTTGCAGGGTGGAGAACACTAATACTTGCATAAAATGCATTTTATGAGATGTAAAAAGCTCATTCAACCTATAAAAGTAATGTTTTAACTTAATATTTCATTTATAATTTAAATTTATACTTTAAAAATTCAAATAATGATCCTATAAATCCTTTTTTTGGCTATAATACACATAATTATGTATTTTTTAAAACACAGTCTTACCAAATCAATGTTACAATGCAAAATATCATACATAAAAACATTAAAAAAAAATTAAGTAAGACAAAAATAGACATATGAACAAATTCCAATATCAAAAACCACTCTTTTTTATTCAAAGCTTCTTCAAAGTAGTTGATTATAGACCTACAAAAAAATGTCTTAGCAACAACCCTTTTTTGCTTGTAAAATGGAGGTGTTATCCCTATATTGGTCCTTTTTATTATCCTCCTAAGGTGGATATATATTTATATCTTAAAACTGATATATATACTTATATTTAATTTTTTTCATGATCAAAAATACTTTTCAACTGTCCAAACTCAACTTAGGAATGCTATACTAGGCCTTATTCCTACGTTGAATAAGACTAGATAAGAATAAGAACATAGTTTTGAATAATTGCAAATTTGAAATTTATTATATTGAAATTTATCTTATATAATAAGACCCCAAAGACCAATTCATAAGAAACATGATCCTTGAAACTTACTAAAACCTATTAAATAAGCTAAAACCAATTTAAAATTGCAAATTATTGGTTTTGGAAGGAAAACACCAAAACACTCTAATTAGACCTACAAGCCACACTTGAAGCATTAAAATGGTTTATTATGGATATTATAACACCTAAATAAACTTTAAAAATAAAACAACATAAATATTATTAAATATACATTGATGAACCTGCATCAGACTACGAAGCTTGAAACTATTCATGAGCTCCTACTCATGAGGTCTTCTTTTTTATCATGCATTCATCCTTATTATATGCATATGATTTTTACATTTATGCTTCTTATTATCTCTAAATTTCCTCCTTTATCCTATTGTCATATGCCCTCTTGGATCCCATGGTTTTCTTATAATGGTTAGTTATTGGTACAAGCTTGCATCATCTTCAAATGTATATCCACTTAGTTGTGTTGTGGTACTTATTTATTGAAACTTGAATTCTTTTTCAGTAGCAATCCTCCCTATAGTTTCTAAAAAAAATTGAGTTTGATCACCACATAATTATACCAATCATCTCTCATTTTTATTATAGCTTTCTTGTGTTTAGACTACATGCAAAATTGAAGTACTATCTTCCTTTTTTACACCTACACATGAAGTAAACATATTATAGAAATAAGTTTATTCTTTAGGTCCTTGAGACCAATTCTTTCTCACCAAGATGACTAGCAAATAGATAGCATCCAAAACAACTTTTAAGAGTGACTCTTTATTTTTATTGTGTCTCTTCTTTTATTTTTCACATGGGTTGTTTACTACCTTGTTTTTTCACCTTAGATGCATGATCTTGTACCTAAATTAATTGCTCCTCCTTTTTGAATGCTTCTATTTATTCTCTCACAAATACTCTTATTGTCATCAAATTATGCACCCCAGGATACTCTATTTAAGCACCTACAATTTGATGCAACATTGAATCATCTCTCAAGTTTGTGGGAACTTGTAAGAGAGATGAATCTCTAGTATTATGAGGGATAGCTCCCTAGATATTTTTTGAAATGATTGTAAACTACTCTAATGATTTCTTATAGGGAAAGATTTGGAAGTTTACATGAAATAAAACTACACTAAAGTGGTGATTCACCAAGATATATCCCACAAACTATCATACTTCTATTAAATAACAAAGATTTTTAAGACTAACTCTAAGCCTTAAAGGATCCTAACATAAGAGATTCAATGTGAAGGTAACATACATGAGACAATCAACAAGACAACTAGTCCAGGGGAAAATTATACACCATAGAGACAATAACATGCTTGAAGAAGAGCCTAGTATCCTAACTACACTTCACATGACCTGTTAGATCAAAACTATTGATTAAACATGAAGGATAAAGGAATCAAAGATGATATTATCACTTAACTTCACTATTTATCTCTCTCACACTTAGATAAATATGTTCACAACTCAAAATTAGACTTGCATTCAATGTTCAAAAGCAAAATACAATGTTATTCTAGCAGGGCTTCACCATACTATATGTGGTATCAGTTTATAATGGCCAAAATGGCTCATACTTATAGAAATTGGAAAGAGAGAGAGGGAAAAAAAGTCCAAGAGACACAAGGACATGTGTCCAAAGGTGGAAACCAATTACAACGCATGTAGGTGAATTGTAAGAGGAGTTAGAAACTAATTTGTGTATGTGTCCATTCCAAACAATCATCCTCTTCCAAAATTGATGTAGCATCTCTTCAAGCACCTTCCATGAAACTGCCTTAATCATTGGCCTTCATTGGGCATGACAAAGCTGATTAGGGGGTAAATGTCTCTTTTGCACTTATAAGAGAAAGTTACAAAGAATCCTCAACCTATATTGGAAGCTTTCAGAATCATTTATATTCTCTTGCACAAAAAGAATCATCATTTATCACTATGATCACTCCTTTTTATACCTTTATTGACACTTGGCCCTAGCATCTCTTTATTCTCCTTAAATGATACATACCAGGGGTCTTAGGACACCTCATGTGCTTAGCTCCATCCAAAACACTTGAAAAGATCTCCAAATTTGAGTTGCCACTCTTTCCACTATGTGATCACTTTTCTCAATCTGGACTAGCTGAAGTGAGAAACCTAGTAGAGACACTTAATAAAAATTTTGAGATTTGTAAATGACATGGGGAGTTGATTCAAGTCCCAATATATCCTCTCAAGTGATTAACATCATTTGATCATATCCAAAACATAATAAATTGTAAAAGGAACTGATCCCTTACTCTATCCATGTGGATTTTATACATTATGACTCCATGGATTTGATCCTAATGTAGTTTCCAACAACTTTCCTTTAGGTCCTATGGTCAAATTCTTCCATTTTCTAGCACTCCAAATGGTTTTGAGCTCCCTTATGCATTCTATGAGGCTTATGAAAGTAACAAAGTTTTATTCATGGAGTTCATAGTTATACTGATGGAGTCCATAGTTATATTGTAGGAGTCTAAAGCTAGATTGATGGAGTCTATAGTTTTTCTATAAGATTCTGACGTTGGACTGATGGAGTCCATAGTTTTTATGATGGCTTCAACATATCTCTACTAGGCCTAGTGTATTTGGATCCTCTTTCATGGATTTATAACACCTGGGCTTGTTTCAAAACCTTAGGATCCTTAATTCATGTTTTTCCATGAATATCCAAGATTTCCACAACTTTTGTTTATATCCATTTTAACCTTAACCTTCAATTTCCACCATTTTCTCTCTCTTTTATAAGTTTTAAGCCCTAAAAGTGGCTTATCTCTGAGACAACATAGAGAGTATTAGCCTTTATTTTTCATCACTTTTGAATACATGGGAGGCTTCCTTAGGTCATGAGGAACCCTTGTACAAAATTTCAGCTAACTCCTCCATTTACCCCTCCAACTAGCATGAAACCCAAAACTAACTTTTAAAGGTGACTACCTATAAGTTGAGGGTGAAATTGGCCTTTTTGACCTCATAAGTGGCGAAATTTGATAGTTTTGACTTGTTTTATCTATATCCTCATGTTATTTTAGGTTCCTACCATTATATTAAATCCTTTAAGATTCTCACTTGGCCTTGTGGAGGCACTTGACCCTCTAATTGTCTTCATCCCACTTGTAGCTACGTGTGTTCTTGACACTTTAAAGGTTGGTTATAGGTTATTTTTGCATGTAGGATTCATGTTAGTGCCTTTCAAATACCTCTCATATCCAAAAAAAAACTCTTTTTACCTTTATAATCCATCTTTGTCTCCTAGGAGTTTGTTACCCTCATAAAAGTGTGGCCTTCTTTGCCAATTACAACTTTTCTACATTCCTCTATACACCTAAGATGTACTTTTAGCTAAGATGAGATGTATCACTAGAATGGAGTTCTCTTCACTGCATATATAACCTCATTTTGGGTATAGAACACTATTTATGTACCATTCAAGTTACCACTCCCCTCTTCATGTCTTTTTTTCACTTCTTCATTGTTATAGGCTTGCTACAACACTTCTATGGAATGGTGATTTTCACAAGGTAGATGAGGGTTGTAATCTTGGGAAATCCATGTGTATGTGTTCTTTAAAAACTTCCAAACATCCAAAATTACTCCAATTATTACCCCCATGTATCTACATATGCCTCACAAGGACTAATCAACATTGCCAATTTATCCTCCTTGTAGGCCACCTGTAGATGTATTGACTCCATCTGAGCTTTGAACTTGTTGTAGATTTTTATGTGAAATAACCTTATACATTCCACCTTGAAAATAAACTTATATTCATTATATATCATTCTTAAACTTTCTCAAATGAACACATCACCCTTTTGTAATGAAATAAGAGCTTTGGAAGGTAGTTGGGACCTCTAAATGGACCAATTCACAAGGTTTTGAATGAGGTGAAATCCTACTTTAGAGAAAATAAGGTTAATTTTCCCAAAAATGGAAACATAACCTTTCATGTTTATATTTATTTAATACTTTCATAAGCAATGGTGATCCTTCTTCTCAAACTATTTTAAAAATATTGATATGGCTATGGTGAAGAAAAGCCTTGACCATCAGGCTCTGTTGTGGTTGAATGTTTCATTGCCTCATATCTCCTACTATAGTAACATGGAAACCAAAACTTGGGAAACAAACAACATTAATTTTAAAACAACAAAGGTCTCCATGCATTTTTCTATACCAATATGGTTTTCACATTTATCTCAAAACTTCACAAGCTCTGTTAGGATATGAAACATCAACACAAAGGTGTATGAGACCTTGAAACCATGGAAACATCCCTCCATCCACAAAACCAGAAAATAATCCTTTGAAGATCCAAATGGAAACATGGAAGTGCCATAGTTCTCCACATGTTCCAATTGGCTATGGGTAAGGTTGGATGTGGTGAGGAAGATATTTTGACCCTCATGAAATGCTTCCACTAATTAGACCATATGAACCACCTCAATAGAAGAGGAAACTTGTAGGGTATGGGAAATGATACGAAAAATGGAGTTGATAAATTCTAAGAGATGCTTCAGAAAGCTCAGCCCATTAATCACTAAACTCCTACTATGGAAATGAAGGTCAACTCATGTATTATCCTCCCCCATAAGCACTAGACCTGAAACTCTTCCAGTTGACCATACCAAACACAAATTTGTGAACTTCAAAATGATTTCCAAGAGAGTGATAGAGAGATGGGAAGGTTTTGAGCCATTTTGGTGTTTCCAAATCTAGATAAACATAGGGTTGGGTTAGAGAATCTAAAGGGTCACACTCCAACCTTCCCACATATACCACTCTTCCTCATAGTCCGTATAAGTGCATAAAACCTCTTATTTCTTCAAGAAAAATGCTTCTTTTCTAAATATTCAACTAATTTGTCAGCTAAAATAGTTACTATAAATTATAATTGACACATATGAGGTGACATCATCTTTTAAAGCTTGCATAATTCCCAATAAATTTGTACAAGGCATTAAATGCACTATTTTGGCTATTGAAAAGACCTTAGAAAGACTTGAAATGACTTGTGGGGCTAAATTAACCATGGTTATACTATTAAAATCATTAATTAACACTAAATTACTAATGAAAAACCCTCTAATAGAATTTTTTTCTATATAGGTTGACCCAAATTGACTAGATAGTCTATTTGGTCAATATTCTTTGTGATTTTGCAAGGGTGGTATGCCTATTATACCTAAGACTAGTAGCCTATTTGTCCATTGGGCCATGGAGTCTCTCTAACACCTTTCTAAAACTCAAATTACTTCGAACAACACACCAAACCAAAGGAAAACACACACAACAAGACACACTCATATAAAATGCATATATGCAATGAAGCACTTAGGAAACACAAGACAACTGAAACAAACTACTCAAATGTATACAAACTAAGTAGAAAGAATTGATCCTCTTAGATAAAAAGGAAATTTATTCATACCAACTTCTTAAAGTGAACTATAAGAATGTCCAATCTACCACTTAGGACTTGTTCTTTTATTTCAAATCCTTGTTCACCTCCCATGGTGCTTGCATTGGTTCCACAGCCAAGAGCATGTGTTCGATGGAAACATATTCCTCTTTATTGGTTTGAATGGAAACCATAATGCTTAGTTCAAGTGATATTTCATTGATCCTAAATTCACTTTGACCTTCACACTCAAACCCAATTTTTGATATAAGTGGATTTTCATTATCAAGGCTATGCTCATTTTGGAAGGTAAGGTCTCCATCAAACTTTGGTGGTTGAGTGCATGAAAGAAGTTCTTCAAAACTGAGTACCTCTCCTTGTACCATGAGTTCTTCCTCTATCTTATACATTTGAATTACTTGGATGAACCATGCTTACCTTACTCTTCTTGTTGAGTTTCTTCATAAATTCCAATGGGTTCAGCCACAACATCTTCTTCATAACTTTTCTCAAGCTCTTCATGAAGTGGATATGGATCATCCAATCTTAAAAAAAATTCTTAAGGTCATCCCAAAATTCCAACTCTTCATGATCAATAGAAAGGACTTGAAGCTCATCAACTTTATTACCAATTTCTTATGGAACATCATGTTGGCTAATTAGTGCCTCTTCTTCACCTTGTGTTGCAGGTTGATCATCATCATCTTCCATGAACCATGGCAATTAATCAATCCACTCAAGTGCTTCGTCAACCTTGTTCACATTCTGAATTTGATGAGGAGTGTGACTATAAGGGGGTGTCACACTAGGATTCACTCTTTGTGGCCTTGTAGATGCATTAATTGGAGTCATATGTGCTTATGAAACATCTCCAAAATCTCTCTTTTTGGCTCTTGTGTTGGCTACAACTGATGTACTTTGGTTCAACACATAGTTATCTACCTTTTGAAAGTTCATAAAAATAGTACTTTGGCTGCTACCTTCTCTACAAGTATCCCTTTGCATAAGATTTACTTCTTCTACTATGAGACAAGGAGTAGTTATTTCTTGTGCCAATAAGGCTTGACAACTTCCTCCACCATCATACACCAACTGACCTTGAGATTATCTCCAATGATCCAAATGTTCCTCCCCTTGAACCAGGTTAGTATGGATTGGAACAATAGCCCTTGTGGATGAAATAGAATTAGTATTATAGGCATTGGGCTGCCTATTGAAACCTTGTTGACCTAGTCCTCCTCCTTGGTAATTGTATTTGGGTGGAGGTCTATAAGTTTTTGGAGGATAGTATTTGGGATTGGGTAGAGTAATTACATGCAATAAAGCTTGTTTTAGTTGGGCTTGTAGTGACCTAATCATCTCATCTTTGTCTATAGCATTATCCACCTTCTTGGGAGTGGTTATAGATTTGGAATTGGTATTGGGAACTTGTGCTACACTTGGAGTTTCAAAGAAAGGCATAGAGAATCCTGGGGGTAACTTCCCAGATTGTATCAAACTACTCTCAACATCAATAGCTATATCATATGCATCAGGTAGAGTGAATCCTCCCATTTCTTATAACATTACTACCACATCAATGTCAATATCCTTGAGATATGTAGGGAACACAAAGCTTGGAGGAGGCCTCATGGTGGGTGGCAATCTATACTAGGTCCTTTGAAATATTTCATTGAAATCTCCCATGGGTTCATTATGACTCCTATTTATCACATTTATTTGATGGATTAGTGAAGTATGGTCACTTTTACTCTCAAACATATTCACCAACAACTCACCAAAGTCATCCCAACTAGTGATGCAACTACCTCCCAATGTCCTATACCAAATAAGTGCTTTACCCTTCAGAGACATGTAAAGTAGTCTAATAGCAATGTTAACTTTGGTGATATTGTAGAAGTTACAAAATTTTGATATGTCCCTAATGTGCTCATATGGGGTAATAGGACCTTCTCCATTGAAGCTAGGGAGACTTTTGGTACCATTAGGAGGAACAGGGTCATATGAAAGAAGATTAATTGGATTTTGAGTATTGAAGGCTGGGAAAGGATGTATCCTATCCATCTCTTTTTCCTACTCTTGATCTCCTCTATCCTCAACTTCCTCTCCTTCTTCAAAACCTTCTTCTTTAGGATCTTGTTCCTCAATAGGAGTTTTAGGTAGAAGAACTTGATTGAATGCTCTTCTAGAAGATTATCTAGTGAGGACCATGAAGTACAATGTGAAGAACTTGATCTACAACTAGAGATTTTCACCTTTTTGTGGCATCAAATGTTGGATTATAAACACTTCTGCAACCTTGGGCTTATCATGACCAGCATTCACCTTGACATGGAAGCAATTAGGACCTGTTGTCCCATTGGGTGTGCCATAACTATTGTCATCAATTTGTGCACCCTAGGATACTCTATTCAAGATCTTATAATTTGATGTAACATTAAATCATCTCTAAAAATTTTTGGAACTTGTAGGAGAGATGAATCTCTAGTATTATGAGGGCTATCTCCCTAGATCTTCTTTGAAATGCTTGTAAACTTCTCTAATGCTTGCTTATAGGGAAAGAGTTAGAAGTTTGCATGAAGTAAAACTAAACTAAAGTGGTGATTCACCAAGAGATATCCCACAAACTATCATACTTCTATTAAATAACAAAGATTTCTAAGACCAACTCTAAGCTTTAAAGGATCCTAACATAAGCGATTCAATATGAAAGTAACATATATGAGACAATCAACAAGACAACTAGTCCAGGGGTAGATTGCACACCATAGAGATAATAACTTGCTTGAAGAGAAGCCTAGTATCCTAGCTACACTTTACATGACCTATTAGATCAGAACACTTGAGTAAACATGAAGGATAGAGGAAGCAAGGATGATATTATCACTTAGCTTCACTATTCATCTCTCTCACACTTAGACAAAGATGTTCACAACTTGGAATTAGAATGGCATTCAATGTTAAAAATAAAATTACAATGTTATTCCAGTAGGGCTTCACCATACCAGATGTGGTATTAGTTTACAATGGCCAAAATGGCTCATACTTATAGCAATTGGATAGAGAAAGAGAGGAAAAATAAGTCCAAGAGACATAAGGACATGTGGCCAAAGGTGGAAACTAGTTACAATGCATGTAGGTGAAATGTAGGAGGAGTTAGAAAATAATTTGCATGTGTCCATTCTAAACAATCACCTTCTTCCAAAATTGACATAGCATCTCTGAAAGCACCTTCTATGAAATTGTCTTCATCATTGGCCTTCACTGGGCATTCCAAAGCTAATTATGGGTAAATATCTATTTTGTAATAATAAGATAAAGTTACAAGGAATCCTATACCTACATTGGAAGCTTTCCAAATAATTTGTATTATCTTGCACAAGAAGAATCATCATTTGTCACTGTGATCACTCATTTTTAGACCTTTCTTGACCCCTGGCCCTAACATCTCCTTATTCTCCCTAACTGATACATACCAAGGGTCTTAGGACACCTCATATTCTTAGCTCCATCTAAAACACCTTAAAATATCTCCAAATTTGAGTTGCCACTCTTTTCACTATGTGATCACTTTTCTCATTTTGGACTAGCTAAAGTGAGAAACCTAGTAGAGATACTTAGGATAATTTTTGAGCTTTGTAAATGACATGGGGAGTTGATTCAAGTCCAAATATATCCTCGCAAGTGATTATCATCCTTTGATCATCTCCAAAACCTAAAAAACATAATAAATTGTCAAAGTAACTAGTCCCTTAATCCATCTATATGGATTCTATACAATATGACTCCATGGATTTGATCTTCATAGAGTTTTGAACAACTTTCCTTCAGGTCTTATGATCAAATTCTTCCATTTGCTATCACTCCACATGGTTTTGAGTTCCCTTGTGCATTCTATAAGGCTTGTGAAATTATTGAAGTTTTGTTGATTGAGTTTGTAGTTATACTAATGGAGTCCATAGTTCTACTGTAGGAGTTTGAAGCTGGATTGATGGAGTCCATAGTTTTTCTATAGGAGTCTGAAGCTAGACTGATGGAGTCTATATTTTTTTTGATGGCTTCAACATCTCTCCATAGGCTTAGTGGATTTGGATCCTCTTTCATGGATTTATCACATATGGGATTGATCCAACACCTTAGGATCCTTCATTCTTGTTTTTCCATGCTTATCCAAGGTTTCCCCAACTTATGTTCATAGCCACTTCAAACCTAACCTTCAATTTCCACCATTCTCTCTCTCTTTTGTAAGTTTTAATCCCTAAAAGTGACCTATATTTGAGACAAAATAGAGAGTATTGGACCTTATTTTTCATCACTTTTGAATACATGGGAGGATTCATTAGGTCATGAGGACCCCTTGTACCAAATTTCAGCTCTTAACTACCATTTACCCCTCTAAATAGCATGAAACTCAAACCTAACTTCTAAAGGTGACTGCCTGTAAGTTTAGGGTGAAATTGACCTTTTTGACCTCATAAGTGGAGAAATTTTATAGATGTGACTTTTTATCTTGATCTCCTCATGTTATTTGAGTTTCTTATCATTATATTCAATCCCTAAACTTTTTCACTTGGCCTTTTGAAGGCACTTGACCCTCCAATTGTCTTCATCCCACTTGCAATTGTGTGTGTTCTTGACACTTTGAAGGTTGGTTATAGGTTGTTTTTGCATGTAGGATTCATGTTAGTAAATTTATAGGACCTATCATAGCAAAAAACACTCATTTTCCCTTTATAATCCATCCTTGTCTCCTAAAATTTCATTACCCTCATCAAAGTGTGACCTTATTTGCCAATTGTAACTTTTTTATGCTCCTCTAAATACTTGGGATGTACTTTTAGTTGAGATGAGATGTACTATCTAAACTAGAGTTATCTTTAGTGAATATATAACCTAATTTAGGTTAGAGAACACTATTTAGGTACCATTAAAGTCACCACTCCCTTCTTCAGTCTTTTGTTCACTTCTTCATTGTTATAGGCTTGTTATAGCACTTGTATGGAAAGGTGATTTGCACAAGGTAGCTGAGGGTTGTAATCTTGGAAAATTCATGTGTATGTTTTCGTTGAACACTTAAAAACATCCAAACATACTCCAATTGTTACCCCCATATACCTACACATGTCTCATAAGGACTAATCCACATTGCCAATTTATCCTCCTTGTAGGCCACCTGTAGATGTATTGACTCCATCTGAGCTTTTAACTTTTTTTAGCTTCTAGTGTGAATTTACCTTCTACATGACACCTTTATAATACACTTATACTCATTGGAGATACTTCTTAAACTTGCTCAAATGAACACATCACTCTTTTTTAATGAAACACAAGCTTTGGAAGGTAGTTGGGACCTCTAAATGGATCAATTCACAAGGTTTTGAATGATGTGAAATCCTACTTTGGATAAACTAAGGTTAATTTACCCTAAAATGGAAACATAACCATTCATTTTTATATTAATTTAAGACTTTCATGAGCAATGGTGATCATTTTTCTCTAACCATTGAGAGAATATTGATATGGCTATGGTGAAGAAAAGCCTTGACTATCTGGCTCTGTTGTGGCTGAGTGTTTCATTACCTCATATCCCCTGTTATAGTAACATGGCAACCAAAACTTGGGAAAATAAATTGCTTTCAAAACAACAAAGGTTTCCATGCATTTTGCTATACCAATATGGTTTTCACATTTATCTCACCACTTCACAAGCTTTGTTAGGATATGAAACATCAACACAAAGGTGTATGAGCTCTTGAAACCATGAAAACGTCACCTTCATCCACAAAACTAGAAAATAGTCCTTTGAAGATCAAAAGGGAAACATGAAAGTGCCATAGTTCCCCACACATTCCAATTGGCTAGGGGTAAGGTCAAATGTGGTAAGGAAGATATTTTGACCCTCATGAAGTTTTCCCACCAATTAGATTGTCTGAACCACCTCAAGAGAAGAGGAAACCTATAGGGTATGGGAAATGAAAAGTAAAATAGAGTGGCTAAATTCTAAGATATGGTTCATAAATCTCAACCCATAAATCTCTAAACTCATAATAAGAAAATGAAGGTCAACTAATGTACTATTCTCCCCTAGAAGCACTAGACTTGAAACTCTTCTGACTGACCATACCAAGTACAAATCTATGAACTTCAAAATGTTTTCCAAGAGAGCTATGGAGAGATGGGAAAGTTTTGAGACTTTTTTGGTGTTTCCAAAGTTGTAAAAACATAGGTATGGGTTAGAGAAGCTGAAGGGTCACACTCCAACCTTCCCACACGTACCACTCTTCCTCATAGGCCGTACAAGTGCCTAAAACCTCTTATTTCTTCAAGAAAACTACTTCTTTCCTAAATATTCTACCAATTTTTTAGTTGAAATAGTTACTAGAATTTATAATTGACACATATGAGGTGACATCATCTTTTGAAGATTGCACAATTCCCAAGAAATTTGTATAAGGTATTTAATGCACTATTTTGGCTATTGAAAAGACCTTAGAAAGAATTAAAATGACTTGTGGGCCCAAATTGACCATGTTAGACTGTTAAAAGCATGGATTAACTCTAAATTACTTATGAAAGACCCTCTAATAGAAAGTTTTTCTATATAGGTTGACCCAAATTGACTAGATAGTTAATTTGGTCAACAACTCCTTCTACAACCTGCTCAAAACTATTTTCAACATAAATTAGAGTTTTCTCATACAAGATCCTTTTGTTGTCTCTAAATATATCCTCCTATTCTCCATTATCATATTCTTCACCTAAAAATTTTTATTTTCCGTTGCGTTCCATTGTAATGAAATTACTTCAAGAATTAAGTATAATAGCAGAATTATATCCAAATATGACTGAAATATATCCAAATATATGATAATAGATAAGCCACTTCGAGGGGGCAACCTCCACAAGCTTCAATAAGAGAAGATTTCACAATATGATGATAAATAATTACCCACTTCCTCCTATATATAGTCTGACTAGGCCATGGTTACTCCATAGGCCGACCTACTAATCTAAAGAAAGCATAGATAAATGTAATATAATGTCAAATAGGGATAAGTAAGACACAAGTCAGCTAATACTATCCTCATACATGTGATAGGTTAGGGGCGTAGCATGCCCTTCCCCTTTAAACCAACATTGTCCTCAACGTTGAACAACTGTGGATGTTGTTGCAGAAATTCTTCACCTTCCCAAGTTGTATCTTCACTGCTTTGATTTTTCCACTTGATCAAATATTCCTTAATCTCTTTGGTTCTCAACCTCTTAGTACGTGTTTGGAGGATCTTCTCTGGTTCCAAAATGACTCATCCTTCTTCATCTAGTTCTGGGAGCTCTGTCTAGGCAAAAACTTTCTATCCAATGACCTTCTTCAAACAAGAAACATGAAATATTGGGTGTATGTGAGATGAATGAGGTAACTCGAGCTTGTAATCCACACTTATAATTTTGTGTAGAACCTGATAAGGGCCATAATAATTTGGAGCAAGTTTGTTGTCCTTTTTCTGTTACTTCAAGGGCATCTGCTTGTAAGGTTACAAATGAACAAATACACAGTCACCCACCTCAAAATTTTGCTCACTTTGATGTTGATCTGCTTGTTGCTTCATCCTATTTTGTGCCAAATCCAAATTCTCTCTCAAACTAGCCAAAACCTCATGTTGATGTTGAATGTGCTCTTCCACATCTCAAACCTTGGTGTGCACCTTTAAGGAAAAAGTGATGGAAGGTGGATGGTAACCATATAGTGCTAGAAATGGAGACATTTTAGAAGAGGTATGGAAAGATGTGTTATACCACCATTCTACAAGTGGTAGCCATTTAAACCAATGTTCTTGTTTATCTGAAACAAAACAACAGAGATACCCCTCTAAACATTTGTTAACCACTTCAGTTTGTCCATCAGATTGGGGGTGGTAAGATGAGCTATGAGCTAGCTGATTACCCAAATAAGAAAATAGTTTAGTCTAGAAATTACTAGTGAAAATAGGATCATGATCACTTACAATTATTTTTGGGGTTCCATGTAATTTGAGAACTGCTTCCATAAAAATAGCCGCGACTGTACTTGCTGAAAATGGGTGTGAGAGAGCACAAAAATTGGCATATTTTGTAAGCCTATCCACAATGACCAAAATAAAATTATTACCTTCAGAACAAGGCAACCCAGTGATGAAATCCATGGAAACCTCCTCCCACCTTTGACTAGGAACTGCTAATGGTTGTAACAAACCTAGGGTCTTAACTATTTCACCTTTATTCTATTGGCATATTATGCATTCTTCCACAAAATTTTGTACATCTCCCTTGAGTCCTTCCCAAAATAATTTTTTCTTAATTATATGATATGTTTTCAAGAACCTTGAGTGTCCCCCAAGTGGAGATGCATGCAACTCTGCAAGAATCTTATGCTTAAGCTCTAAAGTTTTGCACAAGTATAACCTACCCTTATACCATAGGACATTACCTTTCCATTCAAATTTGTTAGGGGATAAATTACCTTGCTGGAGATTCTGAATCAAAACCTGTGTATCCTTGTCTTGCTCCCATTCTAACCTAGCTTCATCCACCCAATTTGTTTGTAATATGGACATTGCACAAAGCAATGCTTCTATGGATGCATCCCTTCTAGATAGTGCATCTGCTACTACATTATCTTTACCCTTCTTGTAGATGATTTCAAAATCATAACCCAACATTTTGGTTACCCATTTATGTTTTTCTTTAGATGATAATCTTTGCTCCAAAAAGTATTTGAGACTATCATGATCCATTTTCACCTTAAAGTGTCTACCCATCAGATAAGGCCTCCATTATTTAACTGCATGAAGAATAGCCATCATTTCTTTCTCATAGATAGGTTTTTGTAGATTTTTACCTTTGAATTGATGACTTTCAAATGCAATGGGTCTTCCTTCCTGCATTAGTACTACCCCCAATCTAGACCCAGAAGCATCACATTCAATAGTGAATGTTTGTGAGAAGTCTGGAGTAGCCAAAACTGGAGTGGTGCACATTGCTACTTTTTGTTTCTCAAATGCTTTGGTGGCATCATCATTCCAATGGAAAAAATCCTTCTTTAGCAATGCAGTGAGTGGACCTACTATGCTGCCATAACCTTTCACAAATCTTCTATAGTAACCTATTAGTCCAAGAAAACCTTAAAGGTTTTTGAGAGTTTTTGGCATGGGCCATTCCATTATCGCTTTGATCTTCTGAGGATCAACTTTGACCCCTTCATGGGAAACAATGTGACTAAGGTACTCTACCTCCTGTACTCCAAAAGCACATTTAGATGGCTTCGCATAAAGTTGGTGCTTCTCCAAAACTATCAACACCTGTTTCACATGTTGCAGATGTGCTTCCCATGTCTGACTATAAATCAATATGTCATCAAATAAAACTAGCACAAACTTCCTTAAAAAAGGCCTAAAAATAGTGTTCATCAAGCTTTGAAAAGTAGATGGTGCATTTGTAAGACCAAAGGGCATTACCAAAAACTCATAATGGCCCTCATGTGTTCTAAAAGCAGTTTTATGAACATCTTCATCCTTGATTCTAATTTGATGGTGCCCCGAGCGAAGATCCAATTTTGTGAAATAAGTAGCACCAAGCAACTCATCAAGTAAATCATCAATTACTGGAATAGGAAACTTATCTTTGATGGTGTACTTGTTGAGTTCCCTATAATCTGGGCACATCCTCCATGTGTCATCCTTCTTCCGCACCATGACCATTGGTGATGAATATGCACTTTGGCTATGCTTAATGATCCCTGCCTCCAGCATCTCATGGACCATCTTTTCAATTTCACTCTTTTGTGCATATAGATATCTATATGGTCTGATATTTGGTGGTTGACTACCTGGAATTAGTTGAATGGCATGATCATGTTCTCTTTTTGGTGGTAGTCCTTTTGGCATGGCCCCAAAAATAGATGAGTGGTCTTCAAGAATTATTTGGAGATTAGGGTGTGTAGATACCTTTGTGTGTTGAACTTCTATGGAGCATAATCATGTAATGATTCCCTCTGCCCCCTTTTTTAGCATCTTGGTCATCTGATGTGAACTAACCAATTGTGGAGATTTTGCATGTAATCCATGTAGCTCAATTTTCCTACCTGAAAGTGCATGAATAGTTCTTGGAAGTTCATCTAAATGGTACCTAAGGTTATGAGCCATTTGCCTCCCAAAAAAATGTCTGTGTTACCCATAGGAATAGCAAACATAGGAGAGTCGAGATTGTACCCACCCATAGTAAGCTTAATACTATGGTATTTGCCTAAACAATTAATTGTGCCACCATCTGCAATCATGACCTAAAAGATGAAATAGTTTAATTGAGTGGCCAACTTATGGTTTATAAAGTTATGTGTGCTCCTTGAATCAATCAACACTGTCACCTTCTATTTCTTGAGGAAACCCACCACCTTAAGAGTTTGTGGAGTGCTAATACCTGCAAGTGCATGACAAGAGATTGTAGGTTGGAAATCTTCAGGTACTTCCTCTATATCTTCCTCATCATCATTGGAGGCATCATCTACTTCTTCATCTTCATTTGGTCCCTCAATGTAGAATAACTTCTTCTTAGCACATCTATGTCCTCTACTCCACTTGCTATCACAACCAAAACATAATCCTTTTGCTCAATTTTCTTCAATTTGCTGAGGGGTCAATCTAGTAGGTGGAGGAAATGTTGATGATGATATGCTACGATCTTTGAAGTGAGTGAATGACTGCTTCATGTTGGCTATGAATTTTTCCTCAGCTCTATGTGCTAGGATAATAGATTCATAAATATTAAGTGGATTAAACATGTGTACCTCATGTTGAATGTGGTCCTTGAGTCCACCCAAAAATAGGTCATTCAAGTTTGCATCAGAAATTGTCTCCACACGTAAGGATAGGTTCTGAAAATGATGAATATAATCCTTGACAGAGCTAGTTTGTCACAATTTTTCCAGTTGGCTGAAGTAATTATCTATCACACTATTGCCATAGTGTAATTGTAGCTGCTCTGTAAAAATTGACCAGGTGACATTGAGACTCATCTTTTTCTTTTGAGCACACAACCATCGATACCAAATGAATTGATTAGGTTCAAGATACAAGGATGCCATGGTAACCTTCTATCCACTTGGAATCTGATGTAGGTCAAAAAAACTCTCCATTTGGTTGAGCCAATTGAGTGGATCTTTTCCATCAAATTTGTGCATATCCACTTTTGGTAATAGGTTCCTCTGTGGCCATGGAGTTGGATTTGAAGTAGACTGGTTAGGAGAACCACATTGGTGGGTTTGTGAAATAGAGTTAGCTTGATGATTTGATTGATTAATGTTCAAATCCATCATGATATATCCCAAACTATCTTGTATGGATTGCATATTAGATTGTATGTCTTGCACCTCACTCTGAATGCCTTGCACACTATAGTCAAGCTAGCTCACTTTGTGATCTATGTCAAAAAACCCTGGTACAAAGGGTCTATTACACCCCCCTTCTAACTCCATCTCATCCTTGTTAGGAGTTTTTCCTGGAGTTTCAGCACCCTTTCCTCGGTCTCGAGTTTGTGGACCTACCATAAAAGGGTTTTACGATGTCGACCCTTATTGACACTTTTGACCCAACTTTGACCAAGTGATTTTGGAATTATTTCAGCCTCAAATCAAAATATACAAAGAACAAACCATAGCCAAATTTTTCTAAGCTTTCCAAAAATATAAACAAATCAAAAAAATTCTTTGAATTACGCACTATAGAGCAATTTTATGAAAAACCATAAAATAGTGATAACTTTTGAAAAACATATCAAAATGAGCTGAAATTTTAATGGAAGCTTAATTTATTATTTCTCACCTCTAGTAAAACATTTTCAGAGAAATTCACAACCCTTTTTTATATATCGCAAACATTAAAAATTTAGTGTTTCACCCACAAGATTGCCCAAATCGTAGCTCTGATACCACTTGTAATGAAATTACTTCAAGAATTAAGTATAACAGTAGAATTATATCCAAATATGACTGAAATATATCCAAATATATGATAATAGATAAGCCACTTTGAGGGGGCAACCTCCACAAGCTTCAATAAGAGTAGAATTCACAATATGATGATAAATGATTACCCACTACCTCCTATATATAGTCTAACTAGGCCATGGTTACTCCATAGGCCGACCTACTAATCTAAAGAAAGCATAGATAAATGTAATATAATGTCAAAGAGGGATAAGAAAGCCACAAGTCAGCTAATACTATCCTCATACATGTGATAGGTTAGGGGCGTAGCATCCATGGCAATCTCTTTTGGCAAATTAGATCCCGCAATGAACTCGTTTGAATAACTTGATAATAATTCATTTGAAAAGTCATTAGTCATCATGTTCTCATGTTCACTTAACAAAATATGATTTTTTAAGGATGAATAAATTACCTTAATATCTGTAACAACTACATTTTTAGCTTCACCTTCTTTTACCTATTGCAAAAACTCCTCACTCATCATCACACCTGATTACTAATTTTTGTTACTTATGCATATTCATCCTTAAATGGTATCAAAATGTGTCTCCTACCATCCTTATCAAAAGTATAAGTATTTATTACTCCATCATTAATTACTCTTTTATCATATTTCTAAAGTCTTCCCAATAAGACATGGTAAACATCCATAGGTACCACATCACAAAGCACCTCATCTTGACAGTTGCCTATCTCAAACTCTACTTTGCATTATTCATTGATTAAGACCTGATATTCTTTATGCAACCATGAAATTATATTAGGTTTATCATGAACAAACTTTTTAAAATCCAATTTATCAACCATTTTTAAAATACTAGATTGTTTTTACTACCACTATCAATACCCATTTTGCATCACTTACCTCTTGTCTTTCAAGTGGTTCTAAACAAATTTTTCCTCTGTATTGGCTCTTTAATATCCTTGCTTGGTTTGAGAAGTGTCTTTTTCATCAATAATGATTCTCTTGTTTCAATTTCCCCACATGATCCTACACATTTTTCATTTTCATGTTGCATAATGTAATTAATATGCCTTTCTTGAACATACTTTAGGCATTCATAAGATCTATAACCAAATTCATCACACTTAAAACATCTACCCTAAAATAAATTATTTTTAATTTCTGAATATGATGTTCTTATATTCTTTGAATGTCCTCTTTATATTTGAGATTGACTTAGAGGACTAATTTCTCTTTCTTCATAAATCTGAATGATATCACCATGTTGTCATTTATTCTTGAAATAGTTGCTCTTTTCTCTTGGATTCCTGACTAGCTTCTCTTTTTTTTTGAGTGCAAATTGGTAGGATTCTTCAACTATTCTTGGAGATAATAGGTTGATTTCATATTGAATACTGAAATTTAAACCATTTACATACATGTATAATTTTTTCACATCATCTTCCATGTGACATGCCCTTATAGTTAACTTGTAGAACTCCTATGTATACGCATTCACATTCATCTCCTTTTGCCTCAAATTATGAAGTTTCTTAAACAATTGTGTGTAGTAATATCTTAGAATGAATTTATAATTCATATTGGCTAGCATTATGTCCCATGATGTGATATTTTTCTCACCTCTCTTTCTTCTAAAATCCTAAACTCCATCCCACCATAGTGAAGCATGTCCTTTTAGCCTAGTAACTGCAAACTTAAGCTTTTTATTAGCCTATATCTCCTCATATTGAAACTACTTATCCATGGTGGTAATCAAATCAATAAATTATTATACATTAATACTTCATGCATACATAGGTACTTCTAACTATGGTTTAGAACTTACCTTCATTATTTTCATTATGAGTTTTTTTTCTACATTTTCTTGTCCTTCTAGTGTTGATACATCTTCTTAGGGTTCCTCATCATCACTTATATAACCTGATTCAATACCCTTTATTTTTGATAACTCCATTGTTTGAAAACACTCTTTAATTTTCATCATTACCTCTATTTTTTGTTTCCTTTTCTGACCTCCTCTAGCACCTCTAATCCTTGAGTGTCATCTTCACAAGCTTCTTTCTCACAGCTTGTTATCTTATCTTCTCAAATCTTGTTCACAAGATTCTATCTCACAACCTACCGTATCTCTTTAAATTAAATTTATTATAATTTAAAACCAATTATTACTCTATCTACCTCTTATGCTCAGGTATTATGATCTCTGATACTAAAAAATGATGCAATGGAGTCCTTAGAGTCTTTTTTTAACAATGGCATTCTCTTACCTATTAGGCTTGTAGCCTAATCTCTTAACTCAATTAGGGTTTTGAGATTTATCAATATAAATCATACTTAATGATGATAAAATAATTTTTACCAGGTCATATAGATAATAAAAAATGGTTAACATACCTCATATCCTTCCTTTATTGAAGATATGAACCAATTTGAAGATTGTCTCTACTAACCCTATTTAGGCCTAATTCAAGCATACAATATTTTAAATATGGATAGTTGTATTTGATGGTATTCACAAATAAAAAACAATTATATCCTATTTTATTCCCTCTATATACCATGTGTATAAAATTTTAGTCAATTTGGTTCAACAAGATAAGAAAATAATGAGTTTCCAATTGTTGTAAACCATGTTTTCTTGTCTTTTGCAAATCTAGAATGTACAATCAACTATAGTTTTTTTTAAGGATATTTAAGACATAAAACATTTTATATACTATTAATGACACCTTAAATCACCTACACACCAAATTTTGAAGGATTCGGGTTACTGGTTTAAGAGAAACTTGAGTTTCCTTGACTGCAACCCTTTTTTCCTAGGAAACCTACAAGCTTGTTTTAACACAACAGCTAATAAATTGTGTTTTAGAGATATAAAACCTATTAAAAAACTTTTAAATTTTAAAATAAACCTCAGTTCATCTATCCACAAAATTTGGATGGTTTTACATATTAATTCTCTTGGAATCTCACTTTTTGTCTTCTAAATCTTGAGTTAGGGTTTACAACGTTGAGATCACTAATACTTACATAAAATGAGTTTTATGAGATTTCAAAAGCTCATTATACCTTTAAAATTTCTATTTTAACTTCCTATTTCCTTTAAAATTTAAAATTACACTTTAAAAATCAAAATAAATATCCTAAAAATCCTTTTATTGATTGTAATACATAGAATTTTGTATTTTTTTAAACACAGTCTTACCAAATCAACATTGCAATGCAAAATATCACACATACAAACATAAATTTGTATATAAGTCCAAAAAAAATATATGAACATGTTAAAATATCAAAAAACACTTGATTTTATTCAAACCTTCTTCAAAGTAGTTGATTATAGACCTGTAAAAAAATGCCTTAGCAACAATAACCCCTTATTGCTTGTAAAATGGAGGTTTTATCCCTGTATTGGTCCTTTTTATTCTTCTCCTAAGGTTGTTTTATATTTATCTCTTAAAAATTATATATATACTTATATTTAATTTGTTTCATGACCACAAAGACTTCTCAACTATCCAGACTCAACTTAGGCATGTTAAACTAGGCCTTATTCTTAAGTTGAATAAGACTAGATAAGAATAAGAACATAGTTTTGGACAATTACAAATACAAAAATGATTATATTGACATATATCTTACCTACTAAGACACAAGGGACTACTTCATAAGAACCATGAACCTTGACACTTACTACAAACCCTTAAAAAATCTAAAATCAATTCAAATTTTCAAATTGTTAGTTTTGGTGGGAAAACACCAAAACACTATAATTGGACCTGCAAGGTACACTTGAAGCATAAAAATGGTTTATTATTGATATTATAGTACCTATATAACATTTAAAAAGAAAAAAAAATCAATATTATTAAATATACATTGATGCACCTCCATCACAGAGACTCGCTAGATGTCTATTTCTTTGATCAATAAGTGGAGATTTTTGACCTTGTGCCACTAAATCTTAGATTTCCATTATAATATTTAATTTTAGCACTAGAGTTCCAAAAGGTGACAATATGGTTCACATACCACCAAATATATTTATTCATATGCTCATTTTCTTATTTAATTTTATTTAATTTTGTTACATTCACACCAATTTACCAAGGCATTTATATGCTTGTATGCATTCATGTTTGCTTACAAGTACACTTGGGTTATTGACATTGGAGTGTGAGTGAACCAATTATAATAACATATATTCTTCATGATTATATACCTATCAGGTAAATACTTATTTATGTATTTATTTTTGTTCTACTTTGATATGCATGAACACACACACACACACACACACACACACACACACACACACACACACACACACACACACACACACACACACACACACACACACACACACACACACACACACACACACACACACACACACACACACACACACACACACACACACACACACACACACACACACACACACACACACACACACACACACACACACACACACACACACACATCAAAGTGGGCTGTTATGTAGACACCTAATGTTGGTAAAAATCATGTTTTCCTACATTTTTATAGTGATTTTGTTCATTTTTATCATTTTTGTACATTTGGATATTTTTTATAGACTTTCCCTCAACATTAGACCCTTCATATCCCTACATCTTTTGATTTTTCCCAAGAACACCTCAAATATATCAAATTATTACATCAGGTTCCATCTAGTGATCGCTAGTCTCACTTGGTCTCGATTTTTAGATTTTTTCTTGACATGACCAAGATTGACAGCCATTGATTGTGGTCTATTTATAATCAGTGATGGCAACTTTTGGTGACCTTTTGTGGGTTATTTTTGTAATGTGTTAATTTCCTATGTTGATTATTGGTTGCCATTAATTTCCATTGTTGGCCTATTTATGAATGTGTCAAATTTTAATTTATAAGGAGACTGTGTATTCAAATGTATCAATTAAGGGATAGCTAGTAGTCCATCTGGGATCTCCTTTATTCAGTTGCATGTTAAGTATACCCATAACCCATTTTTTAAGGAGCCTAAACATTGATCATAATCTACCCTCATCATCTAATGAAGTCTTATGCCTCCACAATTTTACTAAAATAATATAGCATTTCAAATAACATAGTTACATTTGTTTATCTAAGGAGATGAGGTGAATTTATTTCTCTCCTTTGGGGTGGGAACCTCGTGAACATAATAACTACATGGAACTATGATTTTGAGCATGTCAGATATGTAGTTCCAACCCTCAAAGGGGCTTGAACCAATAATCTTTCACATTTTCTATATTATTGTGATGTTGTGGTGAATTAATGTTACATAAAGAATAAACTATTATGACATCCACAAGTATCATTATGTCATTCTAAGTGAGGTTTTTGTGTGTTAGTTTCTAAAAAAGCACTATAGAATGTTTTTGAACCATAGGATCAATAGATCCATAATCATATTAGTTTTCCATAATTACCAGAAAGTAACCATAATTTGACATATGATTCATGTTAGCCCATAATTAGCATTGGTTGATTTTGATCATCACAAGGAAACGTAGTCTACATTCAAGATTCTAGTTTGTGTAGTCTCAAAGCCTATTTTCTAGTTTTAGAATTCATTTCCAAAAACCCAAGTGTGTTATTTTGAGTCTTTTATCTCTCGCCTTACTTTTCATTTTATTGTTATTGATCATTTATAGTCATTGGTACTTTCAATCCCCCTTTGCCCATAAGTAGATTTGATTTTTTGTAGTTTACTATATTCTACCCAATTTACCTTGTTCCATCCATTTACATAAATGGTAGTGTTTTGAACACTTATATGCTCTTTTCATAAAATAATATCATAAAAACCCATCTAATGCTAAATAATGCAGGTGATTATCTTAATGACTAGACATACACTTATTTTGTGTTGAAGTAATTATATGTTTTTCTTTTAGACTGGGGCTCTTTTTTCAACCCTTGTATTTTGTAATAGTTAGGATTTTCTTTCACAATTATATTTTGGGTGCCTCTTACCTCATATAGTTTATCTTTCTTATTTTTATTTCCCACAAGACTTCTTGAAGTCACCAACATGCTTGGTTTTTTTTATTAATATAAATTTATAAAATATAGTGAAATGAAATCCTCAACACACCAAGAAATTATATATTTTTTAAATTAATATTGTAATTTATAGAATATTCACATTAACAATAATCACAAGGTAAAAGGGCACATAATACACACAAACTTCTTTAAACAATATTGTCATAAGAGAAAAGGATGATGTTAACACATCCACCTAAAGATTTATGCCTCAAAATCATACCACTAGATACTCTAAGAATTTATTAGGTTAAAACTCTTATAATTTACCATCATATGTGTAAATAGTTTTATTATTGGCCATTATTATGCTGAGGAGGCTATTTTATACTTTTCCAAAAGTTTTAGAAAATGAAATCCAAAAAAGATAAATGTGTTGATTTAAAAACTGTGTTTTGTGAGTGATTTATTATTTCATTAGAAAAGAAGCAAAAAAACCTCATGTTGTAAAATAAATATTATGAAATAAAATTCCCTACGTGGTGAAACTTGAGAAAACTTGCTCTACTAGGGTTTCATGTCTATCATGTCTTGCTTTATTTCCCTACTTTCCATCATTATCATACCATACATGCAGGAATCTCAAGGTTAAGTGTGCATTTATTGTATACTTATCTTATTTTTAAATGACCCTAAACCATTATATCATAATTATTATTGGAGATAGTGGAAAGGATGGTACCAAAATTAGCTAAGAAGTACATCTTGAAGTTATGCGATGAGGTATAACATATGAGAATCCCCCTCAACCTGATGTTTTTTTAAAACTTGATGTTGTTAATAATGTTTATAAATAGTATGAAAATAATTTATTGATATATTATTATGTTGGTCATATCCCCTCTAAGGAATACCCTAATGCATAGATTCATCATCATCGAGAACCCTTTGGTTTCCAAGTTACTAGCTTTTATAATCTTACCAAGTGTTTTTTTTATTTTTTCCCTTCAAGGATACCTCTCAATCCCAAGCTCTCCTTTCTAGGTTGAGATATTAGTTATTAAGGAATACTCTCATGATTGTGTTCACTTTGACCCATACTTTAAAAGTCTCATACTAGACCTCCTTAGTGTATTTGTTTGGATCAAACTCCCTAGCCTTCTGCTTACTCTATGGAATTTTCTTACGGAGATTTTTAAACCCATAGGGTGAGTTCTTTTCCATGGGAAAATAAAGTTTTACTTTACATGCCCTAAAAATCATATTTGTATTGAGTTTAATTTGATTAAGGACTGGAAAGATTCCAATGATATTAAAGTAGGACCAGAATGTTGGGCACATAAAGTCACATTATTTAATCTCCTGAGCACTTGCTTTTAATTTCATCATGTGGCCATATGATTTGTAATTATCTTCTTATGGGTTAGTCAAATCTCTCTATCAAATAGGTGCCATTTGAAAAGTAAAATTTGTCAGAGAATAATGATGGTTAGATAATAGTGGATAACCAAATATCTACCAATAAAAATAAGGGTTCTAAACTAATCAATGTCCCCTTGTTATGAAATCCTTTGAGGAGTGAAGGGATCTTATTTTCCCATTTTAACCCTTACCATTCTCAAAACTCTTTAATAGTCTCTCAGAGTCAAGTTTATCAATTTATTCAGCCTTAAATAATTTATTCTCATGTTGGGACATTATCTATAAGGAGTGTTACCCCTTATCAGTCACTTAGTCTACCTCACAATAGCACTAACTCTTCTTGAGAAGATAATGGGGATAATTCCATTCCATTTTGCTTTGGAATTTTTAATCTAAACCATTAGTCTATATTTCATAATTAGTTTGCAACACCTGGATTCAAAGAAGACATAAAAGATGGTAAGGGAGAACTACTCATGGAATAATCCCCCAAAGAATTTAATATCATGGAATGTTTGAGGACTCATAGAGTCCTCTTGATAATTATATGTGTTTTTTTTTCTTCAATATAGGTTTTTTGATTTTATTTACCTATAGGAAGTTAAGATTTCTTTTTTAGACTAATCTAAAATGTATTTCATCTAACATGTCTCACTTTTTCACTTCACATGAAGATGGGCGTGGTGATGATAGTATTTTAATTTCAAATAAATTTTCCCCATTGGTTGTTGTCTCAAGTGAATATCTATCACATCTAGTTATTTCGGTTTTACTGACATCAATAGTCATTCCTTGGGGTTTCTCAACATCTACGTCCTGAACTATTTCCTTGAAAAAATGATGTTATGGAGATTGGTTGTTGATAATTTTCCTTTTTCACCTCATTGATTTGTGAGTATTTTAACATGATTGAGAGTCTCGATTAAAAATTGTGTTTCCTCATAATGCAATTATGCATGGTAGAACATGAAGCATGGTTTCATTTCAAAAATTTGTAGGGTATAGTGAACCCACTTCTCCTATGACACATATTCAATAAATCATCTTGGCTTACAACCCAACTATCATGCAAACACCATTAGGGTACTTAAGTGGTTCAACAATTTCATGATTTAGGATCAACATATGTTCTCTTTTACTTTTTTTGATGGGCAAGTTATCACCTTCCATCTAAAAAATATCTTTTCAGTCCACGATCCTATCACTTGTAGAGTAGAATGGAGTGGTGGTGATTTCAAGGTTCCATGTAATTAATTATGTTAACACGTCCTTCCTTTTCCATGAGGTCACCATTTATATCATTAATATATTGTGTAACCTTGCACCATATCCACCTTGTGTTATGATCTGGATCAAGTCATGGAATGAGGCAATCACTTTCATTGCCAACTTCCTCCACCACTATGGCAAGGACTCTATGTGAATTGAGAAGTAGTTTTATGGTGTTGTGCTAAAAAAATACCAGAGAATATATTATCTTATTGAGTATAGTAATTTTTAATTATAGTTTTAAACATGGTAGCTTCTCTCAAGCACAATATTAAATTTTTAAATAGTCATGTGGTGAGAGGGGTGTAAATCTGACCTTGCCTACATTGGCTCAAAATTCATGGACTAGGCCTAAAAAAAAATTTAAATCCATCTAGGCCAAATAATTTAGGGAGAAAATAAAATTCATCAAGATTTCTCACTAGTATCTCATCAATCTACCTAAAATAACCTTAGATTTTATTGATCACTATAAGCTAGTGTTCCAAGCCCAAGGAAAGATAGTGGAACACATGCGTGTATTGCAATAATGTTTGGATGTGGTGCTTCCTAAAATTAAGATTCTAGACCATAATATTTTTTATTATCCTCTAACTATTGAGGAAATATTTCATACAGTCTAATGCATGTCAAATGATAAAGGCCCTAGTATCGATGGTTTCCCTTCTGAATTTTACAAAGCTAGTTGGCATTTTGTATGGCACAACCTATTGAAAGTTTATAAAGAATATCTAAAAAATAAATATTTAGTCTCTCTTATTAACGATGACAATATAAATTTATTTCTCAAAGCCGGTCACTTAGATCTTTCTTATTATTTAGTGATTATTATTTATTGCCTTTGTGAATTGTCTTCATCTCATCCTGCCTGCTATCATTAGGCGAGAGATAACTAGCTTCATAAAAAATAGATATATTTTGGATAATCTCATTATTTTCTAGGAAGGAATGGAATGGGAAATGACCTCTCATAAGTGAAGAATATTCCTCAAACTTGATTTTTAGAAGGCCTATGATAGTATTGAGTGGACATTTATTATTTTTATGTTCTAGGGTTTAGGTTTTGGCCAATTTTATATATTGATAATTCAAACTTTGTTTGATAAAGCTTCAACCTGCCTCAATATCAATCAATTAAAATTTTATAGATTTTTCCTATTTTGTTCCATAAGGCAAGGTTTCCCTTTGGTGTTAGCTTTGAATGTTTTTTCGCATAGGAGTTTGGATATCTTCTTGCTCATAGAGTGGAGTGAGGGCTTATCAGGAGCATTATACTTTCAAATCCTCTAAACTCATCTATGTTCACTTTTTATCATAATGTTTTCACTCTTGATGAACAAGAAGCATATTTAAAAGAGGCATTGCATTACCTCGATATTTTTTGTAAAGCCTCGGGTTCTAGTTTGTAATGGTCCAAAACCCAATACTACAGACAAAACACGATGCCTATGTTAGATTAGATTAAATAGTATAACTATAATTGGATCAAAAATGGGATAAATTCAAACTCCTTGGTATCCCAATTAAATTTGATAGCTCTCCTTCTAAACTTTGGCAATATGACATTGATTGAGTGAACAAAAAGGTTGAGTATTGGATTTATAAACCCCTTTATTTAGCTAGAAAATTCTATGTAAGTTTTAATATTTTGGTAGCCATTCATGTTTATTATTATTTTTGTTGTTACCCTTATAAATCATCTTAAGATAAATTGTCAAGGGTTCTCAAGATTTCCTTTGGGCCAGTGCAAAGAAAACCTAAGGGTGTCATAAAGTTTCTTGGGTTATTTATTTTCTTCCTCATGATAAAATTGGTATGGACTTTGATGAGATTTTCAGATAAAGTTTTGCTTTGTGATTTAAATGAGTGGTATAAAATTTTAAAAGAAATTAAGCTTGGAAAATTATTCTATGGCACTATATTACCTCTGGTTCACCTTATGGTAAAGCCAGTTAGAAAAACATTAGGTTTCACACTTTGATTGTTACCACTATTCCTATCGAGATTGAGGGATATTTTGTATCCAAAATCATTTGGAAGTCAAACTATTTAAAATGGGTGGGTGATTATTTTCATAGTGGACTATCTTTCAATGATCATAATACCTAGTGGTCTCTTGTTATGACCAATTATAATCTTTTGTTAGCAAAATCTCTAGGTATGAAAGTTTTGAGGCTTTTCAAAAAAGGTATTTATATTGTTAAAGATTCAAATTTATTTTATGATTGGGATCCTTGGCATCTATTCAAATATAAATATAAGTTAATCAATTCAAAACTACCTTTTATTTTGTGCATTCATGAAATTATGCTTGAAGTCATGTTAGATAAGATGGGTTTGTAATATCTATGTGCTTGGTAGGATAGGAGATAGAATCATGATACTCATTTTAAAATTTACTATCTCAACATCCTCTATCAAATCATGAGAAATTTCTCTTTGGATTTGGAAAATTTTAATAGGCATTGGAATCTAAATTACACACCCATGACTTGTCTTTCAAGACTTAACAAAATATTGAATACTAAGCTTGAGCCCAAGCTCTATCACTTTTTTTGGTGTCTGGGATATCAAGGCCAATCCCTCTAAGATTGATTTTTACAAATAAAAATTTCCCAACACAAGATTTTTTCTTTTTCTAGTATATTGTCCTTAAAAACCCTTTTTTTAAATTATCCCAAAGCTTAATCTACTTGACATTGGATTTATATCTTATTTCAACCATTCTGATCAGAACCATTCTTTTAGTGTATGGTGTTTTTATGGATAATGCTCAGTGGTCAACATACATAAATTTTTTATGGAATTTTTATCACTTTTATATGCACCCCTTGAGGATATTCTTATCTCTCCTCATCCAAGTGGCACAATGGAGACATCTCTCTTGCTATGGGTAACAATTTGTTGAGATGAATCTCTAGAAGGGCTAGTTCCCTTGATACACTATTTAAAGTACTTTCCTATTTATCAAATTTAGGATGAAAAATGGATAATAAAACACTAAAAAATATAAGTTTATGCACCAATATGAAGTCTCTTATATTTATTGAACATATATTACTTAGAGCTAAACAAAGTTTCCTTCACTCAAAACTCACAACTCAAGCTGAATTGTCACATCAGTATTTCATAAGCTAGGTTCAATAGGTACTTGAATTTTTAGGAGGGTAATGGATAAATAGTTTTATGAATAAAATCATACACCACTTTTATAACACCTATATAGTTAAATAAAAACACTGGCAAAGACATGTAAAAATCACTCCTCTACACCTTAGAGAATAATCAAGAGTAACATGTTATAACAGATCAACTTATACTAGACAAGACCAATAAGATTGTAATCAACACTCAATATTACATCATTTAAGTAATAAAATAAAATTAATTTATTTATTCAAGATATGTTAAAGTACAAAATTGGCTAGGGTTTCACCATTAACCAATGGAGGCTACTCAAGAGAGCCAAAAAGTCCATATTTATAGCCTCTGAGTGAGAAACAAGGTAAAGGAAGTACAAAGGTCACTTAGACATGTGTCAATATAAAAAAATGGGTTAAATTTTACATGAAAAAGATGCATGATATGAACCATGAAATGTTAGGAGGTCCAATTTTCCAAAAAAGGCATGAAAACTATGAAAAGTGTCACAAAAATCCTTATCCTGGCTAAGAAAACTACCTTCATCATTTAAAGTTGTTTAAAAATACCAAAAATAATTATGGATAGGTATAAAAATTTAAATAAGATTCAATGAATTAATGGATGCAATTCCATGCATTGGTTGCATTCCTACTCCTTTGAAAACTCCTAGAAGGAAACAATCATTGTCTATAGTGTAAAAAAACTCCTTGTTTCAGTCACCCCTCACACTTGGCCTCAAAAATGTCTTAAATTTTCCATTAAAATACATGAGAGGGAGTTAATGACACTTAGAAACACCATCCATGGCCCTATAATACTTAGGTACACCTTAAATTAGAGTTTTTACCCTTCTCACCCTTGTGTTCACTATGCAAGTTTTGACTGGTGAAAAGTAAGATAATTGTTTGAACACAAATTTTTTTTTCAAGAATTAAATGACTTTTAGGGGTAATAAAAAGTCATAATCCTTTCCCCAAAGTTTATTTCATCCTCATATATTCTCTATAACCTAAAAAATATGTAAAATGGTGAGAAAAACACTCTTTTGCATGTTGTCTATACAATTCTATACAACTCATTTGCATGGGTGAGAGCCTAAGTGAGTCTTCCTCATGTTACAATATATTTCTTTCCAAAATATGTCTTTATATTATCTTTCCAAGTTCATTTTATCCATCGGGTCTCTACCAAGGGTTAGTAAGGGTTTTTGATCAATTTTAGGTCTTAAGATTTGTTCATAAGTCTTGGAAGCTAAATTTTAAAAACAATGATTTAAATTGGTTTCTATGGACCCCATATAATTCCTTTTAACTTATCTAGTTCCCATGCAGATCCTCTAAGGAGATGTGAGCTTCATGAGTTACCCTATTGAGCTTGTTTTTCTAATTTTACATAAGGGTGAGTGGTTTTGATCTCCAATATGGCCCTCTTGATCACTTATATACACTCCAAAAGATATCACACCTGTATTATGACCTAAAAAACATGCTTCAATCCTCTAGATAGTCCAGAAAGAGTCATAAGTAAAGATGGACTACTATTTGGCATTAGGCCTTCTCAAAACCCAATAGGTACACTAGGAACCTTGATTAATTTTGGGTATTAGGAATATTTTATCATAGTTTCATTGGTTTGTTATGAATTTTCACACCCTATTTTAACTCACAAATCCATAATATAGTCACCATACTTCATCTCCTTTCTTTACATGCCAATTAAGCCTTGTGGAAAACATGTATGTTTAGACAGTGTGCAAGGGGGAAATGGGTAATTTTAAGAATATTATGATCATCTATTTATTATTATCCATTTACTACATTATATAAACCTCATCATAGGTTTTTTGAGGTTCCCAAGGTTTCACATCAAGGCATATGCCCATTCTACACTCATTTTGTCACTTTACCAAGTTTTGATTTTCCTAGACTGGGTAACCTCTAAGACAAAATAGAGAGATATTAACCTTATACATTGTCAAAAATGAGTGTTTTTTTATATGTTACAAGTACCAACTACCATTTTTGCCAAATAATTTTTTATAATTCCATGTTTTGGATACCAAACCATCTCCAATTATCCAAAAAAGGGCCCAAAAACATTGTTTTCCTACATGTTTCCTCTAAATCCAACTAAAATTCACCCTTCCAAGCCAACACCATGTTTATATTATGAATAAAAATTCTACCCATATTAAATTCATGCTTATTTATCATTTAAAATCATCTAAAACACTCCTTCCCTTATAGTCTTCATGCTCACCTAGTGAACTAAGAGGTTTCCTAGCCTTCTTATACGGACTGTGAGACATTTGTTAAGTGAGAAATTTGGAAATGTCCTTGGCATGTTATAACACTTTTTTATTCATAATTTATCCTTTTATAGTCACTTCAACCTTCCCTCTACCTCATATATAGCCTATGTTCTACTTACCCTCACTCCCTTAGACCCTGTTGTAGATGTGTGTAGGGGCTTAGAACCCTGTGTAAGCTTGTTTTATCCATTTTAAAACCATATGACACCGTAAAAATGTTTAAAAAGGTTAAAATTCACCATTATTACCAATATTTAAGTCCCATCTATCTTTCCTCCACCTTTTACCCTAAACTGAGCTTCTTGCCTAACTGGACTGAGACCCTTTGGGGTCTACTATAGGTGGTTACTCTGCTTCTTTAGAGCTTGTTTGAAGTATGGGGATGATAATTTTAGTATATTTTTAATTCACACTATGTATTTATAAATAATACCTCCATTTAGGATCCCTTAATACATCATCTTGTATAAAGTTTCCACAACATTGTCTCTTTGAAGGGTCCTGCACACCACCCTGCCTATACATCTCATCGATTCTATCAACTTAATCACGGTGCACATGAATTATTTTATACATTATATAATGTAATACCATATGTATTTCATTTTAATTCACCTTCATACCTCATTTAAACTCAAAATAGTGACTTTCAACTTGGCTGAGACACTTTTCTTTTTAGAACCCTACTGTAGGTGAGATAGAGTCTCAAAGGGGTTGATTAGGATGATATGATAAGGAAAAAAGGTCTAATAGATTCATTTTAAATTAAATATCATTTATGTCATCTCAAAATCACCTTGAAATGGGTAATCACCAAAATAAACATGCATAAATCATTTTTTCATCACACTACTTGTCTGACCCCTGTAGGTGTCATTCCCATGCCTGAGGGTACATGTAGGTGGTCTAGGAGATTTATACTAATTATAATTAGTATTATATTGATGTATTTTATTTAATTTTTTGTAAATATGATTTTATAGACATCCCAGTCATGAGGTTTCATTCAATATTTCTCTTTTAGGTAATAAAAGGCTATCTAATCTTGCAGGCTTGTAGACAACATTACAATAATTCAGTATGTTTAGAAGCAACTTTGATGCTTTTTAAAACTATCTTTCACTAGACCTTACTCCTTAAAAATTTGAATGCTCCATATCCATACCAAATTCTATAAGATTCATCTATCTAGTCACTCTGAAAGCCTTGGAAACATGTCATGGAAGGTTCACAAAAAACTCCTGACCACCGTTTTGTTCTTCTAGGGATTGAAGCCCTAAAACTTAGTCATTGACCTTAAACTAGAATTCCATGCTTAATTTTTCCTTATAGTATATTTATATGGGTATGTAAAGGCCTTATTTTTATATAAGTGAAATAGGTAATATGACATTGCTTTAGCCCTTCCGTACAACACCCCAACCCATGCTCAGTACTTGTAAAAAGTTATTTTGAGAAACAAAATAGTGGATTGGGTGTGGACCACTATAAAACATTAGTTTAAAAGAAACTAATATTCATTTTATGAACCTCTAAATTCACTTCAAGAAAAAATAAGAAGTTTTGACACACATCCATCTCCCCTTACATCAGCATGATGTCATCAAGGGCCTGTAAATGAATGTTTTGGGTAGAATATGCAAGCAGAGCAATGAAACATGTAAAAACATGATGCACTAGCTCAAGACTATCCAAATTAAATTTTCAATACTCAAGTATATGATCTCCATCCTTTGAAAATTTTAACCAACTTTAAAACACCTATTACAACATGAAGATCATTTGCCAACATATGAAAAAGGACAGGCAGATGCATCAAGTGGTTGTTTGACATGGCATATGAGAATGTGGTCAAAATCACACCTATTTTAAGATATAAAATTAACTTAATTAAAATTATAAATTATTTTATAATCTACTACACCTCCATTATCACTTCATAGTTAGGAGGAGAAAGCTTATACCTGATGTTTCAACTCAAATTATGTAAGGAGCTAATTATGGAGGGAAACAAGCTAGTAAGCAATCCAATAGGTGACATGGTTAATTAAAAACATGAAATGATATGTTTACATGATTTATATGCTTTTATAACACCAATTATAATATGTATGGTACACCTACAGGAGAAAACACTTAGCGAATAGAAGCACTCTAATTGAAACTACACATGGTGACACCTCCTTACATCAAGACAAATTTTGCTCATTAAAACATCATGAATCATAGAAAAAAATGGAATCCATTTGGTAAGGAATAAAACATTCTATGGAGCCAACATCACCAATTAATTCATACGTATTTTGTAGAAATGGAGCAAAACATATAGGGTGCACCAAACAGCTAGTAAAAGAGCACAGTCAACTTGTTAGTGATTTTTTATAAATAAAAATTAATAATTTCTCAATTTATTTATATTAAAATTAAGGTATTTTAGTTTAAAATAACCTCCCAAAATAATTTACCTTGAAACTTCATGTGCTTCCCATACCAAGTAAAAAACTGAAGGTCACTTCAGTTTATCTAGAAAAGTAATAAATGTGCATAATAGTTTTGGCATCAAAATGAATATTTCAGATTAAAAAAGCATATATGGGAGTTTTATAATGATTAGGAGACACCCCATGATCTTCCACATGTGGTACACTTCCCAAAAATATGTACAAATGCCATTTTACCTCTTTTTCAATAGATTTATAAAGTTTTAGTTTGAGAACCTACAACCTTCTGATGTGACTAAAATATTTGACACTCCACTAACCTCTTGGACATTTTACATGAAAATTATACACCTAGGCACCTTTCGAAATGTGCCATTTTCATTAATGACTCTTAAAGAAACATAAAATTACCCCTGATGGATAAATTGACTAATGTAACTAAGACCAAAGATAATATGACCTCAAATGACATCATATGACAAGTAATACTTCCTATGAAAATATATTAGGACCCCTTAAAACATTTAAAACTAAATATTATGGCTAGGGATACCCCAATTTGAATAAAAAGTCATATTTGGTCAACAAAATGGTGACTCATAGGGGTAGTATGCCTACTATAGTAAGGACTAGTAGCCTTATCCTGTCATGGCCAATGGATTCAATGGATTCTTGAAGAAAAATAGCAAGGAATTTTCAAAAAAACAAACACACCACACTAATCAAGTCAAATAAATCAAGACACAAAACAAGGTAAGACAAGACAAAACTCACATATGTGCATAAGCACTTAGGGAACACAAATAAATCAAGAAAATATGTACAAGGAGAGAGGATAACCTTACTAAAAATGTTTGAGATATATCCCATTGATTGGGATATAAAGCTCCTCTCCATCCAACTTTGAGAGTTTGAAATCATTGTGTTGCTTGCATTGTGTGATAACTTATGGGCCACTCCATAAAGCATCAAACTTTGTGTGTCCTCTAGGTCTAGCCCTTTCTTAATCCTAATTTAGAACAATGTCTCCCTCTTTAAAACTTCTTTGCATGGCATTTTTGTCAAATTTTCTCTTTGTTTGGTCTTGGTGAGCTCTCATACTTTATATAGCTTGATATCTTGTCTCCTCAAACACCATCAACTCACATAACCTGACTTCCATGCTTTCATTCTCTATCAATTCCAGCTGATAAGTAAGATCCAAGGCTGGTAGTTCAAGTGAAATAGGCAATCTAGCTTCTCTCCCATAGACAAGTGTGTATGGTGAATTTCTAATAGCTCTTTTTGGGGTTATCCTATCATCCCAAAGGGTTGTCTTCAACTTGGAATTCCAAGTCCTTTGGTTCTCCTCCATTGTTCTCTTTATGATCCTGATCAGATTCTTATTGGTGGACTCAGCTAGTCCATTCCCTTGTGGATAGTAGTTGGAGGAGGTGCTAAGATAGATGTCATTATTTAAATCCCATTCACTTGTCTTCATTCCAAAAAAATCCAATGCATTATCTAAAATTATTATTGAAGGAACCCCAAACCTTATTACTATACCTTCAGAGAAGTCTAGAAATGATTTTTCATTTGCCTCCATCTTGTAAAGTACTCTATATTATTCAACACCCACTTGTGACCAACACTAGAAGGTGGATTGATTAGGCCTATGAAATCCAAACCCCATTGCATAAAGAGTGCATCAACTTGAATTGGATGAAGAGGCAAGGCAGAAATATTTTATTTACCATAAAATAAAGTACATTTTGGGAACTTCCTTACCAAAGCATAAGTGTCTTTGAACAGATTAGGCCAGAAGTATCCATCCCTCACAATCCTAGCAGTTGTGGTTCTTGGAGCAAAGTGACCATCAACTGGTCCATCATGAAACTCAAAAAGTATTTTATCAATCCAATCTGATTTAATACACATCAATAACACACCTAAAAATTCCTTCCTAAACAATGCTCCATCAACAAGTACATAAGGAATGGATTGCAATCTAAAGTACCTTCTTTTAGCTCTATATAGGCCTTGTAGACACTCACCCATTTGAAGAAAATGGATCATATCTTGTTTCCAACATCTCATTGATGAAGGTGTAAATTCCATAGGGTCATCATGGAGTTCCAAAACAAACTCTTTTTATTCCTTCAAATCTTAATCAAGATGCTAGCATAACCCTTTCCCTTTCACTAGCTTGGTTGTCTTGATTTCCACATCATACTCAATCACTTTTGTGATCCAACTAGAGCTCTTTTCATTCAAATCATTGATCAAAAGGAAGTCTTTGACACTAGGATGAGTTAAATATATGTGAATCTTGTTTTTAGACAACATATGCCTAAACTTATTTAGACTCCTAATAATTGAAAGTACTTGCTTCTCAACATAGGTGTATCTTACCTCATAGCCTTCTAAACCTTGATTGAAGAAGGCAATAGGCTGCTCCAAATTTTCCTCATTTGATTGAATAACCATGGTAGAGATTACCTCTTCATTCTCAAAGGTATACAAATTTAAATCTTTTGATAAATTAGGGCTTGCAAGAGTAGGAGCTTGGGCAATGGCTTATTTAATCTCCTCAAAACTTTCCTTCCTTCTTCTAGTCCAAGAGAACACTTCATCCTTCCTTAGCATAGAGGTTATAGGATTTAAAATATTATCAAAATAAGTAATGAACCTCTTTATGAAATTAATTTTCCCAAAGAAACTTTACAAACCTTTTTTGTGTTTGGGCAAAGACAATGCCAAGATGGCACTCACCCTTTTAGGATCTATGGATAAGCCCTTCTTAGAGATAATGTGTCCTAATATTTTGCCTTCATGGACAGTAAACACACATTTATTTGGGTTTAGATAGATCCCAAACTCTCTACACCTCTCAAAAATCTACCTTAGGTGATTCAATTGATCCTTTGCATCCCTAGAAAAAACTATCACATCATCGAGATACACCAACACAATGCCATTTATTAGTCCTTGAAAATCCATATCCATTTCACATTGAAATTTATTTCCATAATTAGACAATATAAAAGGCATCTTCCTATAGTAATATTTACCCCATTTAGTAGTAAAGGCTATCTTATATTGATCACTTTTCTTCACCAAAATCTTATTGTACCTAGAATACCCATCAAGCAGAGAAAACCTTTCACTACCTACCACAACTTGCAAAATTTGTTCCATAGAAGGGAGAGGATAATGTTATTTCAAATAAATTGTATTAATTAAAGTCCTTAAAATAAACACATAACCTTATTTCCCCATTCTTCTTCCTAACAGGGACCAAGTTTGCCAACCAAGATGAATGCTTAATGGGGAAGATGATTTTGGATTCAATCAACTTGGTGAGTTATTTATTCATGAGAGTTTAAATATTAGGATTTATTGGCCTTTGTTATTGATTTATAGGCTTTTAATTTTCATCTATCTCTATGGTATGTTTAGCTAATTTTGGTCAAAGCCTTTCAAGTCACTATATTCCCATGCAAAGGCATTAGAAAACTCTTTGCATAACTCAACAAAAGCATGCTTCTCTTCACCAGTGCATACCTTTCCAAGTGCAAGAAACTTGTCCTTGAAGATTTTTACTTTCTCATAGTTCTCTTTCTTTTCATACATGCTTACCTTCTCTTTCTTCAATTGGTCATCATCATTGAAAATACTCTCAAGTGTGACTAGGCCTTTGGGGAGCTTGTTTGACTTCAATTACACAATCTTCCCTCCCTATTGATGATGTAGTTTAGATTGATTCTTGGAAGAAAACTCGGCCTCCTCTTGTAAAAAAAGTTCTATTTTTTGGCCACTATTAAACACTTTCCAATTAATGACATGATCCAATGTGGAGGGCCTTACAATCACCTTGAGTGTGGCTGGTCCTTATCCTCTTTTATACCTTTCAGAACATCAAACTGAGCTCTAATTGTTACCAACCTATCAAAATCTTTGAAATCCTCCACAGGATCCCATGCTCTATGCTTATAGAACTTAATCAAAGAGTTTTTAGTCAAATTATGTCCTCTAACTTGGTTCACAATAAGTTCACTGTCACCATACACTTACAACTCTTTAATACCTCTTTTCCTAGCCCATTAAATGCCATGAATGAGGGCCTCATATTCTACCACATTACAAGTTCAATATAAATTAAATCTTAAATTGGAAAATTACCTTTCTTTAGATTGAGAAACCAACATTACTCCACCATCTACCCCAATCTTTCTTCTTGACCCATCAAAGAAAAGCTACCATAAACCATTCATGTTTTCCCTTGGCTTCATCAAATTTGGAATGAAATATTCCTCCTAATGCATATAATATACTCCAACACCAACTTATTCTATGAAATTTTAAGTATCATGCTCATAATGTTTATCACCCCATTTATCTAGGTACAAATCAGAAACTCCTTCAAGAGAATATGTTGGAGATTAGTCTATGTGGAGTTCTTCCTCATCAATAATGGCATAGTTTACATTTTCCACTTTATACATGTAAGGATTCAAGTGATTATCATGAATATACTCTAGTTAAACCTTCACTTTAGTACCATACTTTGTCCTAAAAACCATATAAGACCAATTGGTTGCCAAATAGCCACCTATATTGGTTGTGAATTCCCTTGACAAAGAAAATGGCAAAGTATGGAGTTAGGTCTAACACAACTACATCATAGGGAATAGAGAAGGTAGGACAAGCATGTAGGATTAAATTCAAATATTTAACTACTCCCAAAGTCTTAGCTAGTGATCCATCCAATTGAAGGACTCCTTTGGCCATTGGTTCATATTTAAGGCCTAGTTCATCTAAAGTGTTATTGCCTTGGGCATAACTATAGTGATAGCCCCACTATCTATAATGAAATTGTGAACTAGGTGATCACCAATGATTAGATATAATTAAAAGGTAGGATTATTTTCATTATTTTTCACTTGTCCATCCATAGGTTGAGTTCCATTCACTAGGATAACATTTTCATTCCTAGATGAGATAACTTGTTTACCTAATCCTTGCAATTCTTTTTGGAGCATATCTTTCTACTTTGGTGTTTTCAAAGAATCCCACAATGATATTTTCATGTGTAGCTTCTTCATCTGGTCCACAACATTAATGTAATGATTTCTCACCTTTGGGGACTCCTTAGAAGTACTAGTTCCTTATGATGTAAATTATGAAGGTGAGTTAATAGGAGTTGTCTTTACATTCTAAAAAATTTAACCTTCTTGCACTCTAGGAATTGAATTTGACACACAAAAAATCGGAGATGATGTGGGGGCAAAAATAGGTCCTTAAGTTACTCCTTGTTACTATTTAATAGCCCTTTTTTTAGACCTAGTGTTACAGGCAACACTAGTATTCATATTACTTGGATTCCCCAAGTGATTAGTAGCACAAAAATCTCCCTCCAAATGATTTATGAGGGTATAATTAGATTTTGGTTGACCATTATCCACTCTAACTTGCATTGGTCCCTCAAAAATTGAAACTTGGGAAGCTTGATTGCCTTGTATTTACATGGTTTGATTGTGCATTTTATTTGCATAGGCAACTTGCTCTTGATTTTACTCAAAATATAGATAGCATGGTTGTTCTTAAACCAAGTTATTTTTCATGAGGAAAATAGATTTAAAAGATGAGGGAGAATTAGGATTGTAGCTTTGATAAGGCCTAGCATGGGTGATTTAACCTTGCCATTATATATTTCTTTGAAAATGAGGTCTATTGGTTTGCCCAAACTAATTGTAGGGTTGGTTTGGTCGTAACCTTTAGCTTGTTGCCTTTTGAGGTCAAAAAACTCATTATTAATACTTTGGAGCAATATTTTAACTTCATGGATCTCATTTGAAGGAGCAATGATAGACCTTTTTTGACTAGGCAAAGGAGCTAAAGTGGGCAATGCAACCTGACTAGGAGGCTGTAAATCAGGGAATAGTGGCATTGGTGGTCTAAGAGCTAGTTTCCCTACTTGGAAAAGGTAATTTTCAACATTTATGGCTATGTCATATGCATTAGGTAATGTGTTTACACCCATGGATTGGATCATCATGGTAATGTCACTATCCATTGCCCTTAAGTAGTACAAGAAGGCATAGTTTAGAGTAGGCCTCATAAGAGTTGGGATTCTATCCCATTTCTTTTGAAACCTAGTGTTAAAATCTTGCATAAACTCTTGTGGTTCCCTCTTGATAGTGGTTGATTTTTCATCTAGTGATAGGTGATCACTTTTCTCTTCAAACTTTCTAAACAATAAGTCTCCTAGCTCATGCCATGTAGTAGTGGAGTTGTGAGGTAAAGTACCATACCAATATAAGGCTTTTCCTTTGAAAGATAATGATAAAAATCTGATAGAAACATTCTCTTGAGTAATATTATGAATGTTTTAAAAGTTTTCCATATTCCTAATATGCTCAATAGGATTGGTAGGACCTTATCCACTAAAAGATGAAACACTCTTAAGGGTTGCTCCTAGAATTTGGTCATATTGGGGAAGATTTAATGGAGATGATCTGATGAAAGCCATAAAATGGAAAGGACTCTGCATATTATAATTTAAATCAAGTTTACTAGTGGTTGAACTCAATAAGAACTTGGACTTCTTAAACACCAACTCTCTTAAATAGGGATGGTTATTCACAAACCTAAACCTTTTGATAGAATATAGAGGTAATTACACAAACTTAAAGGGTATACTTTTAGTAGTATACCTAGTGGTCACCTTTGGCATGGAAATTAGGAACTAGTCAGCAAACAAAGAGTTAAAAAACTTTAGTGGAGTCACCAAATACTGCATGTAGATTTTCTTATAGTTGCAACTATGAAAAGACTAGTACCAATCCTGGATAATCTTCTAGGATTAACATCCCACCAAGAAATCCAAAAACTATTGTCACTTGGATATGCACCCCTTGATAAAAAAAAATTAGCTCTCCTCATCCAAGTGGCATAATCAATAAATCTCTCTTGATGTGGGTAATAATTTGTTGAGATAAATCTCTAGAAGGGCTAGTTTCCTTGATGCATTCTTTGAAGTAATTTCATATCTATCAAATTTAGGATGAAAAGGGGATAAGAAAACACTAAAAACTACAAGGTGATGCACCATTATGAAGTCTCTCCTATTGATTTAACTTATACTACTTAGAGATAAACAAAGTTTCCTACACTCAAAACTCACAACTCAAGGTAAATTGTCACATCTATATTTCATAAGCTAGGTTCAGTAAATACTTGAATGTTTAGGAGGGTAATGGATGATTGTTTTATGGAATAAAATCATACACCACTTATATAACACCTATACACTTAAGATAAAACACTATCAAAGACCTGTAACAATCACTCTTCTTCACCTTGGAGAATAATCAAGAGTAGCATGCTAAAAGAGATCAACTTATACAAGACAAGACCAACAAGATTGCAATCAACACTCAATAGTGTTGGGGATCAACCAACAATGGATTACACTTGTGAAAGCAATAAACGCGGAAATAAATCAGATAGATAAGCAACTGGAATGATAAATAGCACAGAACAAGATATACAAGAAAACACCCTGAAAACTTGTATTAAAACTCTTTACAATAGGAATACAATTGAAGAAACTTCGTTCTTCCACACCTCTCTCAGATGCACACAAGATCTCTCACTAGATCTCTATTCCTCAAGAGCTCTCTCTCAAGCACAATCAAATCCAACAACCTGGATTGATGCAACTCAGTACTGTCCTTCAAACATTCACAATGTTCTACTCATACTATTCCACACACTAAGCTAAGAAGATCTTTCCTACATATAGAAATAGGAAACTTGAGCATGCTCTTACAAGAAACAGTTAACCTCTTCATCAAGGGCTCTAAAAATAATATTTCTAATAATAGAGACGCGAGCTTGAGTCTACAACTCAAACTCATCATGCAAACACTCGCTTCTGTCCTCGAAAATCCCTTTCTGGACACACAGGTAACCGACGTCGGTTCCTGCCTGTTCGCCTATGACCGTCGCCGGCCGACCCTACTGCCGACGTCGGCGCCTCTGTAACTGCAACTGACCGACGTCGGTCGCTCCTGACCGACGCCGGCATCTGTGTAGACCCAAACCTATTTAGTATGCTCCTTGGTGAAGCTTTTATCTCCACACCCTAACAATCTCCCACTTGGAGATAAATAGCTACACCAGTACCTGTACAGCAACATCTTCTAGCTCCTCCATCTTCAACTCAATCATGAAGACCAATAGAAGTTGAATGAAGATTCAACTTCTCCTTAGTAACCGGCTTTGTTAGTATATCAACAGGATTCTTGTCTGTATGTATTTTCTCCAGCTTCAACCCATTATCTTCCAATACCTGCCGTATGAAGTGGTACCTTAGCTGTATGTGCTTGGTTCTTGAGTGAAAAGCTGAGTTCTTAGCCAAATAGATTGCACTCTGACTGTCACTATACAATCTGCAACTTCCATGCTCCCTTCCAAACTCTTCCATGAACTGTGTCATCCATATCGTCTCCTTGCTAGCTTCTGTAGCTGCAATATACTCTGCTTCTGTAGTTGACAAGGCTACAACCTTCTGCAACTTAGATATTCAGCTAACTGTCGTTTCGCCTACAGTAAAAACATAACCTGTAGTGCTCCTTCTGCCATCCAAATCACCTGCCATATCTGAATCTACATAGCCATGTAGAGAAGTATCTGAACCTCCATAGCACAAGTGTCTACTGCTGGTTCCTCTCAGATATCTAAGGATCCATTGAACTGCTTTCCAATGTTCCTTTCTTGGATTGGCCATATACTTGCTTACTACTCCCACTGCTTGGGCAATATCCAGTCTAGTACACACCATTGCATACATCAAACTTCCTATCGCGAAAGAATATGGAACCTTACTCATGTACTCTACCTCATCATGTGAATTAGGACATTGTTCTTTACTCAACTTAAAATGTCCAGCCAAAGGTGTGCTTACCGGTTTAGCATCCTGCATATTGAACCATTTCAACACCTTGTCCACATAATCTTCTTGAGACAATATCAACTTGTGATTTTTCCTGTCTCTCTTAATGCTCATGCCAAGGATTTTCTTTGCTACTCCCAAATCCTTCATAGCAAACGTTTGAGCTAATTTCACCTTAAGCTCAGAGATATCCTGCATGTGAGATCCTGCAACCAGCATATCATCTACATACAACAATAGAATAATATATCTACCATTATCAAATCTCTTAAAATATACACAATGGTCAGATTGACATCTACTGTAGCCATGCTCAGTCATAAACCTGTCAAATTTTAAGTACCATTGCCTAGGAGCTTGCTTGAGGCCATACAAGCTTTTCTTCAACCTGCACACAAACTTCTCCTTACCCTTGACCTCAAATCCTTCTGGCTGTTCCATGTATATTTCCTCATCCAAATCTCCATGAAGAAATGTTGTCTTAACATCTAGCTGCTCAAGATGCAAATCCTCAAAAGCAACCAAAGACAATACAACCCTTATTGAAGTCATTTTAACAACTGGAGAAAAAATCTCACCAAAGTCAATACCTGGCTTTTGTGCAAATCCTTTTACCACTAATCTGGCCTTGTATCTCATCTGTCCATCCTCACCTTCCTTCAACCTGTAGGTCCATCTATTCTTCAGTGTTCTCTTACTAGCTGGCAATTCAACCAAATCCCATGTTTGGTTCTCTCTTAAGGACTCCATCTCCTCAACCATGCCACGCTCCCACTTACTCCTGGGCTCCACCTATAATGCTTCTTCAAAAATCTCTAGTTCTCCACCATCAGTTAGCAATAAATAATATAAGGAAGGAGAATATCTAATTGGAGGCTTACTTACCCTTTCAGACTGCCTGATGGGTGTCTTAGACTCGTTCTCAACACGTTGTCCACCCAAATTTTTTGACAGTGACCGACCTTGGCCACCTGTAGACCTGTTACTGGCCGACGTCGGTTCTTCCTGGCCGACGTCGGTCCCTGGTCTGCCGATGTCGGTCTCTGTATGACCGACATCGGTTTCTATACTGCCGACGCCGGTTTTTAACCTACCGACGTCGGTCTCTGTGTTTTCCTATAAGTGATGATTTCTTTTTCCCGCGAGCTCATTTTGGACCATAACTTTGCCCAATTCACTATTGCTCTGCCCAGATTGATCTAGCTTCCTTATCTAATCACTGTACATCACTCTTTCATTGAAAACAACATCACGGCTCCTAATTACCTTGTTAGTTCCTAGATTCCAAAATCTGAAACCAAAATCATCTGAGCCATAGCTAATAAACGTGCACCTCATAGACTTAGCGTCAAGCTTCTTTCTATTTTCCTTATCTATGTGCACAAAGGCTTCACAACCAAAAAATTTGAGATATGAGAGATCTACCTTTTTACCTATCCATGCCTCTTCTGGAATTCCACCATCCAGAGCTGTAGAGGGTCCTCTGTTGATCAGGTACACTGCGGTGTCAACTACTTCTACCCAAAACTCTAAGGGCAACCCAGCATGCAATCTCATACATCTTGCACGCTCCATAATAGTTATGTTCATCCTTTTAGCAATACCATTCTGCTGAGGTGTCCTTGGAACCATCCTTTGCCTTCGGATTCCATGAGTGTAACAATACCAGTTAAAATTAAGACTGCAGAACTCACCGCCATTATCAGATCTCAAGCACTTTAATCTTCTACCTGTTTCATTCTCAACCATGGCTTTCCAAATCTTAAAAGTCTCAAAAACATCAGATTTCTTTTTAATACAGTAGATCCATACCTTCCTTGTAGCATCAACTATGAATGTGACATAGTACCGTGATCCGCCAATAGAGGCTACCTGAGCCGGTCCCCACACGTCTGTGTGAACAAGCTACAACTTCTGCCTTTTCTTAGTAGACACAGTCTTGAGAAAACTAACCCTTTTCTGTTTTCCAAATACACAGTGCTCACAAAATTCTAGATCCATACTTTTCAAATCTGAAAGCATACCTTTAGACTTAAGAATTGACATCCCCTTCTCACTCATGTGGCCAAGCCTTGAGTGCCACAATTTAGCATCCACATCTGAAGTAGATAAAACTGAAGGAGATTTGTTAGTAACACAATTACACAAGTAGAGAGTACCTTCTCTCTTACCTCTGGCCATAACAAGTGCACCCTTGGTCACCTTCCAAGAATCTGCTGTGAGAGTTACTGTACAACCCTCATCACCTAGCTTACCTGCAGAAATCAAATTTCTCTTCAAACTAGGAACATGCATCACATCTCTCAACACCCATGTGTTGCCATTCTGCATCTTCAACTGCACTTTACCTTTGCCAATAATCTTACAAGGCTCATCATCCCCTAAGTACACTATTCCAAAATCTCCATGGATATAGTCACTGAAATATTCTCTGTTAGGGGTAGCATGGAAAGATGCACTAGAATCTAATACCCAAGATTCTATATTATTATGCAAAGAGAAAATAAGAGCATCCTGTGCAATACCTGCAACCTTTGTCTCTTCCTTTCCTTCGTGTTGATTGTCCTCCTTAGGCTTTGACTAGCAATCTCTGCTTATGTGCCCCAACTTTCCACAGTTCCAGCATTGTGGCCTTCTGCCATTTCTATATTTGGATCTGCCTTTTCCCTTAGATTTAGATCTTGATCTCCTCTTGCTCTTTTCTTTTTGCCTTCCCCTGCTCTCGAGATTTAAAGCGTTCCCAGATGTCTCTTCTGTGCTTTTCCTGCGAATTTCCTCATTCAAGATAACACTAACCACGTCCTCTACTTTTAAAATATTCGAAGCAGAAGCAGTATTAGAAACTGCCATTACCAAGCCATTCCAGCTTTCAGGCAAAGAACATAATATTAAAAGAGCTTTTATTTCATCTTCAAATACAATATTGATTGAACTTAACTAATTAACAATACCATGGAAATCATTTAGGTGATTAGAAACAGATCCACCTTCTTGCATATGCAAATTAAATAACTGCTTCATTAAATATACCTTATTTGAAGCTGAGGGTTTTTCATACAAATTTGCTAACGTAGTCATTAACTCTACCGTAGTTTTTGCCTGTGATAAATTAGATATCACAGTGGAGGCCAGACTCAGTCTTATAGACCCAAGAGCCTTTCTGTCAAGAACTTCCCATTCTTCATCCTCCATGTCCTTGGGCTTCTTTGCTATCCCACCTAACGGTAAGTAAAGATCCTTCTGATACAGATAGTTCTCTATCTGCATTCTCCAATGTTGATAGTTCTTGCCATTAAACTTTTCCATTCTCAACTTACTTTCTTCTGCCATTGCTTCTCCCACTCAAACAGAAATCCCTGCGAAAACCCCTGTGAGCAACCTGTAATCCAAACACACTACACAGATCTGAACCACCTGTTAGTGAACCTGGGCTCTGATACCACTTGTTGGGGATCAACCAACAATGGATTACACTTTTGAAAGCAATAAATGTGGAAATAAATCAGATAGATAAGCAACTGGAATGATAAATAGCACAGAACAAGATATACAAGAAAACACCCTGAAAACTTGTATTAAAACTCTTTACAATAGGAATACAATTGAAGAAACTTCGTTCTTCCACACCTCTCTCAGATGCACACAAGATCTCTCACTAGATCTCTATTCCTCAAGAGCTCTCTCTCAAGTACAATCAAATCCAACAACCTAGATTGATGCAACTCAGTACTGTCCTTCAAACATTCACAATGTTCTACTCATACTATTCCACACACTAAGCTAAGAAGATCTTTCCTACATATAGAAATAGGAAACTTGAGCATGCTCTTACAACAAACAGTTAACCTCTTCAACAAGGGCTCTAAAAATAATATTGCTAATAATAGAGACGCGAGCTTGAGTCTACAACTCAAACTCATCATGCAAACACTCGCTTCTGTCCTCAGAAATCGCTTTTTGGACACACAGGTAACCGACGTCGGTTCATGCCTGTTCACCTGTGACCGTCGCCGGCCGACCCTACTGCCAACGTCGGTGCCTCTGTAACTGCAACTGACCGACGTCGGTCACTCCTGACCGACGCCGGCGTCTGTGTAGACTCGAACCTATTTAGTATGCTCCTTGGTGAAGCTTTTAGCTCCACACCCTAACAAATAGTACATCATGTAAGTAGGAAAATTAACTTTTTTTTATTGCTTCAAGAGATTTTCAAGTACAAAATTGTCTATGGTTTCACCATTATCCAATGGATTCTACTCAAGAGAGCCAAAAATGTCCATATTTATAGACTCTAAGTGAAATATAAGGCAAAGGAAGTCCAAAGGTCACTTGAACATGTGTCAATCTCAAAAAAGGGGATAAAATTTTCATTATAAATAAGAATGATATAAACCATTCAATTTCAGGAGGTCCAATTATCCAAAAAAGTCATGAAAACTATGAAAAGTGTCACAAAATTTTTATCCTAGCTCAGAAAATTGCCTTCATCATTTGGAATAGTTTGAACATCCTAGAAATGACTATGGATAGGTTTTATGGTTGAAATAAGAGGTAAATCATTTAGGTATGTAATTCCATGCATTTTTTTCACTCATACTCCTTTGGAAACTCTTAGAATGAAGCAATCATTGTCTATAGTCTAAAAAACCCCTTGTTTCAGTCACCCCTCACACTTGGCCTCAAAAATGTCTTCAATTTTCCATGAAAATCCATGGAAGAGAGTTAATTAAACTTTAAAAGATAATCCATGTCCCTACACTACTTAGATACACCTCAAAAATTCCTATACTTAGATTTTTCACCCTTCTCACCCTTGTGTTCACTATGCTAGTTTTGATTGGTGGAAAGTAAGATAATTGTTTGAACACTTTTTCACCCTTCTCACCCTTGTGTTCACTATGCCAATTTTGATTGGTGTAAAGGAAGATAATTTTTTGAAAACTTAGAAACTTTTCTTAGGAATTAAATGAATTTGAGTGGTTATAAAAAGTCCTAATAATTTCCCCAAAATTGATTACATCCTTAGATCTTCTCTAGAACCTGCAAAACACATAAAATGGTGAGAAAAACACTATTTTACATGTTGTCCATATAATTCCATATAACTCATTTTCATGGGTAATATATTGAGTGATTCTAATCCATGTTCCAATATGTTTCCTTTCCAAACCATGTCTTTATATTATCTTTCCAAGTTCATTTTCCCCATCAGTCTCTGCCAAGGGTTAGCAAGGGTTTTTGATCAATTTTAGGTCTTAAGATTTGTTCATAAAGCTTAGAAGTCCAAGTTTAAAACCAATGATATAAAAAAATTATAGGGACCCCATACAACTCCCTTGAACTTATCTATTTCCCATGCAGATCCTCCAAGGAGATGTGAGCTTCACGAGTTACCCTATCAAGCTTGTTTTTCCAATTTTACATAAGGGTGAGTGGTTTTGATCTCCAAGATGGCTCTCATAATCACTTATATACACTCCAACAGATATCACACCTGTATTTTGACCTCAAAACATGCTTAAATCCTATATATATTCCACCAAGAGTTAGAAGTGAAGATGGACTACTATTTTGGCATTAGGCCTTCTCAAAACCCAATAGGTACACTAGGCACCTTGATGAATTTTGGGTATTAGGAATATTGTATATAGTTTAATTATTTTATTATTCATGTTCACACCTTAATTTAACTCACCAATCCATCATATAGTCATCCTACTTCATCTCCTTTCTTTACTTGCCAATTAAACTAGTGGAAAACTTGCCTATTTGGACTATGTATAAGGGGAAAATGGGTAATTTTATGAATATTATCATAATATATTACTTATTATCCATTTAATACATTATATAAACCCCATCATATGTTTTTTTAGTCCCCAAGGCTTCAAATCAAGTCCCATGCCCATTATACACTCATTTTGTCACTATACCAAGTTTTGATTTTACTAGACTGGCTGACCTCTAAGACAAAATAGAGAGGTATTACCCTTATCCATTGTGAAAAATTAGTGTTTTAGGATATTTTACAAGTAAAAATTACCATTTTTACCAAAAGGTTTTTTTTTATTCCATATTTTGGATGTCAAACCATATCCAATTATCCAAAAAAGGGCCAAAAAACACTATTTTCCTACATTTTTCCTTTAAATCCAACTAAAATTCACTCTTAAAATCCAACACCATGTTTCTAGCCTACCTAAAAATTCTCCCCATATTCAATTAATTCTTATGAATATTTTAAAATCATCTAAAACACTCCTTCCCTTATATTCTTCATGCTTACCCGATGAACCAAGAGGTTTCCTAGCCTTCTTGTATGGACTGTGAGACATTTGTTAAGTGATAAAGATATTTGAGAACTTTATAAATGTCCTTGGCATGTTAGGACACATATTTAGTCATAATGGATCCTTTTATAGTCACTTCAACCTTCCATCTACCTCCTAGATAGTCTATGCTCTACTTACCCTCACTCTCTTGGACCCTGTTGTAGATGTGTACAGGGGCTTAAGACATTGTGTAAGCTTGTTTTATCCATTTGAAAACCATATGACACCATAAAAATGTTTAACAAGGTGATAATTCACCATCATTACCAAGATTTATCTCCCATCTATCCTGCCTCCACTTTTTACCCCAAACTGAGCTTCTTGCCTAATTGGACTGAGACCCTTTTGGGTCTACTATAGGTGGTTACTCTACTTATTTAGAGATTTTTTTAAGTTTTGGGAGGATAATTTGAGTCTATTTTTAATTAAAAATGTTTATTTTTAAACAATACCTCCATTTATGATCCCTTAAGACATCATCTTTCATAAATTTTCCACAACACTGTCTCTTTGAAGTGTCATGCCCACCACCTTGCCTATACATCTCATTGATTCTATCAACTTGATCATGGTTCCCATGAACTATTTTATCCATTATATAACGTAATACCATATTTATTTTATTTTAATTCACCTACATGCCTCATTTGAACTCAAAATAGTGCATTTCAACTTGACTAAGACACTTTTCTTTTTAGGACCTTGTTGTAGGTGAGATAGAGTCTCAAAGGGGTTGATTAGGATGACATGATGAGGAAAAAGGGTATATCAGATTCATTTTGAACTAACTAGTACTGATATCATCTCAAAATCACCTTTAATTGGGTTATCACCACATAAAACATGCACAAATCAATTTTTTCATCACACTACATGTCTGACCCCTGTAGATGTCATTCCCATGCCTGAGGGTACATGTAGGTGGTCTAGGAGATGTACACTAATTTGCCTTAGTCTTATCTTGATGTATTTTATTTAATTTTTCCTCACATGATATTTTGGACATCCCATTCATGATTTTTTATTAAATATTTCTCTTTTAGGTAACAAAAGGCCATCTAAGCTTACAGGCCTGTAGACAACATTACAATAATTCAGTATCTTTGGAAGCAAATTTGAGGCTTTTTCAAAACTATCTTTCACTAGACCTTCCTCCTTAAAACTTGGCATGCTCCCTATCCATACCAAAGGCTGAAATATTAATCTATCTAGTCACTCTGAAAGGCTTTGGAAACATGTCATGGAAGGTTCACAAAAACCCCCTGACCATTATTTTGTTCTTTTAGGGGTTGAAGCCCTAAAACTCAATCATTGACCTTCAAATAGAATTTCATGCTTCATTTTACCTTATATGAGATTTATATGGTTCTTTCAAGGCCTTATTATTATACAATTTAAAGAGGAAGTATGACATTACTTTATCCCTTCCGTACAACACCCCAACCCATGCTTAGTCACCTATAGAAAGTTGTTTTGAGAAGCAAAATAGTGGATTAGGTGTGGACCACTATACACCATGAGTGTAAAATAACTCATATGCCTTTTATGAACCTCCAAATTCACTTCAATAAAAAACAATAAGATTTGACACACATCCATCTCCCCTTACACCATCATGATGTCATTAAGGGCCTGCAAATGAATGTTTTGGGCAGAATATGAAAGCAGAGCAATGGAATGTGGCAAACCATGATGCACTAGATGAAGACTATCCAAATGCCCTTATCAATCCTAAATCATATGATATCCATCCTTTTAAATTTATAACCAGCTTCAAAACATCTATTACAACATGAAGATCATTTGCCAACATGTGAAAAAGGATAGACAAATGCATCAAGTGGCTATTTGGCATGGCATATGATCATGTGGTCAAAATCACACCTATTTTAGAATACAAAAGGAACCTAATTCAACTTATAAACTCTTTTATAATCCAGTACACCTCCATTATCACTTTATAGTCAGGATGAAAAATTTTATACATGAGGTTTCAATTGAAATTATGCAAGGCGCTGACCATGGAGGGAAACAAACTAGTGAGCAATCCAAGAGGTGACATGGTGAAGTATAAAAATGAAATGATATGATCACATGAGTTAGAGTATTTTATAACACCATTTAAAATATGTATGAGATACCTATAGGAGAAAACACTTAGCAAACAGAAGCACTCCAATTGAAACTACACATGGTGACACCTCCTTGCATCAAGACCAATTTCGCTCATCCAAACATCATGAATCATGAAACCAAGAATGGATAAAATTTTATAAGTAATAAAACATACTTTATAGCCAACATCACCAATTGGTTTGTATGTATTTGTCATGAATGGAGAAAAACCTATAGGGTACACCAAATAACTAGTAAAAGAGCACAGTCAACTTGTTAACGATTGTTCATAAAGCACAGCTGATAATTTCTCAAGTTATTTATAAAAAATTGGTGGAATAATGAATATTTAATCTTACCTAGGGATAATAGGGTAAGTTATTTATTACCTAGGGTTAATTTTATTTACCTAGGATAATTTGTTTTATTGTTGAGAGTCTCTCAACAATATTTTTGTTCATAGTATTTGAAAACAAATAGTTTGTTTTCTTTATTTTGTAATCACAACAAATAGTCTGTTGTCATAAAACAAACTATTTGTATTATATATACTTTACAATCTAATAAATTGTAAAGAGAGAATAATAAGAGAATACAAATAATTTTTAGGATTATCACCTATTTTTTAGGTGTGTGAGAAAAACATATTTTATTCTCTGGTATTATTTTTGCAGGTTATTTGTTGTGGGTTCTTTCTCCTAGATTGATCCTGTGGATCCTGTGTATCTCCTGCTCATTCTTTCATGGTATCAGAGCTTGGAGTTCTAGTTGAACATCCTCTTCCCTACAAATTTCTCATCTTTTTCATCTATTAACATAGTCAAAAACATTATTTTATTGATGTGTTACAAATATTTGTTATTCTCTCACATTTTGGTTCTTGTTTACAATTTTTTTTGGAAATTTCTATACTTTATGAACATTTATGACCGTAAAGATTTCCAAAACCAGAATTTTTTTGCATAGGGGTGCAGTAAATTTAATCAAGAATCCTGTACAACTTTATTTTTTCATTCCTTACTGGCCATACAGCTCTTCCATACAAAAATTGGCTGACTAGTTTTTCTGGCAGACTACAATACCTATACAGTTTTCTGATGTGGTAGATCGTACAGATGTGATTTTTGAAATACGACACCCATTCATGAAAGAAGATTGTGGTAGCTTTCATTACATATCAATTAGTATAGATTTGGATTAGGCCGTATAGTGTTTTGGAGAATTACAATAGGGATTTCAAAATCTGTTTTGTTTTGCATTATAGCCGCATGGTTTTATCCATTTTGAATGCCTTATACTACATAAAATCAAAATATGAAAGTTGTATGTGTTAGAAGACTTTCCAAGCTTTCATTTCCAACTGATAAGTATGGATTTGGATCAGGCTGTACAATCCTTTGAGCAGATCCTATGGAGCTAATTCTGAATTTGCTTGGAGGGTTTTTCCTTGGCAAATATTTACAAAATTCTCATCAGAATTTTCCCTGATCACCATGCCTTGCTGGAACAAGAAATTATTTATGATAAAGCCAAAGATTATTCAGCATTCATCTCACATGTGTGAGTCATTTTGGCTTATTTTTTAGTAATTTCTAAATTTTTAGTTGTCTAATAGCAAGTCTCTAGTTGTAAAAGAACAAAGTTGACTTTGTTAAAGTGGCTAGAGGTATTTTGTTAAAGAATTGGTAGGGAGGAAGTCTTGGGGTCAAATCCCCCTACATATTTTTTTTTGCATAAATACATTTTTTTAATACTTTTGTATAATCTAAGGCTAAAAATTTTCATTGAGAGATGTTAAATTGTAATGGGAGGGGTGTTTTGAGGAAAAATGAATGTCTAGGTTGTTGTTGTCAATGTCATCATCTTCTTTGGGAATGGAATCCCAATTGTTTGAACCCCTAAACTCCACAAATTACCATGTTTGGAAGCTAAAAATGCAACATCTCCTTCAATCAAAGGGCTTATGGAGAATTTTTTCTGAAACAACACCTGCAGCATTCACCACTAAAAAAGACAAATATGCATATGGTTGTAAATAGGATGAGGCTCTTGGATTGATTTGCCTCAATGTCTCAGATAATCTTCAATTTCACATTGCAGATGCTACAACACCAAAATAGGCATGGGAAAAATTTTAAAACCTATTTGGCAAAGTTAATGAGTTTAAAATTTTATAATTAGATACAGAATTGAGTACTCTCTCTCCATCATATTTTCCTTCAATAGATGAATTCTTGGCAAAATTCAAATTTATTAGGTCACAGTTGAAAGATGGTGACAAGGATAAAAGTGATTAGGAGTGAATTTTCATGATTTTTTCAAAGTTGAAAGGACCATATAGTGTTTTTTCCTCTACTTTTTATACTATGATGGATACATTAGGTGATGAATTCAAATGGCCTTCCTTTGAAGTTTTTTGTGAAAGATTGACTAGGGAGCAAATAAAATTAATGGCCCTAGATGCTCTACCTGGTCCTAGTCATGCTCTAGTTGCTAATTCTTCCAAAGGAAAGCCTTCACCTAAGTCTAAACAAAAGCAAACACCTTCAAATAACCCTCCAGAGTCCACCACCTAGTCACCTCATCATTTTAAATCTACTAAGACCAAAAAGTCCTTTAAACAAAAGAAGAAAATATTTGGTCCATGTAATTTTTGTGGTGGTCCTAATCATGATGAAAGTAGATGTTTTAAGAAGATGGAAGCATTAGAGGCAGCGGTTAGACAACACAAAATTTCCATTCCGTCTCCATCTCCTTCTACTTCTCCTGCAGGAAAAGGGAAAGCACTTTCAGCCAGGGCTATATCTTCATGTCATGATCAGTGGATTTTTGACTCAAGTGCTTCTCATCATCTCACACATTCTAAGGATCTATTGTCTTCTCATACAGATTGTAGTACATCACATATTTTTATGGGTAACTCCTCATAGATTGAATTTTTAGGATCAAGTACTGTTAACAAATATGAAGGATGTTTTAACAATGTATTGCTTGTACCCCAAATCTCTTCTAATCTTCTCTCTATATATCAAATATGTAATTTTGGTACTGGTAAAATTATGGATTTTTCTTCACATGATGTTGTAATAAGAGAATGTAATGATCCTAGTGAGATAGTTGCTATAGGTATAGTAGACCATACTACAAGACTATATACTTTTGATAAGTTTGAGTCTTTTATGTCTTTTGGTTCTTCACTTATAGCATATGGTAATAATCTCAAAAAATTATGGCATGAGAGATTAGGGCAGTTGAGTTATGGATATATGCAACAAATGAGTACAAAACATCTTGTAAAAGGCCTTTCTAAGGTCTCATGTATTGATGGGGTGTGTCCTGGTTGTCTAGTTGGTAAACAGCACTAGGATCCATTTCCAGTTGGTAAGGCCACATGTGCAAATGCACCCTTAGGGTTGGTTCATAGTGATTTGATGAATTTTCCAACTTGTTCTTTTTTAGGGGCCAAATATGCACTCACATTCATTGATAATTTCACTCATAAAACTTGGGTATATTTTCTCAAGTTGAAAAGTGAAGTTTTTGATACTTTTAAGGCTTTCAAAGCCTTTGTTGAAAGATAATCATCTCATCCTCTTAAGAAGATATGCATTGAAAATGGGGTGAATATGACAGTAATGCTTTCCATGATTTTTGTATTGAGCATGGGATGTAGCACTAGTTCACTGTACCACACACTCCTCAACAAAATGGTGTAGCAGAGAGGAAAAATCAAACATTGAAAGAGATGGAAAATTGTATGATTCACTCTAAAAATTTGGGTCCACAATATTGGGTTGAAGCTGTAAATTGTGCAAACTACATTCAAAACCATATGCCTCATAAAGCTATGCAAAATATGACACCTGAAGAAGCTTGGTCTGGGATCAAGTCTGATATTTCAGATTTTTTGCATCATTGGGAGTCAAGCATGGATATTTGTTCCTGATGACAAACACAAAGCATTGGAGAAGAAAAGCTAACCACTCATTTTTGTTGGCTATTGTGAAGATGTAAAAGCCTACCACCTTTTTGATCCTATCACACATGATGTGTTGTTTCGATGAGATGTTCAAGTTGATGAGCTACCCACTCCACAGGAGTGTACATCTAGTTATTCTTCTCCCCCTCCTTCTATCGAGGATAGTGAGGATTTGCTTTCTACTATTGATGATGATGATGTTACACTTGTTCAGCCACTACAGCCATCTTCTTCACCACCTTTGCCCAAGTGGGCAAAGATCACTCTACAGGTAGTTGGTTCTTTCATTGGTGATCCATCTAATTCTCATAACACTCGCTTACAAACATCTGGTGTTGCTCTTTTGGGACAAGCTTGTACAGATGATCTAGTGTTGTTTTTTGAGGACATTGGTATACCTGAGTGGGATGTTGCAATGTATGATGAGTATTCTTCATTAATGAAGAATGATACTTGGGATCTTGTCCCTCTTCTTAAGGGAAGAAAACTTGTAAAATGTAAATGGGTCTATAGGACCAAATATGCTATAGATGGATCAGTGGATAAGTACAAAGCTATATTAGTAGCTAAGGGTTTTTCATAGGTTGAAGGGGTTAATTACTCTAAGACCTTTGCCCCTGTAGCTAAGATGGATTCTATTTAGCTTGTACTCTATCTTGCTGCTTCACATTCTTGGTCATTTTTTTAGATGGATGTGAAGAGTGCCTTCTTGCATGGTGATCTCCATGAGGAGATCTATATGGAGCAGCCTCAAGGATTTGTGTAGGACTCATCATTGGTTTGTAGACTCCGTCATTTTCTTTATGGCCTCAAATAAGCTCCTAGAGCTTGGTACAAGAATATGGATAGTTTTCTTTTGAGTTCTGGTTTTATTCGTTGTGAATCAGATCACAATGTATACATCCTAAAGCAAGGTGATGAGATTGTCATATTGGTTTTATATGTTGATGATCTCATCCTCACTGGTAGTTTAGATTCATTGATACATGACATCAAGGACAAGTTGGCAGATAGGTTTGATATGATAGATCTGGGAGTTCTACATTATTTTCTTAGTCTTCAAGTTATTCAGTCTTCTAAGGGCATCTCTATTGGATAGCATAAGTATGCGATAGATCTTCTTCATCAATTTGGCATGGCTAATTGTAAGCCTGCCCCCACTCCATATTAGTTAGGTGTTGTGTTGTCTACCACTTGTACAACTCCTCTTGTTGATCCTACTTTATATAGGCAACATGTAGGTAGTCTTTTATACCTAACTCATACCCATCCTAACATCACATTTGTTGTGAACCTTGTCTCTCAATTCTCACATGAGCCTCATGAGAGTCATTGGCAAGTAACCAAGCATATTTTGCACTACATTCAGGGCACCACTCACTTTAGTATACATTACACACCACAGAGTTCTACACAGCTTATTGGATACACTGACTCTGATTGGGCTAGTGATGTTGACACTCATAAGTCCACTTGTAGATTTGCTTTTACACTTGGTTCAAGTCCAGTTGCTTGGGCATGCAAAAAGCATACTGCTATTGCATTGTCCTCTACTGAGGCTGAGTATCGAGGTGTTGTCAAATCTAGTCAGGAGACACTTTGGCTTTGATAGTTTCTTGGAGAGTTTGGCTTCACATAGTAGGGTCCTACTACTATTTTAAAACAACCTACCAAAATAATTTTCCCTAAAACTACTTTTGTTTTCCATACCAAGTAAAACCCTGAAGGTCACTTTAGTCTATCCTAAAAATCAAGAAATATATAGAAAAGCTTTGGCATAAAAATGACTATTTAAAATCAAACCAAGAAAAATATGAGTTTTATAGGGATGAAGAGACCCCCTATGATCTTCCACATGTGTCACACTTCATAAAAATCTGTACAAGTTTGATTTTACCTCTTTTTTAACTAATTTATGAAGTTTTAGTTAGAGAATATACAACCTTCTAATTTGAATAACATATATGATACTCCTACTGACCTCTTAGACATTTTACATGAAATTAAAACACCTAGGAACCTTTGGAAACATTCCATTTGCATTAATGATTCTTAAAGGCACATAAAATGACCCCTAATGGACAAATTGACTAATGTAACTAAGACCAAAGCTAATATGACCTCAAATGAAATTAGATGATAACTAATATTTCCTATGACAATATATTAGACCCTTTTTTAAAAATTAAATTAAAAATTTTGCCTAGGGGTGCCCCAATTTGACCAAAAAGTCAAATTTGGTCAACAGGAATCTTTTTAAGATAATTTTATTTCAACTATGGAAAGCTAGGAATTAAACTTTTTTTAATAATGAGAAATCATCTTGTCAAATTTTTATTAATGATAAGGTGATTGTTATCTCTTTGAATTTGATGTAGATTTGAGCTTAAGTAGATAAGATAGTTCATGAATTTTAGGGCTTGTAGGAGTTGCTCAGCCACTAGGGGAGTGCTCCTTGTACTATTTATTGTAGACATCCAATTCCTAACACCATTTGTGTTTAAATTGTCAATCTTACTTGAATTGTACTCAAATGTACATTTTAGGTCAAAATCCATAAAACACCCTAAATGATTTGAACTTGTCACTTACAAGTGCCAGTTTAGGTCAATGTATCCCTAAATAGGGTAATGCATTTTATGGATCAACTAGCTTTGATCAGATCATTTCGAGTCAAAATGACAATTTTTCCATTTAGTTCTCTAGATCACTCTTTTCTTCTAATTCGTTGGTACACGTCACTGGTGTCCATCGTGGGGCCAAGATGTAGAGAGGATTACAAGCAAGTTAGTCAAACATTAGTCCATAAATCATTAAAAATGCGTAAATAACTAAGTAACTAAGCCTATCTATTCCTATGGGAATTAAAAAGGATAGCAAGAAAAAAAAATGAAAGAAAGCAACATCATATTACCTTTCCAAATGGATTTACTATACCCATGTGGCTCAAAATCATGTTCTCCCTTGATCAAACATCCTTGTCTTTGTCAAGAAAGATGGCAAACTCTTCCAATGTCTCAAGAACACTCCATAAAACCTAAGCTCATGATTCCAAATCACTAAACTAGCAAATCAATGAAGCTTGTAACTAATTTTCATGGTCTATTGCAAAGGATTGTGGACACAATTTTGCATAATAACTTTGTATAAATAAAGCTTGAAATTCATGTCCATGGCTTCTCTATTTATAGATTTTTGAGATTGGTCAAGATCAACCATGACTGTCCATCTCAAGATTGAGTTGTGTGGCCATGGATAATCCTAATATTTAGAATTAAACTCATAAATATTTTCAAGATAAATAAGCATTAAAGAGGCATGGGAGGCATTAACTAGGCATGGGTGACTCATAATCCTAATATTTTATGCACTTATGGCTTGACGGATGCCACCCCATAGATGATGTCACTAGGTGATGCAAATATTCAAAATCAATTTCCAATAATGAGATATTCAAAAAGATCTATGGAATTCTTACTTAAGCTCTTAAATTAGATTAATTAGCTTAAGTAAGTTTAATCAAGTTTAGTGTAATTCTTTGAAAATTGGTGCACAATTAATCAAAATGGTCAAAAGTCATATTATTGGGTCATAATTTGATAGGAGAGGAACTGGAAGGTGATGTTAGATGTGTTAACGCTGTATTCCCATTTAGGATGTTTCCAATAATAAATAACAAAGGTACGTGACATATACCAATGAATGAGAAGAAAAGAGTGATCCAAAGCATTAAATGGCAAAATTGTCATTTTGACTTAGAATGATCTTATCAAAGTTAGCTGGCCCATAAATTGCATTTTGCCATCTAGGGATACCCTATCTAGCATTAGCACTTGAATATATCAATTTCAACTCATTTAATGCATTTTAGTGTTTTTAGGCCAAATTGTGCACTTTAGGTGGAAATTGGTCAAAATCTTGGTTGGAGGTTATCAGTGACCAGTTTTAGGTGTATACAGTTTGCCCTTATTTGGGAAGATGTTACAACCTGTAGGCAAAGCAATGTCTTCTCAAATTATGAGAGATGGCATGTATGCCAACAAGAAGATGATGATTAAAGAACAAAGCTCCAAATGATTTTTAGAAGCCTATGATGATGCCCCCTCGAGGGAGTGGCCATCACATATGTTGATGGATGGTCCCTCAAAAAGAAACAAGAAAGGTGGAATTAACCTGTGGTTGAGATTAATCCAGATGAGAAAATGTCTACATGCACTGATTTAAAAAGGACGTTGATTTGCCCAAAGGTGGTTATAATTAGGTATAAAAATCAAAATAATTATTTTTCCATAGGCAGTTATAATCAGTATGAGACTCAAATTGGATAAAGATGATGGTGCCCCAGTTAGGGATGATTAGCAATCATAACTCTGACACGTTAGGCTTGGACCTAGATTTAGTTGTGTATCATCTTGTTATTCACCTAGGTGCTAAACTAGTCAAGCAAAAATTAAGAAAGATGCATCCATACATCACCTTTTTAACTAAGGTCAAATTGGAAAAGTTATTAGGATCCAATTTTATCAAACCACTAGACTACTCTGAATGGGTTTATAACATAGTACCAGTGAGTAAAAAGACCCCAGGCATATGTATTTGTATTGATTTCTATGATATCAACAAAGCATGCCCCAAAGATGATTTTCCTCTAACAAACATCAACATGATAGTAAACTCAACTGCTAGGTATGAAATGTTATCCTTAATGGATGAATTTTTTGGTTATAATCAATCAAGATAGCCCCTAAAGATCAACATAATATCACGATCACCAATCAGTGGGGGACATTCTACTACCAAGTCATGCCATTTGATTTGAAGAATGATGGAGCCACATATCAGATTTTAATTACTATCATTTCCCATCACATGATAAAAGACATTGTCAAGGAATATGTTGATGATATACTAGCAAAATCAAGAACAAGAGCTATACATGCTGACATTCTATGAAGAATATTTGAGAGGCTTCATGAATATAAAGTCTGCTTGAATCCTAGGAAATGTGTCTTTGGAGTCACTTTAAGAAAATTTATAGGGTTCATTATATCACAATGAGGGATAAAGTTAGACCCTACAAATTTCAATGATATTGTGGAAATGCCTCCACCAGATAATCTTAAACAACGGTGAGGTCTACAAAGAAAGATCTAGTCTATACGCATGTTCATTTCTCAATTCGCAGATAAGTGCCACCTATTTACCCATAGGGTAAAATTTTAGTGGGATGAAGATTGTTAGATAGCATTTGCAAATATTAAAACATACTTGGCCAATCCACCATTCTATGACCTCTAACATAAGGAAAGCCACTATTTCTTTATATATCAGCCATAGAACATGCACTGGGGGAACTTTGGCTCAGCATGATGATCATAGAAAGGAACACGTTATTTATTATGTAAACTACACATTGGTATCTTATGAACATAATTATATGCCTATAATAAGGCATTTTTAGCTATGGTATTTGCCACTCAAAAATTGCAACATTATATGATAAATAACAAAACTATTGTTATCACCAATGTAGATCCTCTCAAGTTCCTCTTATCTAAAATAGGTCTTCAAGGAAGCATGGTTAAATGAATTATGTTCCTCAGTGAGTTTGATATTGGGTACCAAAATCAAAAGGCAAACAAAGGGCAAGTTCTTGTTGAACAACTTGCAGAATCTCCTATTAAGGCCACTCAACCTCTCAACTTTGACCTTCCAGATGATTCTATCATGATGATAGAACAAGTATCATAGGAGCCTGAATAGTGGATGCTCTATTTTGATGGAACCTTCACATCTCAAGGGTCTAGATCTAGCATATTGTTGATCATGCCATATGGGTATCTAATCCCCAAAGCATTCCATATATAATTTCATTGCATAAACAATATGGCCAAATATGAGGCATTGGTTGTAGAGCTCTATCTTGATATACAGTGGGATATTCAAAGCTTAAAGGTCTATGGATATTCATAGCTAATCATAAATCATACAACTGACTAGTATCAAATAAAGGATGACAATCTTGTTCCTTATAAGTAAATTATGGATAACCTCAAAACACATTTCAAATCTCTATAGTTTGAGCAAGTTTTATGAATCAACAATAGATCTGTCGATGCCATGGAAACAATTGGTTCCATGATTCAAATGCATGACAATGCTAAAAAGTATCAATTCTTGATCGAAAATCTTCTTCACTCAGCACATATTCTATCAAATTTAGAGAGAATATGTACCATTGTTAATCCTAATCCCTCCCCTGAGCTACCATGGTACCAAGATTTGTATAATTATTTCCATAGTCATGTATTCCCCACCGACCTTTCCAATAACCAATAAAAACTATTCCTTCATCACTTAACATGTTATATCCTCCTTGGAAACATGCTTTATCATAAAGGCTATGATGGAATTCTTTTTCATTATTTATCTTTAGAAGAATCCAAGATGGCACTAAAGGAGGTTCATGAAGGAATGTGTGGGGCCCATACCAATGGTGTAGTCCTAGCAAAGAAACTCCTCAAAATAGGATATTATTGGCCTAAAATGGAGACATATGCTTATAATTATGTAAAGAAGTGTGTTCCTTGTTAGTAGCATGGCAACTTGATACATGCACCTTCCTTACCATTCCAACTGATCACAACACCATGGCCATTCTCAACATGGGGTCTTGATCTCATTTGGAAAATTAACCCAACATCTTGAGATGGCCATAAGCACATTTTGACTGTAACCAGGTACTTTACCAAGTGGATTGAGGCCATTCCTCTCAATTATGTTATCAAGAAATAAATATCCAAATTCATTCATTACCTTATCATCTGTTGATATGGCATCCCAACCCATATTATATCCAATAATGGCAGATCCTTTGTGAACCAAGATGTGAAATATCTTTGTGCAAAATTTAAAGATTGAGTACAATAAATCCACACCATATAACTTGTAAGGCAATGGACAAGCTGAGGTATCAAATAAAACCATTATATCCATCTTAAAGAAGATTGTTAATGATGCTGACCATAATTGGCACTTTCAACTCTTTCCTACCCTTTGGGCTCATAGAACCAATCATTGCACCCCAACTGGAGCTACTCCATACTCCCTTATTTTTGTCGCTAAAGCTATCATCTTGACCAAGATTGAGGTCCCATCATTAAGAATATCCCTAGAGCACATTGAAGATGATGCAGACTATAGAGCCTCGTGGCTGTAAGAACTAGAGCTTCTTGATGGTAAGTGTTTGACTACTATAGAAAACTTATAGTCCTATCAGAACAGATTGTAGAGAAGCTAAAATAAATGCATAATCCCTCGAGAGTTTGAGATTAGAAACTTAGTTTTGAAAGAGAACCAAAAGAACATGAATGTTGAACCCAAAAAGAAAGGCAAGTTTCAGCCTAATTGGTTGGGACCATATATTGTCATAGTAACCTATGGATCAGGAGCATATCAACTAGCTAAACCTAATGGTGAATAAATTTTAGAGATCATGAACATCATCCACCTTAAGAGGTTTTACACATGAACAACTTTGAACCATTGTCTACTAGACCCCTGACTTGAGGGCAACTTGTCCTGATGTAATTTTATCCCACCCTTTTATCTTACCTTGAATGCATTTATACTAACCTAGTCCACTTTTCATGATTCTAGACAGTAAAGGCTTTGAATCCTTGGCACTCTGAACACATTCTTCATCCTATTCTAGATTGCTCTATTTGAGAAGCATATTCTTTATTATGTTTAGGGCATGTTATAAGCTTGAACACTTTTTATCCCTTGACTAATTATGATCTTAATTATGTCTCATGAACATTATGAACATCCTTAGTAGCAGTTCTACAAATCAGTTCAGCCAGGATAGTATTGTGTAGCTTCAGACAAGTGAATAAAAACATCTTATCGATTCCAAACCATTGTTACACTGTTATAGATAGGTGAATGCAGATACTTCTTTTTTACTTCAGGTTGCACATTATTCTATATGACATTTGTTACTCTTTATTGTTTTATCAAGATCCTTGCTATCTTTGATTTGTTAGCATGGGCCATTGCAGTCAGCTTAGCTGTCTTATTAGAACCTCTACTCTCAATATGTGAATCTCCTCGACTAGATGGTCCCACCTAGTGCATAATTTATCCCAAAAACATTAGAAATACATTAAAAATATAAAAAACATCAGAACATGATCCACAAAATAATAAAAGCATTATCTCATGCTTCTATACATTTATACATTTCCATGCCACCATGTTACGTTCTTGCCATTTTACAAGCACAAAAACACTAGTTCATTTCATCTTGTCCCACGCACTTACCATTTTACAAGATCATTTTTTCTCATCTCATTAGCTTCTTATTTTCTAGACCATTCTCATTTATTTATCATATCTTCCATTTCTTCTATAAAATTAATCATGCTGGTCTAATCATCATTTTTCTTCCATCCCATTTCCTGGGAGAACTAAATTTGGCCTGAAGTTCATGTTGGAACATGCATCCATGGAACTATGTAGGTAGTGTCCACTTGTCTTATACATTTGGAGTCAACGTGACCAACCCCTTTCTTTTCTTCTCTTGCCCCATTTATTCTATCATTGTTCCTATTTAATTATGGAACAATTTTCATGTCATTTTTCTTTGTTATGATGTGGTAGAAAGTAATGCCTTTACCCTACATGCATGAACATTTATCTTTAAAATGCACCAACTTGGTTTTTATTTGTGTGTGTTTATTTGAGTTTTGTTGGTGTTTTATTAGTGTTTTATTGTGCTTTTCCACCTCTCCTTTTATTTCTTCTCCTTTTCTCCTTTTATTACTTCTTGTCTCATCTTGGTCTTGTGTTTCCTTGATTATTTTTTTTCTTATCTCTTTTGTGTTTCAGAACATCTTGATGATTCACATAGATCTTGATTATTTATATCTTGATCCTATGTTATTACATTGTTCTTGGACCATTTTATTTATTTGATTGTTGTTGATGTCTTGTTTTTCTAGTTGATTTTGCTTTTCTCTTTATGTTTAAGAATGCCTTGATAGTCCACATGGATCTTGATTATTCATATTTTTGTTGCATGTCATTAAGACATTCTTGATTTTTGTTTTTAAACATTTTGTTCCTACTTAAGATCATATCTTGATTTCAAGATTAGGTTCATTTATGTTTATTTTTTTCTTTGTCTTTGCTTTTTTGTTTAAATGTAAATCATTGTAATTCTAGGTTTGGTCATTGTTTTACCATTATCCTTAGTTATAGGTATTCACCTTTGAACTGGATTATCACAATTGAAATCTTATGTCATTCTAAGTTATTCATACTTATAATGCCTAATTTCTTTTGCTATAGTAAGAATTTTGTGCTCAGGTCTCAAAGTCTTAACACCAACATCAGCTCTGATGAACGATTCTCAAGAACACTTTACAAAACCTAGGCTCATGATATGGAATTAGGCTTCTAGGTAGCATGTATTTCAGGCTTCTTTATCTATGCTTAGATGTGCATCTCTTTGAATACATTGTAAGTCTAATTAATTATTGGTCATTTTTCATCATTCTTCATTCCATTCTCTCCCAAACTTGGGAACTACATTGGCCTAAAGTTCATGTTGGAACATGAGTCCATAGAACTATGTAGGTAACACTCAATTTCTATTGAGGTTAGCTCAGCTATTTCCATTCTTATTTTTATCTCTCTCATTACTTTGTGAAATCTCATATGCTTGGTTTTATATGGATTTCTAAGCCATTACACCATCACATGTTTGTTTATGCCCGCTCACTTTAACCTATCTTTTGGGTTATGTCCTTGAGTTATTTTACTTGGTAATTACCCATGCTGGGTCACAAGATCTACACAATGTCTGAATCAAATCAGATCTACAAGGGCAAATCATTATTTATTCTTTATCAATGATCAAGATTCACCCTACAATGGCAAAACTATTTTATCATGATCACATTTGCTCTACTATAGTACTTATTATCTTCTCTTTAGAGACCCTATTCTAGTGGTGCTTCCCTTCCTAAAGCAGAACAGTCTCTTTTTTCCTCTAATTCCAAGCTCTCCACACTAATTCCCATGATGGGAATATTTTAGTGTGAAACAGGTCTCAAGATTGATCAATGCCATAATCATGCAACTTGTACTCTCAAATTGGGTATGTTTAAAATGTGTCCCTTACATTTATGGATTATATCTTTCCCATCCCCCTATCTTTAGGGCCTATTATAACTCTCATTATATTTTGATCATTGATGGTAATTACATGTGGAAGCATTAGCTCATCTGGATGTGATATATTCCATTAGTTAATCTCTCACTTTCTCTCTCTTTTTGAGAGTCCATCCTTTTCTTCCATCCTAGTATGTCCTCTCGAGGGGGCATCATGGGTCTGTTCCAATTTATTCTTGACTACTCTTTTCTTTGAAAATATGTTGCTTCACCTGAATGTCTCTCTATGCCTTATCAAATAGGGGCAAAATGTAGACATCTAATTCCTAACACCATTTGTGTTAAAATTATCAATCTTACTTGAATTGCACTCAAATGCACATTGTAGGTCAAAATCCATAAAACACCCTAAATGGTTCAAACTTGTCACTTACAAGTGCTAGTTTAGGTCAAAGTATCCCTAAATAGGGTAATGCATTTTATGGGCTAGCTAACTTTGATCATATCATTTCGAATCAAAATGACAATTTCATCATTTAGTGCTCTGGATCACTTTTTTCTTCTAATTCAAAGAAAAGAGTTGTCAAGAAGAAATTCAACTTTGTTTAATAATGAGGAATCATCTTGTCAAATTTATATTAATGATAACGTGATTGTTATCTCTTTGAATTTGATGCAAATTCAAGCTTAAGTAGATAAGATAGTTCATGAATTTTAGGACTTGTAGGAGTTGCTCAATCACTAAGGGAGTACTCGTACTATTTTTCACATATCCCTAGACCATCTACTTCATGAATTTCTTCCCATGACACCAATCAAACCATTCTCACAATCACAACTACTTCTCCACCCCTCCTCCTCTTGGGGAATGGAGACCATCATTGCCTTATGGGAAGTTTGTTATTGGCCCATCCTATTGGAGTTTTCCTATGCAAAGAAGTGGTCTAGTTGGTAGTGTTTTGAAACCACTTCCTAGTTAGGGAATTATTGGTTCTTTGGATCCCCCAGACCCTATTTGGGATGGTTGGATGTTTCCTGATCCTATTTCAACTAAGCCCTCTACTTGGAGTACCAATCTTCTAAAGGATGATCTATCACCTTGTCCTTATGGGGTTACAGCTTATGCCTAATGTTTTATAATTTTTTTGATGTTGTTTTAGTTGATTTAGCTTTTTGTCTTTCTATCCTATCTTGCTTTGCCATTTTTAGTTCTGAGTCTATTTTCATTCTGGCATAAATTATGGGTTTTGAATATCAATCAGTCACTTTACTGTTGTAACCATTAATTTTTTGATTAATAATAGTGATATTAATGTGTTCCAATAGTAAATAAGATAAGAGTTATCTCTCACTGATTTTTAAATATTTTACACTAGAGAGTAATTATATACAATTTTTAAAATAGATAAAACATAGTTAATATCTTATGTTTTATTATTTAGAGAACTTGTAGCTTTTAGCCTTTACACAATCTTTATAATATTATGTTTGTTTATTATTTTTAATATTTTTATAACAAGTTTGGTGCCACCCTTTTTGTATACTATTTATTTTAGTTAACATTTTTAATATATAAACTAAAGGCTTCTAGATAAAATTGATTTGCTAAAAAATATGTCTTATTTATTGTTATGGATTGTGAAAGTTTCATTTCATTATTTTATTTTTTTATTTTATTTAATGAAATACACACACACACACTCATGAATGTCTATTTTTTTAATTGAAAAATTATGATTATATTAATTATTTAAAATCTATAAGAAATAAAATTACATATTGTTATAAATTCAAAGTAGGTACAAGCAAGGTCATGAGGAGGAGACGATGTAGATCATTTAAGGAAAGGGGTTCATCAAAGAGAAGGGCTCATTTAATAGTAGATTAGATATTGCATACTCATCTTGATCACTTTGATAATTAAAGGCACAAGCACTCTTCACTTATATCAATTATTTAAAATCTATAGGAAATAAAATTACATATTGTTATAAATTCAAAGTAGGTACAAGCAACATCATGAGGAGGAGATGGTGTAGATCATTTAAGGAAAGGGGTTCATCAAAGAGAAGGGCTCATTTAATAGTAGATTAGATATTGCATACTCATCTTGATCATTTTGATAATTAAAGGCACAAGCACTCTTCACTTAAAGGGTGGAAGAAAAATCACACATACATCTATAAATTTATGCACAAGAAATGACCATCTTAAAAATTTAACAATAATTTTACCACATTCGATTCCCTCGCTAGGAAAACATTTGAAACCTAGACCCCTTCACATAAATAAAAAAAATTAAATGTCTATTACCTCTTCATTACAAAGACTTGAAATAGGTTGAATATGTGGGAAGAAGAGATTTCATACATGCAGTCATGTATATATCAATTTTTACACCAATAGTATCAACATCATACTTGACAACTTAGATTTCTGAGGCTAGACTCATCACATCACCATTTTTCAACTCAAGGTTGAATAATTTCAATTGAAATTGTATGAAATCCAATTATGAATAAGAATCTTACAATATTTTAAAATTATGTAGTGATTCCCATAGAGAATGTACCCTTGTAAATATATGCACTAAATTATGCTCGCCCTACTAATTTTGCTAATTCTCGCTAATTTAGTCTAATTTCTATATTTCCTAGCTAAATTAACTAATGGATTAATAACACACATACCATTCCCATATTCTATAAACCTTTACCCCATCCTAAAACTAATTAATCCCCTCATTAAAACTCCTGATAGAACCCATTACCCTTTAACCTACTCCCTAAGCCAACTAGCCAATTTAAAATTTCAAAATAATCTACTCACCTAACCACCACCTATCCTAGCCTCTCTTAAAACCCTAAATACTATGGGGATATTTTTATAATTAGAGGATTCTATAAATCTTCCCCATTATATAACCCTTCTCTATAATTATCTAATTATAGAGATCTCCATGGAATTAAAAATTCCATGGAAAATCCCTAGCCCTTGATTTCAATGGCCCAAATTTGAATATGAGCCATTGATCTCTCCCTCCATATCTATTTTAAAAATATCTCCCTCCTCCTCCAAACTAACTTGGAAATCCATAAATCCATCATATTGTTACTATCTTGCATCCAAAAATCTCTCTTTCATCTATCCATATCCACTATTAATCTCATCCAACCATTTGGAGGCTATTATCAACACATAGCAAGCAATCCAATATTTTCAAATTTGGGCATCAAAAATCCATTTGAAAATCTTGGAGTGGAGCCATAAGGAGGTAAAATGATGGTAAGAATGTTCTTATTATGTTGATTACCTCCTTTATCCATTCTTATTGGTGTGCACAAGTTTTAGGTGTTTATTACTAGAATTAGTAATATAGCTTAGATCTAAAATTTAGTGCACATTTTGGTGACCATGGTGGGACCATACTCCCTTAACTAACACTATAAACTTACTGGAAGTGATTTTAATGCTGGTACAAAAAATTAGACATCAATTGAAGGTCAGATTTTAAATTTTAGTCATGTATAAGCATATCATGATTTTGCACTGGTATTAGCGATATTGTAGTCATGATTTTGTAAACCAAGTAGAAATTTTATCACTAATCATTAACAATTAAGGTTTTTTCAGGGTTTTAGTTTTTGAAAAAATTGTAACTTTGAGATCTTTGATTTTGTTTTGGTAATAGTGACTTTGTCGCTTACAATCCTAAGTTTGTCAAACTTACTAGTTAGGGGTGAATTTGTAGCTTGTTCTTTCTAATCAATTTTTATAGGTATTTTATTTGTTTATGTTTCTCTATGTGAAAGGAAAAGAAAGGGTTAAATTAATATTTAACCATTGATACATCAGGCACAAACTCATGACTTTAACAACTACAATTTCACACTGGTAGATATGGTTTTATCAAGAAAAGTTATGGTTTTTCAAAACTTAGGTTTACTTTAGACCTCCTACTATCACCTAATAATAGACATCTTTGTACATTGATTTTACTTCTTGGGACAAGATTCTATTTTTTTTTTTCATGGGAAATAAGTTTACATCAAGCATTAGAGTATTTGGACATCTTTCACAAAAATGTGACTCTATAATCAGTGACTTTGACCTCATAGTAATGGTTTTATCGTTGATTGTTGTATTTATGTCCTCCATTATAAAACTGGTAAAACTTTGACCTATCTATTTTATGGATCATTAACAGAAGGATCTTAGGGTCTAAGGAAAGGGTTGTAAGGTTCCCTAAACTAAGTTAAAGTTATTTTTTCTTAACACTAACCACTTATCAATTTGGGTATTTTGGCTCAACCACTTACCTACAGAAGGGTCTTTACAGGTTGTTTTCTATGTGTAGGATTAGCAAGGGGCAGAAGAAGGCCAACACCATCATTGCATACCTCATCATAATCCTATTTTAAGCTTTTCTATAAAATTGTAAGTCTCAAACTTTTGAGTTTGTCTTGGTAGTCAAGACTTTGACAGTTTCAGTCATGACTTTGCAATATCTAGTTAACATATTAGTTTAGGCTACCTATATAGAATTAGATTTGCATTCTAGTAGAATTAGACTCTGTATAAAATAATAGAATCTTGTTTATTCTATCTTAGAATCATAAAACCCTTTTTTTAATACATTTATGAGAGTTTGTCATAATATTTAACATATTCCTATTTTATACTTATTAATATACATTTTCTAGGTTAACTAGCTCTATAATTAATCTGGAAAAATAGTTATTGGAATCTAGGCATATTGTATAATTTTGTTACCTTCTACAAAACTACAGATTGCATTTTTCTGATAATTACAATTTTGTTATGCCTAGTAGCAAATTTGTATAACTATCATGGTTTTGTAGGTTAGCTGTCATGGTTTGCTAACCCTCTTCAAAATCGCAACTCGTGACTTATGATTTTTTCTTGTAGTTATGACTTTGTGCATTCTAGTTTTGATATTACTCTATGTATTTACAATTTTGCAAAGACTTGAAGTTTTATAAAAATTCAAATTGCTAATTCTTTTTGGTGCAGGACCTCTCAAGACCAAGGCACCCAACTTGGATCTCTAACCCTTGTGCTTATAGGAAGGGATGTCTCTAGTATATTGTCTTAATTTTTTTATATACCTTTGTTGTAAAAACTTATTTCATCATATATACTTGCTTGTGTGTGTGTGTTAACTTACAAATAATCATTGTGTTTGTGCCCCTCACACATAGGTAATTAATTAGTTAATTAATTATATTATGTTTGCCTATTTGTTAGCCTCCCTCTAAGATAGAACATGATGTGGAATTCATCCCCACATATTGGTTGAGCATATATGGGTTGGTGATGTGGATTTCATCACCACACACTAACCAAACTTCATATTCTGGTGGAGTCTAAAAACTAGGAGACTTGTCATTACATGCCTAAGAAAAATTCCCCATAAATGGTTTCATGGAGTGAGGAGTGGTTAGGCTCCAAGATACAGGGTGATAAAAAAATATCCTATATGGAATTGGGCCCCAATGTACCTTCACATAAATTGGGTATACACCTAGAACATTTTTTGTATACCTAGATTAGGAACCTTTGACTGTAACAGGTGTATCACTATGGGAGTCAGTATTAGCTCTGAAATTACCATCGAGTGTGCACAGGGTTGAGAGGGTTTAATCGATACCATAATGGATCATCATATTATATCCTCACCCATGAAGCATTGGATGGTGTGAGCATTGGGTTACACACCCATAATAGTTAACTAATTTAGGGATTGTACTTGTGTGTGTTGTTTGAGTGTTGTGCAAAGACCCATATTTTTTGTGAGCTAAGTTAGCCATACCTATATTTTATGTGACACCTTAGACACCTCTAGGTTAACACTCATCATCTTATCATCTCATCATCATATCACATCCTAATTTTTCATCCTCACATCATTCACCCATATATTGGTCATTCATTTGTCATTTCTTCTTCCATACCTACCATCCATATAATACCCATTTTAATATCCCTCTTGCTTAACTCTATATCCATTTCATATCACCTTTTGACCACTATATTTTGTTCCAAAAAAAACCTTGTATATCTAATCATCTCATATTCACCCCATATCCTAAATATTTCATCCTTCTTCTACATCTACTATCTACTTCCTTATAGTGATTACCCCTTTCACATCTTTTTTTTATACCTAGCTTGTATATACCTCCTTGTCTCATATCAATTTTCCTATCTTATATTATATCATACCACATCATCTACCCATCCTATATCTATCCCATATTATACCCTTATTTAATTTTATATATACTTTATTCATTATACCCAAACCTTCCACCCCTCTTAGACACTACCCATCCCACTATATCCAACATAGTATCCATCCCCTTCACATCTTTCATTAGTGTTTAGATACCATCTAATTAAATTTATCATAATCATCTTACCTCCCACATATTTTTTAGTAGTTAGTTTTTCTATACCTCCCCTCACATCCTTAATATCCATTTGTTTATAACTTATCTTGAGTGGTTATCATTCTTGTCCAATCTTACATTCATCACACACTTTACCTGCTTATTACACATCCTATTATTTATCCTATATATAATAAATATATCATCCCCTATCCATCTCATCATCTTTGAATACCATATTCCATCTCAAAATCAATGTCGTAGTGGTCACTCATCGTCTAGACTAGGTACTATCAATATGCATAGTATTTTAAGATTCTAATCTAGCACCCATCACCTATCTTCATCTTTATCAGGTACCTTTTCATCTAACACCCATCAAATTGTCTCCTTGATAGTAAACAAGGTATTTTATCCCATCACTCTTTCTTTATCCTTGCTATATAGGTATCTTATGAGACTTTGTCTCTTGGTAATTCTTGGACACCCTATCTTTTTTATCAAAATCATCACGTCACTTTATTTTGACCACTAGTAGCTTTTTGTCTCTAGATGGAGATAGTATTTGAAGACTTCCATCTCATCTATCACATTTCATCAAATCTCTCTTTCAAAATGGTTATCCATATCATTCCTCACTTAGGATTGGATAGGCCTCCAACCAAGATAATGATCCATTGGGGCATATGGTTGATCCAACTCAAGAATATGAAAAAACTCATAATGATATGCACACACCCAGAGAAGAGGATGAAAGGTTTAACCCCCTCCATAATGATGAAGTTAGGAACCTAATTGACTATTATCTATATGAGAATCATGATCATATCCTATCCTATGCCATTAAAATAGGGGTCACATTACCATACACTTTTGACCATACTCTCTTAAATAATCTAGTTCATTCTCCATCCTACCCAAACATACCCTATCAGAATATACATACCAATTAGTTACCCCCAAAAGAAGAAGAAGGTGTGGACCATGAATTTGTAGAATAAAAACACCCATGACCCTTTTGTAATAACCATATTGAGGCTAATCAGAGACAAGTTTTCATAGAAGATTACTTAGACCAATTAACACAACAAATCAGCATTCTACTCTACAATCAACGTCAACCATCCCCTTAAAAAAATAACCCAAATATTAATGCTAATAATGAGAATACCACCAATAATGCCAATAATATCAACAATACTAATAACACTAATAACACGCATACCACCCATACTACTCATAACACCCATATCCCCCAAGGTAGCCAAAATCAAACCACCAATCCTCTTGGGGATCCCACCTTTGCACAAGAATAAAGAGTGATGAAATAGACCCTCCAACAAATAGATCCATGATCACAAGCACTCAAATATAAGTATGAAGACTTTTGTTCTTCACCTTTAGACATGAGTATTTTATAAATACCCTTTCTTTCACATTTCAAAGTACCCAAGTTTGAAAAGTATCAAGGGAAAGGATATCCTAGAGATCATGTCCAAGAATTTTATGTGGCTTATCATGAGGTGGCTTATGAAGATGCTTATTTGTTGAGACTTTTTTCCAAAAGTCTTACTAGACCTGATTTATAATGGTTTATGCATTTACCCAAGGGGTTAATATCTAGCTTTAGATAATTGATAGAAAAATTCATCATACATTTCTCATTTAATATTGAGCATAGTATCCCCATAATTGACCTATATAATACCAAGTAATGAAGTGGTGAAAGTTTCACATACTTCTTACAAATATTGTGAAGTTTGGCAAGCTGCTTGAGATGTACAATAGCTAAGAAAGAATTGGACAAGATCTTTGTGGATAATCTCAATGTTGAAATCAAATATCAATCAAAGGTACATTGTACCAAGACCTTTGATGAGATAATAGATAAATAAATTCAAATCGAGAAGGCCCATATTGAAACAGGGATAATCAATTTATATTATCAAAATGAGCACATCCACAATAAAGATAACTCTTTTTTAGGGAAATGTAAAGTCTTCATCAAAAACAAGAATGTCATGGGAAATGGGGTGAGTGATTTTAAACAATATCATGTACAAGCAGTTCAAAAGAAAATCCCCACACTACAACCAAATAACTCTTCCATCCGAGTTCCACAAGGCAAACCAAATCCTCGTACAAGTAAAAGACCACTCATAAGCTAGGAGTCCAAATTGAAATAGTCTTAAATCAATTAATTGATACTAATATGATCACCTTGCCTAAAATTAGACCTATCAATGACCACCAACCCAAGCCAGATTGGTATCATGAAGATGAGTTTTATAAGTACCACACGTTAAAAGGCATGATACAGAATGATGTATACAACTTAAGCACTACATCCAAGATTTAATTGAGAGGGGTGACATTGAAACTGAAGGAGAAACTCCCCCAAATCAATCAGTAAATGGGCAACTCAGCATATACAAGGATTCACTCCCTAAACATGACCAAAGACATCAGATACCACCAAGAGACCAAGGTCAGGCCTCTTCATCCAACCACATCGACTACCACAATGTACCTTACCACTACATTAACACCATTAAAATATGTAACATCCAATAACCCACTCCATCTTCATCTCCCATTCTATAGATTAATTGGGCCACTATTGATTGCATAGTTACTACTAGATATAATAAGATAATAGTTCCCATGGCACCACCTAAATACCCATCCACTTCATCTGCTACTCAAAGAGGGATTGTTCCTAAAAAGGCTTCAAGCTCTTCCAATAAATCCTACAACATCATTCAGTAACTTGAGAAAAATCTAGCTTAGATATCCTTAATGGAGCTTCTTAAGGCATATGCTTTACACCGAGAAATACTAAATCAAGTCCTAAATGATCTAAGAGTCCCTAGTGACATAGATACCAATCAGTTCCAAACATTAGTGAGACATTTATCCCCTTTACAGTAGATCACTTTTGGTGTCTAGGATATGCCTCACATTAGCCCACACCATAATTACCCCCTATTCATTGACTTATCCATATCTCACCATCGTGTCTCCTAAGTTCTCATAAATGGACGATAAATGCTAAATTTATGTAATATGGAATTTTTGAATAAATTTGGATATTCAAAAACATCATTGGGGCCCACCTTGATAATTATTAAGCCTATGATGACAATGAAAGGCCATTTATTCGGATTATTTACCTTTCCATCACTATGGGACCCATAGTACATCAAACACTAGTCCATGTTGTGGATGTGTATTTACCTTATAATATGCTACATGGACATATTTGGATCTATGATATATAAGTTTTTCTATCCACTTTACATCAATGTCTCAAATTCCCCCACTCTAGAATGTAGGTCAGCATTTTCAGAGTCATTGACCATATTCATAGTTGTCAGATGGACCAATCATCATCACATTATCTTGGCATAGATAATATCATCTTAAGTTTAACAACTACCAAATACAAATCCCTTGATTAGCTTGAATCCACATCTGATCCACTACCTAACATCACTCACTTTAAGATCACATCTATAGGTTATAGAGAATATGAATATAAAACTTTTTCCATCAGTGATTTACCTATCTCTCCACACAACTATGGGTCCCCAACCATGAGATATACTAATCCCATCAATAACCAATTTGGACCAACATCTTTCTCAAACATCAAATTCTTATCTAAAGAATGCATCGAAGAATTGGATGATTCATGGCTCACTCTAGATGATGAGGCCTTTATCTCTCTAGGAAAGTAATATCCCTATGTCCAAAATATGATGGAGAATATGCATTGTAAATGGAAAGGACTAGGCAAATGAGATCAAGGCAAACTTGAACCCATCATGGTTTAAAATTATCCATAATATTTTAGTCTAAGGTATAGACTATATAATGATGACCTAAAAAATATAATTTTGGATTCAATTATCTTTTGATTCATGGGATGTCTCTCCCCAATGAAGACATTGAAACCGGTTCTATTTGTATTCACATCAAAGAGCTTACTACCACCAACCTCTTTCCTGATGCTACCATTTCAACCATCAATATTTCCTTCTGTGATCCATCACTCATCGACTGGGATTCAAAACAGGAGCTTTCTTTTGACACATTCCAAAATGATGAATTAATTAGGGAATATATGGGAGCTTGAGATTTTACACCATTTGGTGAACACAAAAGGGATTTTTCTATAAATCTTTGTCAATCCACATATTTTGGGGAATAACAATAACCCCATAATCAAAGTGATGAAGAGCATTCTAAAGAAGAAGAGCCTCTTAAATATCCAAATGAACTTCCACGTCTCCTTTGAATTAGAAGAATATTTTGATATTGACATAGAGCTTCTAGATTGCTTTGCTCTAGATGTTACCAAAATATCGTTACCTCCTTACTTACAAGAAAAATCACCCTCTCTTATTGAAGATGTGGTAGAATTCAATATTGGGAGAGATCAACATCCTAAAATAGTTAAACTGGGGGCATCTCTCACACCAAAGGAATGTGAAGTTATCACAGAGTTGCTTATAAGAATTCATTAATATATTTGCATGGAGTTATGTTGACATGCCTAGATTAGATCCATCATTGGTAGTACATCACTTGGTTATTCATCCCAATGCAAAACTGATCAAATAGAAATTACAAAAGATACACCCCAAAGTGGCATTATTGGTCAAAGAGGAGCTACAAAAGTTCCTAGTTTTATCCACCTTATAGATTACTTTAATTTTATTTCCAATATTATCCCTATGACCAAGCCACAGGTTAGGATTAAAATTTTCATAGACTTTTGAGATATAAATAAAGCATGTCCCAAGGACAACCTCCCTATTCCAAACATCAACATGATTGTGGATTCAATTGATAGATATGAAATGCTATGTCTCATGGATGGTTTCTCAAGATATAATCAAATTAAAATTGCACCTAAGGACCAACACAAAACAACTTTTATCACTCCATGGGGAACATTTTGCTATCAATTCATGCCCTTCAACCTCAAAAATGAAAGCACAACCTATCAATGGGCCATGACAATCATTTTTCATTATATGATGCATGACATAGTCAAAGATTGTGTAGATGACATTCTAGGGAAGTCTTGCCTAAGATTTGAACACCATGTTATTTTAATAAGAATATTTGAATGATTATGAGAATATAAAGTCAGGCTAAATCCCAAAAAGTGTGTATTCGGCATTACTTCAAGAAAACTATTGGGATTTATAGTTTCTAGAAGAGGCATAGAAGTAGGCCCAACCAAAGTAAAATAAATCATAGAAATGCCTCTGCCTTGAAATCTAAAGTAGCTCAAGATTATTCAAGGAAAATTACAAGCTATTCAGCATTTTATTTCTCATCTTACAAACAAATGCCACCCCTTCACACATCTCCTAAAGAAGGGGACTACCTTTAACTAGAATTCTAAGTGATAGCAAGATTTTGAAAATATCAAACAATATTTGGCTAACCCACCTATGTTGTCACCACCCATCTTAAAATACCTTCACTCCTATACATTTTAGTAACCCCATGTGAAATAAATGCCCTCCTAGCACAACATAGTGATCAGGGTAAAGAATAAGCCATTTATTATCTCAGTCGCACGTTAATATCTTATGAGTTGAATTACACTCTAATTGAAAAGGCATGTTTATCTATGTTTTTTTCCTCAAAAAAAATTTCCATTATATGCTAAATAGTTACATGTAGCTATATGTCAAGGTTGATCCCCTAAAATATTTATTGTCTAAATCAGTGCTTACAGGTAGAATGGATAAATGGATCATGTTGCTTAGAAAGTTTGACATTGCATATGTTAATCAAAAGGCTATAAAAGGTTAAGTCATAGCGTATCTATTAGTTGAAGTGCCACTTGAAGTGATTGAGCCCCTTGTCACAAACTTCCCAAATGAATCTATAATGAGTACTTCACAATCAAGTAGCTAGAAATTATATTTTGATGGCTAATTCACTATGCATAGATCAAGGTCAGGCATCCTGCTCATCACCCCACAAGGTGATATTATTCAAAAATACTTTTGCCTTGACTTCTCATACTCTAACAACATTTTAGAATATGAGGCCTTGATATCTAGTCTTTATCTGGACATTTAATGGAATATCCAACACTTGCAAGTATTTGGTGATTCATAGGTGATAATCAAACAGGTCAATGGTGAGTTCCAGATGAAGGATGAGAAGTTTCTTCCATAAAATAAGTAGGTTGATCAATTAAAATTCAATCTATTACATTTGACTAAGTACTAAGAGGAAATAACAAAGTTATTTATTTAATGGCTACCATTGGCTCCCTCATTGATCTCCTTAAAGATGTCCTCGAAGGGAACTTTTTAATTGACCGTCTGATTACTCCAACCCATCAATCTATGGCTCCTTTGAAAATTTATGCAATTAATTATCCCAATATCCCCTAGTACCAAGACATGTACAGGTACCTCCATGATAACATCCTCCCTCTTAATCTTAACCACCACCAACATAAAACTTTCATCCATCACACCTCCTAATACACAATCCTTGGTATCACACTTTATCATAGGGGCTATGATGGAACCTTTTTAAGGTGTATGACATCAAAAGAGGCCTCTCATGTGATCAAAGAGGTTCATGATGGTATATGTGGTGAGCACATTAGTGGAATCACCCTAGCCAAGAAAAATTTTAGAACTGGGTATTACTGGCCCACCATGGAATAAGAATCTTGTTAGTATGTGAAAAAATGTGTTACCTATCAAAAACATGGGAATCTCATTCATTATCTTGTACAAGAATTATAGCCTATCATAAACCCATGGCCATTTTCCAAATGGGGCCTTGATTTAATTGGCAAGATTAATCTGACTTCATCGGATGGTCATAATTTTGTTATCATGGCAAAAGAGTACTTTACTAAATGGGTAGAGGCAATGCCACTCACTTATACCACTAGTCTCTAAATCTCTAAATTTATTCTTAATCAAATTATTTGTCACTTTGGCATACCTACCAACATCTTCTTAGACAATGATAAATCATTCAAAAATCAAGAAGTTAAGGCCTTGTGTTAGCAATATCACAACACACAACATTTCTCCTCCCCCTATTAACCCCAAGGTAATGGACAAGCTAAGAATACAAATAAGACCCTCATCAAAATTCATAAGAAGACAATTAATCAAGTAGGAAGAAATTGGCACACATAATTGTATCCATCTCTATGGTCTTATGCACAAACGTCCACACACCTACTAGGGCCACTCCATATGTCTCAATTTATGTGATAGAATTAGAGATTCCCTCCCTTCAAATCTCCTTAAAGGGTATCATCACTGATCATAACTGTAGCCAAAAATGCCTATAGGAAATGGAACTTTTTGATTATAAACATTAGAAGGTCATTGATTAGCTATGATCTTATTAAAATAGACTAAAAGGCCAATATCAAAAAAAGATCAAGTCCAAAGAATTTGAGGTTGGTGAATTAGTCATAAAGGAGAACCAGAAAAACACTAATGTAGATAGAGATAATAAGGCAAAATTTGAAGCTAATTGGTTAGGGCCTTATATCATCATTTTCAAGTTTAGATCAAGAGCATATAAATTGGCCATGCTAGAGGGAAAGAACTTGATGATCCCATGAACATCATGCATCTAAAGAAATTTTATACCTAAGAGGCTCCATCATCCTCTGTATATGAGTCCCCACTCTTGGGACATCCTGAGTCCACTATGTCCACCCATTGTATCTCCTCCCCAATCTAATAGTTTAAAAAAAAAACATCCTATGGTGAAAACTAGTTCTCTAATGCCTTGGTTAAGTACCATGATGAAAATTGGTTTTTGGCATCATGGTAAAATAACCCTGACCCTGGTCTCAGTAGTGGGCATCTATCATGTGGTTCTGACATAGTAATAAGAGACAAATACTTCAGCACAAGGGAGAAGACATGGCTTATTGAACACAAAAAAAATTTATTGGAGTGGTCCTCTGAAGTCACTTATCTCTGATCATCATATCTACATATCCCCAATTCCCCTCATATCCTTATCATTACTCCCTCAAAAATATCCTTTGGCAAGTGTGTCTCCCTTTAGCCTCAAGGCAAAATTTCATCCTTACTCGTCCATTTTTGTCACTAAGCCTCACGTCCACACTTTCCCACTAATATCATCATTATGGAGGGTCACAAAGCATAAGTCCTTTTTTAGGTTTGGCATACATCATGATACCAATTCCTAAAGGGTTATCACAACCCCCATTCATGATTACTTACGAACCTTGGTTGGAGTCCATCCTTGATGAGGATAAGTTTTTGAGCATAACATATCCTATATATAACCCCAACATCATCATTAGGCCAATTATATATAATCATTCTTAATCACTACATTCCCCATGTAAATATCCGTATTAACATCTTTTGATTATCTTATGTGATTGTATGTTTTGTTCTGAATATGCATGCATGTGATGATTCTCCATGTACATACTAAATTATAGTATTTTGTTAATTAGTTTTTATAGTGATTTGTATATCATATCTTGTCAATTTTCATGGGAACAAGGATGGTATGAATGACCTCTAAATGTTTGATCAAGAAAGGTCATCTCTTAAATAGATTTCCCCATGCATCTATACTAACATGTCTTGAACTTCTCATGTCCCTGGCACATGGCAAAATGATGCAATATTAAAAAAGGATTGAAAACATTTTAATGGATTCAAACTTTCATTACCCATCCTACCCCACTTAATCTTACCTTTTATCCTATCCCAACCATCCCCACCATATCTAACCCATGCCTAAGCCTAATCCTATCCCATCCCATCACCACCCTACCTCCATGGTGTAGGAGGATTCCCACCATAGCAAATGAGAATAAAGTAAACCAATAGGGGATAAATCTTTCCTTAGTATATTCACTCCACCTAGTATAATTGCGTAACTATCATAGCATATGCATAAATCACATCTCATCAAAGTCATAATCATGTCCTAAATATGTATGTCATAAACTAAAATCATACATCCATAAACATATAATTTCATCTCATGAAACAACACCCAAACTAAAAATCATATCCCATACACATCTAACATCATACATATAAATCAAACATCTAAACCATATTTACCTATCATTGCATCATCAATAAAATGCCAGATCTATCCATCACAATACATAATATGCATCTATTCATAAAATAAAATAAAGCACACACTAATCATATACCCATCACAGCATATATATAACACTACATCCATTACATCTAATTTAATCACACCATGAAAGTCCAAACACTAACATAAATCTTGATAATATCTATGAAATCACATCATCATCATATAACAATAAATACATTCCACATCAACATAAATAACATCATCATCCATACACTAATGTATATACACTATCATCACATCTCATCATAAATATATAAAAGAATCAAATATACATCATCCACATGGAATCCATGTCAAAAAATATATATATAATAATATGGGCCCACAGGGAAAAAATGAGACATAATATAGAAACCCCTATAAATATATACATCTCAAAACTCAAGGCTATGGCCCTAGTGGCCCTAGTGTTCCTAGTCCTCCTTAGGAATGTTGATGCACAAACTATGATGAACTCACATGAAATGATGAAGCACATCACTTGATCGGCACTATGGCCTCATAAAGCATCTAATAATAGTGTGCCTCATGAATCAGTCCCATAATGTTCCTCATCACATCCATCATCCCTTGAGCCCTCATCACTTGGTCTACCTCATCCCTGAACCTCTTGGCCACCTCCACTTCTCCTTTCAGTGTATGGATGTAGGCCTACATCTGTACAATTTACCCCTAAAATCTTGTGATCTGAGTATCTCTATTTTGAATCTGACCTTACATAGTGGTAATTTGCACTTAGGCCTAGTTAAGTTATCCATCTCGCTAATCCACCTGTGCCTATAAATCTAAGTCATATCCCTAAAATCTAGCTACCTATCCATGTACCTAGGTTAGTTAACCATCCTTCTGCACTACATATGATTTCAAAGATGTAGCATGTCCTTATAAGGTAGTAATCTATCCCTAGCCTTGAACTAGCTAACAATCTCATTAAGTAATATCACTCTAGTGTTGAACCTATAGATGATCCCTCTCCTAGTTAAGTCTTAAAACCTTTGATAACTATATCTCTCCCTATAGTCTATCCAAAATATACCTCTCATCCTCCATCAATGATTGTCGAGAAGGTCATGCACCATCTCCACCACTACTCCCACCATATGTACCAACTTACACCTGTGGCTGTATTGGTATCTATACCTATGCCTAGGCTTGAGGCCCCATCTATCCTCTCACCACCACCTAATCATCATCTCCCCCATCCATGTCAATAGCATCATGCCCATCATCTCCATCATGCCCACCCTGTGTCGAAACCTGTCTTATTTTTATTCATAGCCTAGCCTACACCTAGATGACTCTCCTCACAACCCCTCTCTGAACCACAACTAAAGGATATGTCAATCTGACCAGTATATTGGGCCTCCACCATGTTATATAAGTGACCATAACTTTGGGATCTAGAATAGGTGTATAATAGTCCCACTATACTAGAGTAATGATATCATAGTTTGTTTGTGTATCCACTTTGTCTATTAGCCTCCCCTATTGAGGCCTTTCCTACTCACTTCAAGTGAAAAAATGTTCTATCCCTAGAACATCCTAAATAAAACCAAATTGGTGTTGCACATGGTCAGGCCGATGTCTCTCAATGATCAAATCTCATTGCCCCATCAAATAACACTCTATGAGCATATACTGGGTCACTACCTCATCATCCCATCCAAATCAAAGGCCTCTAAATGGCATCCATATAATGTTCTTTGGGTAAAAACTATTGAAATCATCTCTATAAAATCTCATCTCACTTGCATTTCCAAACTTCACCCCTAATAACACATACCAACCAAAAACCATCGATTACTCTGGCTAGAAAAATGTTAGTATCCCCTTTGGTTGTTAGATAGAAATATCCTCCCATCTCTAGATATGTAGAAGTAATGAAGGCCCAAATCTAATTTCTCCTCTATATTCCCCTAGATGGAGCTCTCTATACAAATGTTTCAACACAACAAGCCCCCAAGCAAATACTCAAAAATCTTGAACCATATCAACTACGTCTCCCAAGCCTAGATGAAACCACAAGCCACACTTTTCTAGTAGAAGACTGTTGAAAATAAGAGATCACCACCAGCATCAATCTATCAATCATACCCTCATGTAAACACCTATCAATATTGATACATCTATCCCACATCCACACCTGTAGTCCTCTTGCTAGGCACTACAATGATTGGATCAGTGTATGAGATCTCCAATATATTTAGTCTCCCTATATAGGCAAATGAAAAATTCTATAAACATCCTCTAAATTAAACATCATCTCACCCATGATGAAGTGAAAGGTTCTATTCTCTGAATGTCAGCACTCCACTAGTATTATAATCAAATCCTGATCAATGTGTATCACGGGTATCATCGTTACATCTGTAGACCAATCAACTCTAGAACCTGAACTCTACCTCTGTCAGCCAATGCATATCATAAAGCACCTCTAGATGCTACAACCATGATGCCATCATGCTTAGATCCACCTACACCAATCATCATCCATCACTAACTCTATCATCAAAAACCTATCATAACTCACCTATCTTATTTATCCCAAGTCCCTTAAAAACCTAACTACTCCCTAATCCTTAAAACCTCTCTACCAATCTAAAAATACATCTAAATCACCCCCATCCTTACCTTGTTAATCTCCCACCCTAGCCTAACCCCTATCTCACTAACATTATCCAAACTACTAGACATCCCCATGCCCTTAAACATTAATATCTAATTAACCTAATAAAACCCACTCCCTTCTAAGTGTTCCCTAACATCCAATTGATCACCTTTACTATCCACTCCAACCAACCTATCTAACTCAGTACTATAACTCCCTATATCATCTAGCCTAACCCATCATCATAACACTTATCCATTCTTCCTAGCCCCAATAAAATTGATAATTATGAAGGTGCCCCTAGTGGTGGTTTTGACAAAATTGCCACTCCACATCTACGGTTTTGTTTGATCAACAAAATCATGATTCCCTAACTAATGATATTGTAAAATCATGACTTTCTAGTCATGGTATTACAATATCATGACTCCCTAATTATGGTATTATAATACCCTAACTGTGGACTTGTGGTATTGTAATACTATAGATTACCTCTTGAAATTATAAATCATGATGACAAAATTATGACTAAGGGAAAAGTCGACAGTCATAGTTTTGTCAGATCAATTTGAACATCTTTTCTTGAAAAAATTCATCTAAAATCCTACCAAAACTAACAAAAAATTCATAAAAACACTAAGTTAGATTTTTTATACTCATCATAGGCCCAGCCTTGGCATCCATCTAGTACTCTAAAAACCTCTCACCATGATGGGAAGCTCAGGGTATCCAGTTCATGGTCTTGCTTTATAACTCAAATCACTAAAAGTCAAAAGGTGCAAATGAAGCAATTTTAACCCTTTTTATCCTATATGACCCCCCCAAACCCCCCATCATTGACCAATCCTAGCACCCACTATCTGCAATATCATCTAATTGCCTAATTATCCCAATCTAATTACCTTTTAACATTGTTTGGGGTAGAGAATGTCCAACCCCTTATCCTACATCAGCTTAAGGTCTTTTAGGACCATATAGGTAGCACCTGGTCCCACTTTTATGTTCAAGGATAATTCAGCCACCATCTATCAAATATCACCATCCCATCCTTAGATTTGTTGCTTGATAATCACACAGCATTTTTAAGCCCCACAACTTATAAAAAGTAGCTCTCTATTACCGATCAATAATCCTTATCACTATTATCCCTTTTCAAGCTTTCCCTAGCATGTGTCCTTGTTATGGGACCTATCATCGGCTTGAACCCATCATATTTATATCAATTTTTTCTTAAAAATCATAATAATTTTTGGACATAGGTCATTTGTCTTGAACCCATCACGTGAGTTGATTTATCCCCCTCACTCTTGGGGTATATCAATCATCATTATTAATTGGGGCATCCCAAACCCATATTATTTTCCTAGTCTTATCCCACCCTAGGAATTTTATTCGAATGCCCAATCCTAGTCAGTTTCTCCCTGCATGTTCCCTCGAGGGGGCATTATATGCTACTAACATCTGACACCATCTAACATCACAATTTATTTTTGAAAGACCATTACTCCTTTCACTTCACTCCACTCACAATGCCCTTTCAAAGAAGGATAAAATATATGCACTAAATTATGATCACCCCACTAATTATGCTAATTATGCTAATTCTTGCTAATTTATTGATGCAAGAGCATCTTATGCTAGAAATGTGTTTGGCATGTTCTTGGTTGAGTTTTAGCATGTCTAGGTGTGCTAAGTTAGTTTCCCTCCATTTCTTAGGTTTTCAAATTTTCAAATTTGTCTAAGTATCCTTTAAGCATGAAATAAGACCTATATGTGAGCAAAAGGCCAAATATATGTAAATATTGGTCAAATAAAACCAAATATCTTATCCTCAGATGATTTCAAGTTTGTTGGGTGAGATATTAAGTGATTTGAGTCTTCTTATATTAGAAAAGTTGTTTTACCCCATTTTGGGAGGTTGTTGTGTGAAGCCTAGTATAGGATTTGAGTATCTAAGTTGAGAAAATATGGTTTGTATGGGGGATTTTCATGTGGAATAGGTGTATATGTATATATTATTGTTGAATTAATGAATTGGGAGTTTTTGTTTGGAGTCTTTTTTTTTGTTTTTGTTCAATCTTTCCTCAAGACTATGTATGTAGACCAAACAGGGCAGCAAGGAAGAAGTTTTCAGTCAATACTTAAGAAGGTATTATCTTCTTTTTGACTACTCAATATTATAGAGGAGGTTAATACAAGACCAATAAAATTTATTTGGGATATTAACTCCCCAGGATGCTCCCTGTAGCTCAAATTTGGTGTAAATTAGACCCTAACTAGATCCTTACTGATCTCATGAACCATTTAGTATATAATTCCCAAAATTTGTAGTCTTTGTGGGTTTATCATTTTTAGCTTCTGTAAAAAAATTCATGGTTTTAATATATAGGAAAGTGAGTTTTTTTTATACTTGTGTTTTAACCTTGTTTTCCTACAATTTTGAGTATCTGAGTATAACAACAATATTTTAAGATAGTTTTGTGTTAAATAAAAGGTGTTTTGTGATTGGATTAGTTTTATGATGTCATATTTCACATCTCCTAAAATTTTCATGATCTAATTCAACCCCAAACTCTCCCAAACACCAAAATAGGGTTGTTAAGAGGCATAATTAGGTCTGCTATAGGGGTCAAAAGTACCATTCCGTAGAAAACAACTATACTTGGTCTTGACATATGTTATGTAACTTCAAAATGGGTATTTGGAAAAATTTATATGTTTTGGATAGTATGTGTTTTGTGAAAGATATGGCCAAAAATCAGTCCCAGCAGGGCTACAAGCCTATGAACCCATCAACACAGCAAGTACAATCTTACAACTTAATCCAACCTTTTTTTTATCACTTCAAAGCTTCAAATTAAGTTTAAATGGATAAGAAAAAGGTTATAAAGTTTTTTATTTGTATCTTCTATGTATTATTTTTTTCTAATAGATTTTGTTGTTACCATCAAACAAGTAATGCTTAGATAGGACTGTCATATTGGTTTGTTAGTTTCAATTTGTTGAATTAAGTCTCTACACCATTTGGCATCAGAACCCAAGGGATTTTTCACAATATAAAGATACAATTCAAAGAGAATAATAATGTGATTTGTGAAGAAGAGGCAAGATGGCCATGAGAGTTAGGAATAGAGGTAACGCTGGAGGAAGGAGACCTGGAGGACAGGTTGCAATGGCAGAAGAGATTAGGAACCTGACAGCTAGGCTACAAGACCTATAGATGGCTCAAAGAAGAGGCACTGACATGGGTGAAGTCAGTGATAGAGAAGAGGAGCCACCAGAGGATGAATTGGTGGTGGAAGAAGAAACAGCTAAAGATAGGTTGATTAGAGCCATTATGAAGGTGAACACAAAGCCAAAAATGGAGGTTACAATGTATGAAGGTAATTTGAATGTGGAAGAATTAATTGATTGGATTAGTGCATTAGACAAATACTTTGAGTATGAAGGAATTGAAGAAGATGAGAAGAAAGTCAAGTATGCCATGACAAGGCTAAAGAGCCATGCATCCCTGTGGTGGGATGGAGTGCAAGAAGAAAGGAGGAGGAAAGGGAAGCCAAAGATCAGAAGCTGGGATAGAATGGTAGCAAAAATGAAAGGTAAGTTTATGCCTAAAGATTATCAAGCCAATCTTTTCAAGCAATTACAAAATTTGAAGCAAAAAGAGATGTCTGTAAAAGAATACACTGAAGAGTTTTATAGGTTGACTATAAGATCAGGTCATATTGAGGATGACATAGAGAAGGTAGCTAGATACACTAATGGTTTGAAGTTTTCCATTCAAGATGAGATTAGTCTTCTCATTCCTAAGACAGTTGAAGAGGCATATCAATTTGCATTGAAAGCTGAGGAGAAGATTGCAAGAAAACAAACATCCTTCTCAAGAGGAAGGGGCAGATCCATCAGAGGTAGAGGATTTCAAGGAGGTAGAAGATAGCTGCAAACATCTCAAGAAGAGGCCAGCAGCTCAAAAAGCTCAAGAGGCAGCTATACACCAAGAGGAAGAAATCCATACCAAGGATATCAAAGAGGAAGAGGAATATTCATGGGCAAATGTTTTAGGTGCAACAAGTATGCAGGACACAGGGCATATGAGTGCCCAAAGAACCCTTCTACCAGCCATGAGAGGGGTGTACATGTGACCCAATGTGAAGAAAAAAGTGAAGAAGTTGCAGCAGCTTATGAAGATACCCCAGAAGAAGGTGAGTCTCTTTTTATGAAAAGAATCTTGTTGAAGCCAAATAAAGAATTTGTAGAACCACCTCAAAGGAAAACTCTATTTAGAACCACATGTAAAAGTAAGGGGAAATGTTGCAAGGTCATCATAGATAGTGGGAGTACTGACAATATTGTGTCAACTAAGATGGTGGAGAAACTAGGCTTGAATAAGGAGGTACATCCTACACCTTATCAAGTCTCTTGGCTACAAAAAGGACACAAACTCTTGGTAAGTGAACAATGTAAAGTAGATATTCAGATAGGAACATATAAGGATCAGATTTTATGTGATGTCATGCCCATGGATGTATGTCATATCTTGTTTAGAAGGCCTTGGCGGTTTGATAGGAAGGCCATGCATGATGGAAGGTAGAATACATACATGTTTGAAAAGGATGGGATCAAGCATACACTCACACCATTGAAAGAAGAGGCTATTCTTGTTGTAGGATAGAATTCTAAAATATTCATAATGAGTGGTAAAGTGTTTCTACATCAAATGAAGAAAGAAAAGGTAAACTTTGTTGTGATTGGTAAGCCAAGGAGTGTAGTCACTAGTACTAAGTTGATTGATTTGCCTCTGGAGATTGAAGATATGTTGAATGAGTACATTGATATTGTGGTAAATTATTTACCTAATGAGTTACCACCATTGAGAAGCATTAGCCATCACATAGACTTGATTCCAGGAGCAAATCTTCCAAACAAGGC